>CM060889.1:8340000-8945000 GCA_030762935.1 Hymenopus coronatus | reverse complement strand
ACTACTACTACCACTACTAGTACTACTACTACTACTGTTACTACTACTGCTACTACTACCACTACTAGTACTACTACTACTACCACTACTACTACTACTACTACTACTACTACTATTACTATTACTCTACTGCTACTGCTACTGCTACTACTACCACTACTACTACCACTACTACTATTACCACTACTACTACTACTACCACTACTAGTACTACTACTACTACTACTACTATTACTCTACTGCTACTACTACCACTACTAGTACTGCTACTACTACCACTACTAGTACTGCTACTACTACCACTACTAGTACTACTACTACCACTACTAGTACTACTACTACCACTACTAGTACTGCTACTACTACCACTACTAGTACTACTACTACTACTACTACCACTACTAGTACTACTACTACTACCACTACTAGTACTACTACTACTACCACTACTAGTACTACTAGTACTACTACTACTACCACTACTAGTACTACTGCTACTACTACCACTACTAGTACTACTACTACTACCACTACTAGTACTACTACTACTACCACTACTAGTACTACTACTACTACCACTACTAGTACTACTACTACTACCACTACTAGTACTACTACTACTGCTACTACTACCACTACTAGTACTACTACTACTACCACTACTAGTACTACTACTACTGCTACTACTACCACTACTAGTACTACTACTACTACCACTACTAGTACTACTACTACTGCTACTACTACCACTACTAGTACTACTACTACTGCTACTACTACCACTACTAGTACTACTACTTCTGCTACTAAATAGCCTCGGAAGGCATTTAAAGTTTGGACAACATATTAATGCAGTGACCAAAATGGCAGATGAAAAAACTGAAGCACTATCTAAAATAATGCCAAATATGAGTGGGCCTCAATATTAGAAAAGGTTAGTCCAGAGTGGAGTTTTGTATTCAATATTATTATATGGCTGTCCGGTGTGGTAAAATGTTTTGGAAATCAAGAGATTTAAACAAAGAATGGAGAAGTCAGAAATGAAAAATACTTTTAAGGGTCTTATGTGCGTACCAGACTGCGTCTACTGTGGCGTTACAAGTAATTACTGGTATTCTTCCTATTGAGCTACAGATACGTGAAAGAACAAATGTATTTAAAGTTGAAGGTGACAGAAAAGAGGCGAAATTAAAGGAGCGAGAAATTATGATGAATCTGTGGCAGCAGGCGTGGGAGAAGAATGTTGAAAAGGCAAATGGACTAAAAGATTAATTCCAAAAATAGACAAGTGAAAAACAAGTAAACACAGGAATATCAATTATTATATGACACAGGTACTTACAGGACACGGGTCTTTTAATACCTATTTAAAGAGGATCTGAGTACGAGAAAATGACCAGTGTGACTATTGTGATGATGTGGATACAGTGGGACATTCCTTATTTTCCTGCAAACGATGGCAAAAGCAGAGAGATAACAGCTGCACAAGTTTGGGTATTGAGCTACATACAGATAACATGATTGATATTATGGCTCAGTCTCGGCACAGTTGGAAATTAATACAATCAATGTTAATAGATATTATGAGTATAAAGGAAGCAGAGCGAAATGAGAGACAAACACTTGGGAAGAGTTCCATCGCCCTACTAACACACCTTTCTGGAAACAATGCACCAAAATTTTTGTAGTGTCCGTCAGGGCATTGCGCCATGTCATCTGCCTACTCCCCATGTTCATCATCATAGTTGCTTCGGCGGTACCGGGTCTTATGTTACCACAGTTATCCCAATAAATAAGAGTTACGACAGCATCAGATCCTTTTCTCCCCTTTCCGTTATCCTTCCCAAATACCTTATTGACTTTATGCTTGTCCCCCCCCCCCAAAGAAAGACAAAGATATAATACATTATAAGGTTTCAGGTTTCCTAATGGATGTGTTACCTATTTTTAGGTAGTTCCAAGTAGGATTCCAACGGAAAAGCTGGGTTTTTTAGTCGGCAAGAGTCCGGCACATCAGGGCTATCTTCCCTGATGCCCATGAGGGTTTTCCCCTCTTTATAAAAAAACTACTACTACTACTACTACTACTACTACTACTACTACTACTACTACTACTACTACTACTACTACTACTACTACTACTACTACTACTACTACTACTACTACTACTATTACTCTACTACAACCACTGCCACTACCACTACCACGACCCCCACCACCACCACCACCACCAGTACTATTAAGGCAGGTGTGTCAATTAATATATCTATATCGCACTGTTTCTTTTTATATTCACACTTCCCATACATATTATAGGTATGTTGGAGCAGAAATAAAACATTATATTTTACATGTCGTGGGCAACATTAACACTAAAACAAGACCAGTTAAACATGTAAACAGGTAAACGATGTATGATAGTGACACAGAATGGATCTAGGCCACACCTGCAATTAGTTGTCTCTCTTGATGTATTTTATTTCAGTATAATTTTGTTTCGCCGTAATCTGTCATTTTAAATTGTTGGTTTTAAACGAGTGTATGTTTCAACTTTACCGCATGAAGATTAACTCTTTTGTGTTCTGTATTCCAGATATTCCATTCAATCCAACAGTAATCAATAAATATGATTGTTCCATTCATATGATTTTCTCTCCTAACGAACTATTCCTACGGAATTTGATTTTAATATACATAATAATAATCATGGTAAACATTAACAGAACTGAAGATAATACTTAGTTTCTTATAATCAAAAGGGAAACAAGGCTAAGGCAACAACTAAGTATTTTAATTGCGGTCACCTGTGATTGTTGTGACCAGGGATAAGCCAGAAGGGATGAGAAACGGGTCAGGGCTTCCTATTTGGGGAAGTCTAAGTATTTTAAACTTGAAGACAATGACAGAAATATCTCTGAAATGAATATATCTACAAAAACACTGTATGATATAAATTGTGTGATTTAACGAGACCCACTGTTTTATCGGTCTCTTAGGGTTTATAAGTTTATAAGTTATACGGTTTATAAGTGTTTAGACAAGCACTTTGCTTTACATGCTAATTGAGTTATGATGATTTTTTTTAGAGCTGTGCCTATTCAAGAACTCAACTTAAACTTGACGGTGAGTGTTTCCAACAGCATTTATGCGTTCATGACCTCAAACTTAGTAGTCACCGCCTCATCATCCTGCAATCTATTACTTATATAGCAAATTCTGCTGTCATGGCTGCTTCAGTCTCTTTGGTCAGAAAGACCGCGAACTTGGCGTCTAAGTGTCCCTTAATGCATCTCTCCTTACCCAAAATGCATCATAAACGCCTCGTAACCGCTTCAACACAATGAAGAAAAACTCACTTCTCTACGGTTCAGGGGTTTCCGAAACTACTTTTCACTTATTTCTCTATTGCACACACATGCACAAGAGTACGTGCCTGACAATAGCGTTCTCCTTCACAAAGAAATGTTCCTTATTAAGCAGCCAAGTTTGGTAAAGTACTTTGAGGTGTTCTTCTAGAAGCTAGTTTTATACACTTTTAAATACATTCAATAATAGATAATTAATATAAATAATAATAATAAGAAGAAGAAGAAGACGAATAATAATACTAGTAATAATAATAATAATAATAATAATAATAATAATAATAAGTATTGGTAGTAATGTTAGTAGTAGCGAGGCCGACTAACGGTAACAATATCTGGTGCTGTAATTTTGTTGAAAATGTGACTCGGCTCTTACCACGATTTTCATTGGTGCCATTCTGATACAACATCCCACACATGTATGAACTTCGCGTCTCAACCACGCTTGATGCTCCCACAGAACAGATTGAGTTCTATAAGCAGTGTGTTAATTTAGTCGACCGTGTATTACCTTGGCATTAGAATTTCAGTACGCAGTGCAGAGAAACGAATTATCTTTTTCTGTATTACTCGCTGAGATAGGTTGAGTATTGTTCAAACTCACAACTTCGCAATTCAGAAAAATGAATATGTTTTAAAAGATAAATAGTAAGACATTTTAAGTGATAATTTGTGTTTAAAATTTTTATTCAATATTTTTAATGCTTTAATTGTATAAATTAAAATAAATAAAGAGAATAATTTAATAACAAAGATAAATAAATAATAAAGTATGCACATATAAAATTGTGTTTGAAATTATGATATTAAGTCATATTTTTATATAAGAATTGTTTATATATCGGCGTCGTTCTGGCAGAAGTCATTAAGTGCAAATTTGGCTGATTTGAGATTATTAAACCATGTTGCCAAAAAATGAGTTCTCTATAAACTAGCAGCAGTCACTGAGCAATATCTCTTCCCTTTTTTAAGTTATGCCTATTTTTTATTTTCATTAAGTCAACATTTTGCATTTCTTAGGCGGACAGAAATCACTAAATGGACTTAACAGCTCCTGTTTGTCGTAAGCTATAACTATATAACACACCCGTTTTCAAACAGAACTCACTGCGAAGAGTGATAGTGTTACTTTCGTTGTCATGCATTCCAATCCTGCTTAAAGGCAAAGTCACATTCTCAGCAAGTTTGTATTTCAATCTAGGAACGTTTCTCACAAGAGAAGTGAGGCTTTATGTGGTAAAAAGTTCAGTGAAAGATATGTGAATTAGTTCTTCAAACCCAGAGCTAACTAATGTTCCATAGTACTAAAAATAATACACATAGGAAAGGGTACTTAAGTGTATTGGTTAGTTGCACAATTGAAAACCAATCCAGTAGAATGGTGAATTGGGTGAATTGTTTTCTCTGATTTTCCAGGCAACACAACGTATATTTTAGTACCAGTGCCTACATTTATTGAAGCTGACACAAGCGATGAAGGGAGAAGCTATTTTACTTTAAAGAATGCTGTGATCATCAACACGGAGAGCACAACATCAGAATTTTGTTTGTTTATTCATTACTATATCCCTTTTATGGTTATATCAGGGCTTTGACTAAAACATTGTTGTTTTTATTATTATTTTTAACTTTAGAATACATTATTGTAATTTTTATAGTCTTTGGCTTATTTTAACGCGAATTTACTCTCATATCCACACTTCCAGACTCCATGAACGAAAGGTAATAATTAGCTACAGAATAATTCCCAACCTCAGCAGGGAATCAAACCCGGGTGATGTCAGTTTGCTGACAACTCTGCCGTAGAGGCAGTTTTGTCGTGGAGCAGTGCTTCCTGGGGCTACTGCTTACATGTTAACTTATAAATGCAGAGACAAAAGTCCAATTGCCTTATAAATCTCCAGATCAATACATAGAAGCTATCAACAAACATGTAGACTATATTTGAAATATTACTTTTAGGTATTGCAGATCATGTGGTAATAAAAGAGGCAGATGCAATAAACCTAATCCATCAACTTGGCACCGAAACATAGTAATAAAAACAGCGAAATCCGGACAGACATATAGCTAAAAATATGGAGAAAATAATGCAAGAATATCTATGAAAGTTAACTGAAACCGTCAATTTATATGCTGCATGATTTTTACTTATAGAAGGGGTACAAACAGTTGTTCGAAGTGTTGGAGTGTAGGTGATAATATTAGGCAAAAGGATTTTATATTAAAACGGAGCAAAATTTGTTGCAGTAACGTCTAATACCTAGAAAAGTTGTAAAAGAAAGAATGAATGCAAAAATATTCGTTTACATGAAATATAGAACCCAAAAAATATGCAGAATGCTTGTCATTTATACATTTTGTATCAGTAATGGTCCATTAAACAAAATATTTTCTGTCTACGAGATATTGAGAAATTTAGTACTATGGAGTCTGTATATTATGACATCTTCACAAAAAAAGACTTTGAATAGAAGGCTGTCAATATCTAAGCTGCACTCTCTTTATGAACACGGGTGTAAAGAAATAAATCAGAAAGCAGCAAGTCTGTCAGCATACAAATGAAATTTTGGCCAAGATTATAATTACTTTTTAGGCCTAAAAAGTGCTCTATTTGCATAAGATTTGAAGCTGCTCAAGGGGAGGAAAATAAATAAATTTAGCCCAAATATCGAAATCATAAACAAAGGGAACAAGGAGCCTACCAGACTAGAGCAAATAACAAAGTAAGGGCTTCCAAAGAAGAGACTTTGTGACAACAATATTTTACCTACAGCGTGTGGTATAAATCCCAAGTAGTGGAGTTGCACTAATGTACCTGCAACTTAACAGAGCTTGAGGGAGGTTCATCAAATAATGCACACTGTTACACCTGAAGTACTGAAGTTGGAACCTGTCTTACCTCTTTGTTGCCTGTCAGCCACAAACAGTAAATGTAGTATCTCTTTTTGCTTTCTCTACACGTGCAATGTACATAGTTTATAGAGAAGGTATTGCACTCCACCAAAGAATTCGATACTGAAATTTCACCGGAAATGTATGTTTTAGGGTCCCCTGTAACCAAAGAAAAAGCATGGAACTTTTTTCGAAATTCTTGATTTTTTATTAAAAATACCTGTAACTATTTTGATTAAAATATCATATATTAAAGATATTTACCTAACAAATAAAATTTATATATTGAATTTTCTGGAAATACCTCTGAAGACTGCTTTATTCTGAATGAATTTTACGGAATTTAGCATAACTGCTAAACCGTAAGAGGTAGACAAAACTTACCACACAAAAAAATGTAGATTAGTTAAAAAACACAATTTATGTTATATAGGTACATTTTTATCGTGGAGTTGATAGTTTTTGAGATATTCCTTATTTTTGGTTTCAGCTTTAAAAAACTTGTACCTTTCTCATACTGGAATTTGTCAACTCGTGTCCATAGAAACAAAGGAACTTCAGTCACATAGCAACCAGCTTTTGACTATCACTTAAACCTACGGTACTCCCTTATTTCGCTTCTACTTACACGGAAGCAAGTAATAAGACGATTTCTGTTTATTTTGTCTCAATTAGCATGAAGTAAAAGCAATAATTTGTAGCAGAGATGTAGAGAAAGTCATGTGTGTGGAACACATAATATTTTTTGGATACTTGTGACGCTAAAAATCGAAACAAACATATAGCTGCCCTGTTGTTATAACGTTGTTCACACCATTAACATAAATTTGATTGAACAAAGGTTCCTCAAGTCTCACAGTATGCAGCACCATCTGCCTAAACACCTTCCGATCTGCTCGTCTGCAAGAACAAGGAAGAATACTTCACCTATAATGAGAAAGAGATTAAGTTTTATGATTTCATTGTTTTGTCAGGTCTGTCTAAAGCAATTCTGTGCAACAAAATTAAAAGCACTGAAGAGAAGAGAATAAACTGTTTGAAAATAAAATTCTACAGTTATGAAAGAGAGCATATTCCTTTTTCTATATCTGAATGAGGGGAATTATACTTTATTTTTATAATGCTACGTTGAAATATATTGAGTTTTTCATTTGTTAAAAATAATCAAATGCTTTATATTAAAGCTTTCAAATTCAGCAGATAGTCATAGCCACGTCCAATTTCAAATGTGTTGCAAATTGATGCATAATCTTTTTATATATGCATTTTATTTATTCATGCACTGAAGAAACATTTTGTGTTAAGTTACTAAAGTGCCAAGAAAAAAAAAATAACCTGCGGAACACGCTTCGATATGGAAATGGCGCTCTATTTATGGACGTTTTTTAACTGTTGTGGTTCTTAGCGTCCCATTCTAGTCCCCGCTTAATTTACCTCAGAGGCCTCGTTATCCAGCTTGAGTTTCTTTTACGTGCCGTAAATCTACGGCACGGGATCCACGGCTTTACTTCTCTTTCGAAGGAAGCATGCTAAGGATCTTTTACGCAATAAAAAATCCTCGGTCTCCGGCGGGTTTGAACCCGCGACCTTGGCATATGGAGTTAGCATGGTAACCACTACACCACGGATAGACAACATCTGACAGATCTACAGTAAAATAACAAAGTCTTTATTTTATAATTCAGTGGTCTACATATTTCCTTTAAACTGCCTTTTGCTCTTGTGGTAGAAGCCACTTAGTACAATATTTTGGAAATTATAAGGAATTTTAGTGCTTTATATAGAAAAAAGGATTAAAATTATATTTGAAGCAATGACTAAAAAGAATTCATTAATTTGAAGTTTAGCATAATGCGATAGCAGGTGCTAGATAATAGTTTTTTTGGACCAGATATTTCATGTATTTTTGTCGTTTTCCCTGTTCGGTAAGCAAATACTAAGGTTTGTTTCTTCTGCGAATTACCTTAATCCTAAATATATGTTATATCTTTTTGAATTATGCTGTTCGCAGACACATAGTTGCAAATTCAGAAATATATATATATAGGTTATATACACAAATATAGACCCTATAAAGAAAGTTCGATAAAATGTTTACTTATTCACGTGACTTTCTCTAGTCTCTATCATTTATGAAAGAGTATAAATAATATTCTTATGAAGATTATTTTTCTCTTTATTCCATTTTACTCGAGATTAAACGTTAATAATATAACTGTTTTACAAGCTTTTTATAATTACAATTCATAGTCAAATGTTTTAAGAACTGGACGATATCTATGCTGCCCTTAAACTGTCATATAGTCGCGAGAAATAACACTATATTGAAAGAACTTTAAAAGAATGACCACATACTGAAAAATTCGAACCACCAATAACCAGTTTTGGGTAGCCAAGCTCTCTGCTTGTCACACACCAGGAAAAAAGGAGCAACACCCATAAACAAAAGAAAACAAACAAATAAACAAAATTAAGTCATTAAATTCACACTAGTCCTTCAATATTATTTTTAGGTTGGTTACCATCATTTTTAGGATGTTTATTGAAACGATATGCAGTTTAATTCATAGTCCAGTATTTAATGATATTTAAATCAACTATTCTAATTATTTAAAAAGACCATGGCCATGCTGACCCTTTGCCACAGCTACGGTAAATCGTCAATGAGTATTCGCACGGAAGAGTCAGTATTTCTTAGGGACCAATATTTGGGCTAACATGAAGAATGTCCTCAAAGGTCAATGAGCGGACGAAGCATATCTTCTTATGGGGCTAATGCATAAGAGAGGAATCTGTGATTCTCAAATCAACACCTTCACCCACAAAATCCAGCGGAGGGTTGCTGTCCGACTTTGGGATTACTATCTATGAGCTTCAAAGAAATTCCCGGGCTGACGTGAAGACGACCTTAGCAAAACTCAAAAGAAACACGACTAATTGAATTTCGGAAAAACTTTTAAATAACAATTAGTAAAAATTAACGGAAAATTCTCTGCACTATTATTTGCGGATGACCAGATCACAATAGGTTCTTCAGGAGATAGTTTAGTATCCAAGAAGAAACATATAAATGAATTCACACACGTAGAGAATAATAATCTAGAGTAAGGTTAAAAAGTTATAGAAATATCTGTACTACAATAGGTAGTATGGGCATTGACAACTAACGTTAGGAAACAAACTCTAATTTCTATATAAAACAATGGTTCTAGTACCGTGCTATACGGAAGTGAAGTCTGGACATATAACAAACATTAGATGAGATCAGTTGAGTCAGGTAACGAACTATCTTAAAACTCTACTAAATACACACTTCTAGGTCCCATTACAAATGAAGAATTTAAGAAAGGATTAAAAGCTTTGAAGCACAAAAAGCCTATCGCTAGAGTTGGTGTATAATAGATTCAACCCACGTATAAGGTGACAATTGAAGCAGAAATTACTCAGTGGTAAGAACTCTGAGATCTTTTACTCAGGGCGCTTTCTGGGATTTACGGATTCTAAATCCAGGTCATAGATGTGAGTAGGTAAGTTTTCAAACAATTCACAATTAAAATTCTTTTCTTTTATAGAAATCAAGTTTATTTTAATTAATCTTTACAAATAATTCTCGAAATCACAATCACTAGCACTATTTAGTGCGTTTCGTCAGTGCGAAAATTCTATCTCTCAATTTATCTGTACTAATATATCCACTTTCTCGCAATAAAATACTGAATTACTTCCAGATTCTAACTTTACATGTGCAAGTTAATTTATATTCCACGGCAAAATTCTCGCGCTCTCCAATCAGCGCCTAAAATGCGTCGTTTCCTAGGATACCATGCGTAGGAAGTATCGCCAGTGATAAGACACGGTCGACCTCACTCGACCACGAATAGTCTCCAAGTGCCTTTTCCTTGCAAATGCTTTGCGTCTTTTATATTCTGTATCACAACCAAGAAGAAACGCGTCGCCACGAAACCTGTCTACAGCAAACAAAATCGCAGAGAGAAAGTAAAAAAAAATTATAAAATAAATACCAAAACAGGCATAATAATTAACTTGCATTAATATATGCGATATGAAACAACAAAAACCTCTGATTGACAAATGCCTACAAAAGTACAATTCACAAAATGTCGAACACGGAGTAGGGATATAAATATTGATTGCAATGCCCTTTCATAATGCTGTGAACAAGATTCTTTTCCCCATGATTCATTCATTTTTGGAGTTCACAACATCATGAAATTTTCCCCAGAAACAAAGAACATATTACGTTACATTTTTCATTCATACTACAATTTTCTATTCGCGCTAAAACAGCTTAAATTTTAAACATACTCATTAAACCATACAATGCACATGCATACTTGTAAAATATAATTTATGCAATAAAAAATCACATAGCTGATCTTTTATATGGGCGCAGCATTTTTTTATGATATCTTCCTATGACTTTGTTTTCTAAGTCCATTTACTCGTATACTGGTTAGATCACTCGCCTCTCACCTAGATGGCCCGGATTCGATCCCATGCGATGGCACGTGAGATTTGTGATGGACAAAGCAGAGCAGGGGAGAGTTTTCTCTCCGGGTTCTCCGGTTTCCCGCCATCGTATTCCATCGGTACTCCATCTTCATTCCATATATTACCAGTGTCATCGCCTGCGGTGTCACAAGCAGTAAAAGCGGACGCTAAACACTACAAAAAAAAAAAAATAATAATAATAATAATAATAATAATAATAATAATAACTCGTATGTATGCTCCCTTAAAAGGTTACTTATTATTAAGGACCTTTGTATGGCAAACATTTTTGAGTAGATATTGTGCTCAACACTGGATATATTTTTCCTCTTCACTAATACTTCACTACGTATAAATAAATATTCTATGCTATTCAAATTTGAATCTTTTAACACGATTTTTTTCTGAATTTAATTTTTTTCTGAATGTTCTTTAAAATGAATGCTGCGTTCTGCTCATGTGTAAATTATTTGCCCTTACTCATTACATCAGGTAACCATTTAACTAACTTACTGGGCTTTTCTCTTGTCACTAACTCACAGGGAGTAAATCCTATGGTAGCACCTGAAGCATAATTTATTCATTTTTAATGTACTCGTAGTGCTTCACACAAGACTGATTGTTATTGGGCCACGCCGTGGCCGTTTGGTTAGAACACTCGTCTCTAGCCTAGACGGCTCGGGTTCGATCCCAAGCGATATGTGCGATTTCTGGTAGACAAAGCGGCGCAGGGGAGTGGTTTTCCGGTATCCCCCGCCATCGCATTCCACCGGTTTTCCATCTTCATTCCATCGCCTGCCGATCCATTTGTAGTAAAAACGGGCGTTAAACATTAATGAAAAGCAATACTTATTGTCACTATGACATAAAGCCTTGAAGTGCGTCGAAACATTCCTCAAACATCTCTCACATGGTTTTCCTTGTGGGAAATATACAAAGCTAGATACAGTTTAATTTCGTGTGGCATTAATTGGACCATAATTTGGTATATAATCATTAATGAATTCATTTCAGCAGGATGTAGGATTTATCTTCCTCAGAGAAAAGATTTTTGTGAAATTTGAAAACAAATGAAGGAAGAAGAATCTAAAATTAACCTGGCCTGTAGGTATCTCACCATGCAACCAAGGCATTTGTTATCCATGATTATCGTTTTAGGTATCGTATCAGAATTACACAAATCACATGTAGCAATTATTCTCCTGCCTTTCTATACAAACTTCTGACAAAGATAAAGTAGTTTTCTCTACTCCTGAATGAATTAACGAGATATGAAAAGCTAAAATTGTTTCATCCTGCACACATCTTGGTATCATTATTTTCCAGTTATGTCTCTTAGTTACGTTACCTAGCAACTTATAAAAACACAATTTCTTTTCCCAAACTTTATGCCTTGCAAATATCTGCTGCATCTTTCCATATGTTACTTATTTCATCACCTACAATGGAAACGTTGTAAATGGTTAAGTTTAGAAGTAAAATCTGGGTTCATTTTAATTTTTAGTTTGAACATTTTTATTTCATAATAAGAATTTCCAGTGGTATTAGGTATATGATTATCAAGCTTAATCCTAGATAAGTTATCACTAAAACATTCTCTTTATCTGGAATATTGATATCTTTATATTATAGCACATAATCTCATTGATATAATGGATAGCTTAACATTAATTAACTTATAACTGTGTATAAATGACAGCCTAACATTTGCATTATATAAACTTCTGCAATGCAAAATAATAACCATACCTGTGCTACTGTCAACTTTTGTTAATGACATTGGTGCAGTAGTTATCTCACTTATTACGTTTAGTGTTTGCTTCCAACACCATTTGATATCCTTCTTCAATGATTCCCACAAAGGCGCAACTTCCTAGCATAATTCTCAACAAATATAGCTTTGCACTGCAAAATTCCAAGGAAACGTTTAAGTTGCTTTATGTTCTTTGGAGGCAAAATGGCTTGGATTGCCTCAACCGTTGGGGATTCGGTCTTAAACTTTTTTCTGAAATCAGAAACCCCCCAAACTCTATATATTTCTCAAAAAATATACACTTCTCTAAACTCAGCCATGTTACTTTCTCTAAACTTTTTGAAAACATAATCCAAATGCATTATGTGTCAGTCAAAATTATAAAAAAATTCGCCCATATAACTGGAAGTAGAACTATTAATAGTATTTCTAAAAATGTTATAGTGCTTTTATCAAGCTAGCCCGCGTTATATAAACCAAATGCACAACGTTTAAAAAATAATCTCCTCCAGAATGGAAAAAATGATGTGATTGCGTAAATCCTCACTTAATTCACTTTGCCAATTAGACACAACTAAATCTATAGTTGAAAACTGGTTTGCTGCGTAAACTTAGACAATAACAAGTCCACGGTTTCTGGCCAAAATTATCTGGGACAGTAAGAGAATTAAGTCGTCGAACGTCTACAGTCATCCTCTGCTTATGATTTTGTTTATGAACCCAACATATCGCATTTAAGTACGCTGACTCATCCCCTACCAACAAAAAGTGGTTCAATAAAGCGCAACATGGGTTTAGACCTGGATACTCGTGTGAAAGCCAGATAACGTCATTATTTCAAGATTTAGCAGAAGAGGTGGATGCAGGGGGAAGAACAGATGCAGTGGTGATAGATTTTTCCAAAGCTTTTGATGTTGTATCATATAATTTACTTATCCAGAAGCTAACTGCTACGGAAATTGATAAACGCGTAGTTGTATGGGTTAAAAATTTTTTGGAAGGAAGATCGCAAAGGGTAAAAGTAGGCAAGGAGCTATCTGAAAGGGGTATGGTAAGCTCGGGCGTACCTCAAGGCTCAGTACTGGGGCCGTTACATTTTCTTATTTTTGTAAATGACATAACTGTTAATATAAAATGCCAGATAAGGTTGTTTGCAGACGATTGTATTATTTACAGGGTGCTCTTCAGGGTGATTTAAATGAAATTATTGATTGGGCTGCTGTAAATAAAATGAAAATTAACTCTGGAAAAAGTAAGTCAATTGCATTTAATAGATCTAGGGAAAAAATTCTGCAAAACTATCACACGGGTGGGGAAAAGATTCCACAGGTGGACAGCTGCAAATACTTGGGAGTTTACTTGGCGAGTAACGCTGGATGGGACGAGCAGGTAAATTCTGTATCTAAGAAAGCGTGGAAAACACTGCACGTCTTAATGAGGATTTTAAAAAAGGGGAGTGCAAAGTCCAGGGAAATCGTGTACAAGTCCTTAGTGCAGCCGGTCATGGAATTTGGAGTAACTTGTTGGGAACCGTATAGAGTAAATCAAATTGATTCGTTAGAAAAGATTTAGAAAAGGGCTATAAAATTCATAAAAAGGGGTAAATAATTTTGGGCCTCCCAACGCTGAGGAGATAAAATGGGAGCCGTTGAAATTTAGGCGTGAGAAACAGAGGTTGTGCGCTTTATTTAAAGCTTACGCTGGCTTAAACGCATGGGAGGACGTTACTGACAAACTGGAAAACCCAACTTACTATGCACGAAACGATCATCCGTTCAAAATTAAGGGTAGAAGATACAGAACTGACGTGGGAAAGTTCTCCTTTGTAAATAGAACCATCAAAGACTGGAATGAATTGCCTGGAGCAGCCTTTCGGGGTTGTCCCCTGTCTCTGAAGAAATTTAGGAAAAATCTTGATTTTAATGTTGTGTAATTTTTGTAAATATTCCTTAAATGAAATGCTTGTGATTTCATATTGTTGTAAATACAAATGTTAAATTGGTTGGTGATTCTAATTATGAAATTAATTAATCTGAATTGAGAGAAAAATTAATGTTTTCATATTTGTGTAAATAACTATTATATCTCGCTTACAAAGCCATAAACTGGCAGCTGTGATTTATTGTTTAAATATCTTGTATAACTCTGCCATCGGGTGATACCCACTTGCAGAGAAATAAATACATACATACATCTTTTAAAATTTGTTAAATTACTTCATGAGCTTGTTTTCCAGTTGATATTGGTATGCGTTTGCACTTATGTTGAGTGGAGAGTAATACCTGTCAACTGAAAACGATGAACATTTTTATTACATTTATTAGGTTTATTATTAGAACACGAATATTCTCCACAAGCATATCTATTAATATATTTAGTTGTACAGTATTTAATACATGGTATTTTCTTAATTTATTTTGTATTTCCTTATACGCATTATCATATCTATCATCGGATATGTTCCGCTCTTCTACATGGAAAACATATTTCCATTCATATCAGCACATTCTAACTGCAGCATTCCTCAAAAATAACGCTTGGGCATGACACAAAATCATCTAAATTTTATTGTTCTCATTATTTCTCACATTTGCATCGAGTGAGACCGCATAGTTACCCTTTTTAATTATACTATTTTCAATGAAGATCCTTGATTCACAAGAATCAATATCATTGCTTTCATATATTATGTGTTTCATCGCAGCATTCTTTCTCTAAAGGAATGTCTGTCTCATCTTTCATCTTTTTTATATTTCCCCCCAAATCAATCATGGCATGCCAAGCTAGCAAGAAATCACTTTGTAAAACAATATTTGCAGACAATCTCGTACCACAAGAAAAATAATATCATAGCACCACATTTGATATTTCAACTTTAAACACTTGGAATTTAATCCTCTCTTAATTCTTACCTAGAGCTACGGTACAATATACATTGCATTTTGGTAAATACTTAACTTTTCATTATATTTATTCTAATCTGTGGAGGACTCATAAGCTTATCTTGCTTCGAAAATGCTCTGTGTCACCTACCTTTCTAAAATACTTAAACTACTCCATTGTGAGCATTGTTTGAGGAATTTATGAAGGTTTCAATTCGGAGTGTGAATGCAACTTTCTCCAAGTTTTCCTGATCTTCAAACTTAAAACAAAATAATTGCTATGCAAATTTTTCTTTCTGTGACGTTACCTTGGAAATTGTCAGATATGGAACTACTGATGTGGTCCTAGGTTGGGTTTCCGGTTGAAGCTTGGTTCTGTAGAATTTCCTTCCTCTTTTCCAATACTATGATTCGTATTTGCGTATCTATTTTCATTCCTTGCGTAGAAGGGAAATTTCCTTCTGTTTTGAAAGTATGTGAATTTTAGGCCCTGGGTTTGTTTGAGCAAAATTCAATCAATGTTCTGATGAATTTTTATTGTTACTAAAAATGTTTTAAAACGACTCTGCTTGCCGTTTCTCTGACTTTGGTATTCACCACTATGATAATTGAATAATAATTACATGTACCATCAGTCTTGAAATCATTTAAACCATCATATCGGCCATTGCCGTTTCTAAAACCTGGTTTATGAGCATTTTTTACTTCAGATTGTGCCTCCTCCCCAATAAATGACCGATGATTGCGACAAAATCCTTAGGCTTAGCGACTACTGAACTTTTATAAATGGCTTTTGGAAAAGTCCTTATTACAGCTTGTATTACCTCATTTCCCGTTGAATTTGGATTAAAAAGTATACACTTGTTTGCTATTCTCGTAAATTCTGGTATCTTTATTAAAATCAAATTTTTATATAATCAGTTCCAAACGCTTTTGGTTTTGCTTTGACTGCCCCTAAGATTTAGACAATAATAAATTTCTGAAAATGGCGTAATTATAGTGGCAAGATAATGTAAGACTTATCCATTACCTCTTAAGGCATTTCTTACTATGGTCATTTTAAACTCATTTTGAATTCTTCTGATGCAAAAATAATGCTTTGAGAATTTGAATGGGATGGTCTCCTAGCTACTGGTCAAGTATCGGAGCTTTAATATCACTAAATACTTGTTCATAGTAAAGATGGTTGCCAGGTAACGATACATGTTATTCTGACTTTCACCTGCTCCTATGTGAAAATGTTCTAAGTCTTTTTCACACAAATTTTCAATCAACTTATTGCATTGGCCTGGTCATTTTCAGTTAAAAAATTCTCTTCCTTAATTACCTTTTTATTTATTTTCGTTAAAATACTTTGATTCTGTGATCAGATTTTTTTTTATTTTTGCCCACATATCTATTCTAATTTCTTCTATTTCACTTTTCAAATTATTTGCCATTTCTTAATAGCATTATTTAACAAGAACGCACATATATTATCTACTAACAAAATTGTTACAACTGAAAATCACTATGCACAGGAAAAAAAAATTACAAGGTGTACTCACCAATGATGTAATGTACAAAATAACCATTTTAACTGAAAAAAATAATTTTTAATTTCAAATGTATGTAAAATAATCAGCTCAGCGATTTTGGTAAAAAGTGATGATTGAAGACATGGTTTATTTCTACCACTGTAAATACCAAATTAACGTCTCCTGACTGCTGTACACTGTTCGGTTGTCAATATTCTCCCCTCCTTGTAGAATTCTCGTTGCTCGACCTTATGGTACAGAATCTGGTCGTTTTCTGTGCTCTTTGTTTGGAATCTCTGGCTTATTCTTCATAGTTGGATCTTTTTGTATTATCTGCATCTATTTTGCTTCTAGTCCCAACACTCATGGCGCTCTCAGGGATTTACGGATTCTAAATCCAGGCCATAAATGTGAAAAGGTAACTTTTCAAACAATTCACAATTTTTTTTTCTTTTATAGAACTGAAATTTATTTACATTAATGTTGACAAATAATTCACGACATCGCAATCTCTAGTCCTATATAGTGCGTTTTGTTAATGCGAAAATTCTATTTGTCGATTTATCTGTACTCGTTGATTCCAACATAATATATCCACTTTCTCAGAATAAAATACTGAATTACTTCCAGATTCTAGCTTTACATTAGTGCAAATTAATTTATATCTCCAATCAACGCGTAAAATTAACTATACGCATCGTTTCCTAGATCTTCTGACTAAGAAGTATCGTCTGGGTGAAGACCCGTCAAACTTACTCGACCACGAATAGTCTCCGAGTGCCTTTTGCTTGCTTATGGCTACCTTATTTTATATTCTGGCTTCACAATCAAGAAGAGACATGTCGCCTCGATACTTGTTTACGACAAACAAAATGGCAAAGAGAAAATCAGAACAATTATAACTAACAAAAGCAAACGGAATAATTATCTTGCATCCAGTGATTTTGATTTCGTTATGAAACGAGAAAAACATCTTAATGACAAATATATACAAAACGGAGTACAATTCACAAAATGTTGATAAAATGGGACAGGGATATAAATTTTGTTTCGGCTTTAAGTATAAACGAGTAGCCGGGTGATTAGGCCACTCACCTCTCAACGGGGTAGCCCGGATTCGATCACAGGGGACCGCATGTGGGAACTGTGGTGGACGAAGCAGCGTCAGCGACTCCGGGTTCTCTGACTTCTCCCTCCATTCATTCTACCAATTGCTCCTAAATCGTCTTTCTTGTCAGATATCACTATCATTTCATATCATCCACTTCCTCACTTTCATGCCAGGCATCCTGATATCTCTCTGCTAGCTTGGATGCTATGATTGATTTGGGGGGAAATATAAAAAAGATGAAAGATGAGACAGACATTCCTTTAGAGAAAGAATGTTGCGATGAATCACATAATATAAGAAAGAAATGATATTGATTCTTGTGAAGCGAGGATCTTCATTGAAAATAGTATGATTACAAAGGGTGAATATGCGGTCTCACTCGATGCAAATGTGAGAAATATTTAGGACAATAAAATTTAGATGATTTTGTGTCATGCCCAAGCGTTATTTTTGAGGAATCCTGCAGTTAGTATGTGCTGATATGAATGGAGATATGTTTTCCATGTAGAAGAGTGGAACATATCCGATGATAGATATGGTAATGCAGGTGGTGGTGGCGGAGGTAGTGGTGACTCTGATCCTTAACAGGGGTGTGACCTCACGCGTTGGCTTGTAACTGCTACATACAATTGGGGGTAAACAGAGAGAGAAAGTGAGAGTGATAAAAAAGAAGTATAAATGGAACTAATAAATAGTGTATACAGAACACGAATCATATGTTAAGAAGGCCCAAAGGAATAATAATCAGAATAATCTTTCATATAAGCCAAAAGGGAATATCCTAATAAGATGGAATAAGCAATTACTAGAAGCCGAAAAAGAGAAAAGCATGCAATCCTTGTGGTTGATGATGATGATGATGATGATGATGATGCTGTATTTTCACCTAACATTCACTAGTTAAACAAATAAAACTTTTTCTTAGTGAAGTAGACTTGACCCTATTCTCAAAATTTCAAGATAAACATTTTATTTATCATATAAATATTTGTAAAATATGTACTTTAATGGAAACATTTGAGCAATTTTTAGGAAAATAAAAAAATTCCAAAACCGAATCATATAAAGTGTCATTTTGAGTGAGGCGCTTTCTTGAAATTCTTCGTACCGCAGCTTTGTAGGCAGCTGAACTTAAATACCAAATGTGTGTTTAATCGATTTTTTGTTTTTGAATTAATGCTCTTTACAGATAAAAAACACACATATAAACATACATTGATATCTGTATAAAAAACTCTTTTCTTGGATTAAGGATGTCCCAAAACATGAATCTCCTTTGGAAGCTCGAAATTGAGTTTTGGTGTAGAATACAATACTTCAATGACTTTCTATACACGATAGAGAATATATATATTTAAGTTGCCGCAAAAAATATATATTTGCATGAAATTTTGCTCATCGAAGTTTTGATGGAATACAATACTCGCTATACTTACCAGGTACTGTGATAGAGGAACTAAACATAGTCCGTTGGTGTATAGAGAGAGAGAGAGAGAGAGAGAGAGAGAGAGAGAGCAAGAGCATTATAGTTGAACAGATTTTGATCATCGACTATTTATTTCCCTAACCTGAATCTTTCATGGAAAAATGCAGGCTATGTTTTTGATTGCTTTTAAGATGTCTCTAGCGAACTTTATACAGGATGTTTCAAAAATACGGGACATAATTTCAGGTATGTATTTCCCACATGTAGACAATCAAATTAGTTCATTATAACATGTGTCCGGAAATGTTTCATCTCCGAGTTATGGCCTTCACAACATTGAAATTCACTGGAACGTTTTTCTTTCCGCAGGTTGTTTTCGTTACAGAAAATGTTCAAAATGTCCACCTCCTGTTTGAATACAGACCTCACATCGATGTCTCATTGACCTGCGAACACGAACCCAAACTCCAGGGGTATTGCGTATGTCCTCACAACTTGCAACAATTCGAATCCGAAGGGATTTCAAATCCGGCACCGGAGACGAATAAACCAATGATTTTAAATGGCCCCACACGTAGAAATCAAGAGGGTTCAGATCAGGTGAGCGTGGAGGCCAAGCAATTGGGCCACCTCTACCTATCCATCGATCAGGAAACCTTCGATCCAAGTACCGGCGAGCCGTAAGACTGAAGTGTGCAGGAGCGCCATCATGCAAGAAGTGAATGTGTTGATGATTGATCAGTGGAGTGTCTTCGAAAACGTCAGGTATGGTGTTTTCCAGGAAGTTTGTGTACGCCTGCCCCGTAAGTCTGTTTACAAGTACATGGGGTCCAACTAATCGATCACTAATGATACCGGCCCACATGTTGAGGGAGAACCACACCTGGTGATGAGATACAACAGTTTTACGTGGGTTTTCATGCGACCATACATGCTGATTGTGGAAATTTGTTATGCCATCTCTTGTGAACTGTGCTTGATCTGTAAATAATACGACGGCAGAAAAGTTCGGATTTACACCACACTGCTGCAAGAACCACTGACAGAACCTAACTCGTGAAGGGTAATCTGCTGGTGACAGGGCCTGTACACGCTGCAAATGATAAGGATACAATTGATACTCGTTCAGCAGTCTCCAGACAGTCGTATGAGGAACATTGACTTGCAACGCTAACCGTCATGTGCTGATAGAAGGAGTCCTGTCCACAGCCTCCAGAATCTCCTCCTGCACTTCTGGAGTTGTAGATCTTGGACATCCCCTTCCCAAAGCAGGAGAGGTGAATGTTCCATACTCGCACAGACGGGAATGGAGACGTACAAATGTCTTCCGATCTGGACACTGTCGCTGTGGGTACCTCTCCTGGTACAAACGACGAGCCAGCGCAGCATTGCCGTCCGCCTTACCGTACATGAAGTGTATCTCTGCCAGCTCTTGATTTGAATACATGTCGCAAAGTCTTAACGCCTAAAGAACACTGTATGTAACCTTCCTCAGAATGAACTATCAGAGCGCCCTCCTAATGTCTCCTTTGACGGCAAAGACCTGCGGAAAGAAAAACGTTCCAGTGAATTCCAATGTTGTAAAGGCCATAACTCGGAAATGAAGCATTTCCGGACATGAACTATTTTGATTGTCTACAGGTGGGACTTTCAATGTTGTAAAGGCCATAACTCGGAAATGAAGCATTTTCGGACACATGATATAATGAACTATTTTGATTGTCTTCATGTGGGAAATACATACCTGAAATTATGCCCCATATTTTTTAAACATCCTGTATAAATATCATATATTAAATACGTATATGAATTAAAATCTAAATAATCTATCTAAATTGTATTCAAGTAGCTTGGGAACACTCTTCACAACAATGAAATTAACTAGCTCAGAGAGGTTCAGAACTATAACCCAGAGAAATGTTCATACAGCTCAATCATAAAATGTACTAGATATTATTTTGCTGCATTACAAAGTATGTCTCTGACCATTTTCACAGATTTCCTTCAAATGGTAAACCCACACTCGTGTAATACTAGATAAACAAATGTAACTGTTTAAATATAAACGCAAATCCACAGGGTAGTTGCGCAATTACCACCACCGTCATAACCACCACAGTCGCCGCCGCCACCACCACCACAACCACAACCACCACCTCTACTACTACCTCCATCACCAACGCCCCCACCGCCGTCACCACCACCACAACCCCAGCCACGACCACCAGCGCCACCACTACGACCACCGCCACCACCACCCCGGCAGCCACCACCACCCCGGCAGCCACCACCACCACGGCAGACAACACCACCACTATCACCGCCACCACCATCACGACAGCCACCCCCCACCACCGCCACCACCACGGCAGGCAACACCACCACTACCACCGCCACCACCACCACCATCACCACCACCACAACGTCAGCCACCACCACCACGGCAGCCGCCACCATCTCTACCGCCACCATCATCACCACCGCCACCAACACGTCAGCCACCATCAGCACCTCCACCGCTACCGCCACCATCGCCACTACAACCGCCATCACCACCACCACCACCACCACCACCACCACCACGGCAGCCTCAACCACCACCACCACTGCCACCACCATGGCAAACACCAGTACCACTACCACTATCGCCACCACCACTGCCCTCGCCACTACCACCATCACCGCCACCACTATCGCCACCACCAAAACCACCACCAACACCACCTCCGCCACCACCACCACCACCATCATCACCGCCATCACCACCACCATCACCATCACCGCCACCAGCATCACCACCACCACCATCACCACCACCACCGCCACCACCATCAACACCGCCACTGCCAGCACCACCACCACTACCTCCGCCACCACCACCACTTCCTCCGCCACCACAACAGCCACTACCACCTCCGCCGCCACCACCACCACCATCACCGCCACCACCACCACCACCACCTCCGCCACCACCACCACCACCACCAATACCACCTCCGCCACCACCACCACCATCACCAACAGCATCACCATCCCCGCCACCACCATCACCACCGTCGCCGCCCCAACCACCTCCGCCAATACCACCATCAGCGCCGTCACCACTGCCATCACCACCACCGCCCTCCACCATCACCACCGCCACAACCACCACCATCACCACCACCATCACCGCCACCACCATCACCACCACCGCCACCACCATCACCACCACCGCCACCACCACCACCACCACCTCCGCCATCACCACCATCACCGCCGCCACTACTGCCACCCCCACCACCGCCCACCTCCACCACCACCATCACCACCGCCAACCACCACCACCACCATCGCCACCCTCCACCACCATCACCGCCACCGACCCCACCAAAACCTCCGCCACCACCATCACCACCACCACAACCAGCACCTACCGCCAACGCCGCCACCCTTCACCACCACGACCAGCACCGCCACCACCACCTCCACCACCTCGTCCGCCGCCACCCTCCACCACCAATACCACTACCACCACCACCACTACCACCACAACCAACACCGCCACCACCATCACCACCGCCACCACCACCACCACCGCCACCACCATGGCAGACAACAGCACCACTACCACCATCGCCACCACCACCACCACTACCTAGGCCACCACCACCACACAATCATCTCCTCCACCACCACCACCACCGCCACACCACCACCACCACCACCAACACCACCTCGGCCACCACCACCATCACCGCGACCACCATCACTACCACCGCCACCACCATCACCACCATCGCCACCACCATCACCACCACCACCGCCACCTGTGCCTATACCGCCATCACCGCCGCCAATACTGCCATCACCACCACCGCCCTCCAACACCACCATCAACACCACCATCACCACCGCCAACACCACCACCATCACCATCACCGCCACAACCATCACCACCGCCACCACCAGCGGCATCACCACCACCACCTCCGCCACCACCACCATCACCGACGCCACCACTGCCACCCCCACCACCACCCTCCACCACCATCAGCACCACCGCCATCACCACCACCACCACCATCACCACCACCAGCGCCACCACCACCACCTCCGCCAATACCACCATCACGGCCGCCACGACTGCCGTCACCACCACCGCCCGCCACCACCATCAGCACCACCATCACCACCGCCACCACGACCAGCATCAGCACCACCAAAATCACCATCACCGCCACCACCATCGCCACCACCACCGCCACCACGACCACCACCTCCGCCACCACCATCACCGCCGCCTCCACTGCCACCCCCACCACCACCGTCACCACCGCCAGCATAGCCACCCTCCACCACCATCACCGCCATCGACACCACCACCTCCACCAATACAATCACCACCACCACAACCAGCACCACCGCCAACGCCGTCTCCCTCCACCACCACAACCACCACCGCCAACACCACCTCCACACCTCGTCCGTCGCCACCCTCCACCACTACTACCTCCACTATCACCATTACGACCACAACCGCCACCATCACCACAGCCATCACCACTTCCACCTCCACCACCCCAGCACTACCACCACCATCTCCGCCATCACCACCGCCGCTACCACCACCACCACCACCGCTACCACCACCACCATCACCACCGCTACCACCACCACCACCATCGCTACCACCACCGCTACCAGAACCACCATCACAACCACCACCACCATCAACGCCGCCACCTCTGCCACCCCCACCACCGCCCTCCACCACCACCATCACCACCACAAACACCACCGCCACCACCACCACTATCGCCACCCTCCACCACCATCACCGCCACCGACACCACCACCTCCGCCACCACCATCTCCACCACCACAACCAGCACCACCGCCAACGTCGTCACCCTCCACCACCACCACCACTACCTCCATTACCACCACTACCACCACAACCACCATCGCCACCACCACAACCATCACCACCACCACCACAACCATCACCACCACCACTACCTCCACCACCCCCAGCACTACCACCAACACCACCTCCGCCATCACCCCCACCACCTTCACCACTACCATAACCACCGCTACCACCACTACCAACACCATCGCTACCACCACCGCTACCACCACAACCATCAGCGCCACCACCACCGCTACCACCACCATCACAACCACCACCTCCACCATCACCGCCACCACCACCGCCACAACCACCACCACCACCATCGCTACCACCACAACCATCACCACCACCACCACAACCACCACCACTTCCATCACCACCACAACCGCTACCACCACAACCACCACCACAACCACCACCACAACCATCACCACCACAACCGCTACCACCACCACAACCATCGCAACCACCACCGCCACCGCCACCACCACATCACAGGTTTATATTATATTGATGGAATGCGAGAGTTATCCATTCTTTGTAGATGCCTTTTCCATTCTTCTCTGTTTTCTTGTATCGTTTGTTTTAACGTAAATGTGTCTAATTCTGTCCTTATGTCTTTTTTACCTTTCTGGTGCATCCTTTTACTGCTCGGAGATATTTCATTTCTGCCGCTTGTATTTGACTCCAATATTTCTTTTTAAGTGTCCATGGCTCCGAACCATACAGTAAAACTGGAACAGCCATTGTGTTATAGAATTTTAGATTTGTTTCCTTACGGGCTTTTCCTTGCAAGGTAAAAAAGTCTCCACTGATATATTACAACTTACTCACTTTGTTATTTATTTATTTATTGTTTGTTTTAAAGTTTGCATTACAGCACAAGACATTAAATTTTCCCAATTGTTCTAACACTTTATTATATAACACTATCTTCGAACTTTTTTTTTCCAACAAATGCCATAACCTTTGTTTTTTCTAGTTATATGCTTAAACCACAATCCTGGATCAATTTTTGGCACTTGTACATCATTGGTTGCCCTTTATCTTCTCTGTCTTGTAATAACATCATGTCACCTGCAAAAAGTAGCATATTTAATGCATTGTTTTTATTTATTCTTAATGTTATTTATTATTTTAATTTTTTAGGAAAATCGTCCAATTAATTACTAAATAGAAGCGGAGATAAATTACATGCTTGTCTTAAACCTTTATTAAGTATCATATCTAATGATATTCGTCCATTTACTAAAACTATTTGGAATAAGAACATCTAGCAATTGTTTTGAAGATTTTTTGTCTAATATCTGTCAGTCTAGTCCTGCATTCCTTATATAAAGTTTTTTTTCGAAATCTACAAAAGTTATATTGTTTTAAGACTATATTCTCTTCTAGATTTGATAATTTGATTAATAGTAAATAATGTATCTGTGTAGGATAGTTCTTTTCTAAATCCCATTTGGTTTTCTAGTAATAAGGTATTTATACTTAGACGTTTGTCTGTGATTTTTGTTTACGACTTATAGCATTTATTCAGGAGACTTATACCTCTGTAATTATTACATATATTCCTTTTGCCCTTTCTAAATCTATAACATGTGCATCGTACCAGCGTTTAAGAATTCTATTCGTTTTACAACATTTGTTAATAAAATTAAGTAGTCTGACGTTTAATTTTTCTCCTCCATGCTTTATTAATTCTGTCTTTATTATCTGGTCCTGGAGTCTTTCTATTTTTCATGTTTTTAAAGATAATTGAAATCCTTTTTGGTGATTAAATTTATGCATGTTTTAAATATTGCTTTATCCTCTATTGACTTCCCATTTTCTTCTGATTTATTTCATAATTCCTTATAACATTTCACCCACTGTTCTTCTTCTTCTTCTTCAGGTATATTGTTTACTCTCACTTTAGCTCTCTCTTGTTTCGTTAATGTCTTAAACAATAACCCAAATCTTAAATGAAAAAAATGTTTTAAAATGGAATACAAAGAATTTATAGTATATAAAATTAATAATTATAATATTATTATCAATTACATATTTTGTGGTTTAATATTATTAACAAATGAATATATTAATATTATTGAAATTGTACATTGAAACTTGTTAGTGTCCATTATATATAAGCAGCTATCCATTGTGAATTTTCTCCCTCTAGTACTTTTGTTAGTGATGGTTTATGTGCGTCATAGAAACCTTTCGCTTAAGGATACACATTTTACTTCTATTTCTACTTTCGAAAACTTTTAAGGAAAATAATGAGTATGTGTTATGTGGATATAACCATTGACAACCGAAAAGTCATTATAGGCATACATTTGTTCACATTATCGTAATATGAATGGAACAAATACGTTTAATATTGTAGAGATAGAGTAGAGAAAGTCGTGTAATATTTTTGTTTTGCCTCTTTAAAGCAAATAACACAGCAAAGTGCTATTAAATTTAATAATGATAATAATGACACATGCATAATGTTGGTAATAATTAGTAATGATTTCATACATGATATGTTAATTCGTTGATAAGGATATTTTCTCATAGCTATTTCAGACTTTTAATTGTATAATCTTATCCATTTTTGTCGACTACTTTAGTAAAATATAAAAGCAGAATTTTATTTTAGTATCACACCTGGCAATTGCGATATTTAAAATTATGCTCAACCAGCAAATGTTATAGAAGGGTTTACGATAGTCCTGCTTTATCGCAGGAATGTATACTCTGTTAATTACAAGATTATTTATACTATTTTAGGTTACGGAAAATATTTTTACGCAGGTACATAATTAACGTTTATACAATCTGTTTTAAAATATTGTCCGTCGTTCTATACGTTACTATATTGTTTCTCATGTACTTGCAAGCATAAATTATTTATACTTTCTACATTTGAATTCTTGTCGAAAGGACCGCAGGAAATCTGAAACATAAACTCTTACAAAAGCTCTTTAAGTTAAAAGCTCTGATGTGCTCCATTCACATGACTTTCTCTACATCTGTATAACAAATTATTGTTAAAAAGCTTATGCTTCTATTCATTTTATGCTAATCGACAAAAAAATTAGCAGAAATAGTCTTATTACTTGCTTCCTTGTAAGTAGAAGCGAAATAAAGGAGTAGCATAGGTTAAAGTGATGGTCAAAATCTGGTTGCTATGTGATTGACGTTCCTTTGTTTGTATGGACAGGAGTTGACAAAGTTATGTGTGAGAAAAGTACCATTTTTAAAGCTGAACCCAAAAACAAGGAATATTTAAAAAAACGATCAACTCCATGAAAAAAATACATATAACATAAATTGTGTGTTTTAAAGTGCTCTACAATTTTTTTGGTAAGTTTTTTTCAATCTCTAGCGGTTTAGCAGTTATGCAAAATTCCGTAAAATTCGTCCGGAATAAAGTAGTCTTCAGAGGATATTCCCAGTAAATTCAAGAAATACATTTTGTTTGACAGGTAAATATCTCTAATATATGATATTTGAATCAAAATCGTTAGAGCCATTTTTGCGAGAAAAAAAAATTCGAAAAAAGTTCCAAGTAAATGACAGTTTTGGGTGGGGGGATTTTTCTCAAAATCTTCGTGTCACATCTCGGGAAGATACTAAACTTAAGTACCCAGTTTGGTATTTTACCGAGTTTTCGTTTTTGAGGTATCGTGTTCACAGTCATAGAAAATGCTTTTTTTTGGATACAGGGGACCCTAAAACGTATATTTCTGGTGAAATCTCGTATCGAGTTTTGGGTGGAGTGCAATTCCTTCTCTATACACTATGCACATATTACGTGTAGCGAAAGTAAAAAAAAAAAAAAAAAAAAAAAAAACGAAAAAAACCTGTTGAAAAATATCTTGTCACACAAATGGATCCCAAGTGGCTTTTTGAAGTTCACAGTTGGTATTGCTGCTCAGGTATACCCGTGGGAGTCCTCCTTACATAGTGACGGTGGGCATGAAATCCGACCGAAGACACGCCGTTGACATCTGTGAAGTGTAAAATAATCCCAAGAGGGGTTCAACTTCGACCTTTAGTAGGAAAGTTGGGAGAACTGTCACAGAGATAAAGCCTATAATTCCCTATCCCGTCACCAGAGGTGCCAAACGAACAAAAGATAGTCACTGTTCCCAAGCTTACACACAGAATATTTTATGAGTACATTTTCTCAGTGCTTGACATCAAAGAATAATGCGTTGTGCTTTACATACGTAAAGGGAATATAACGAATCTTTAAAGAAGGAATATGTTTTACATAACACCAAAACAGAGTTTTTGGAAATAAGTAAATGAACAATATTATTTCTTCACTAATGTGATTGTGTAAAATGACCAGAAAATATACAAGTAGGAGATAGAGTTGGCTTACATATAAAATGTAAAAGCTATGCATTTATAAAATAAATTTCGCTACATAAGCAAGACGGTAATAAACGATTCTTATGTGCAGCTATATTTCAGTTCTACGAAGTGAACAAAAAGTATAGAACATAGTCTATATCTTTTACATTGATCAATAAATGTAAGTGCTGACTTGTTTTACTCTCGTGGCAAGTAAAGGACAGTGTAAGAACCACCACCTCAGTAGACTCCAGGTAGGGTGAGTTAGTGAAATTCAGATTTTAAATACAGTCAATGTATAATTGCTAGTCCTTATGGTCCCTAAAAATTAAGAAAAGTTCGTTTAAATATTTTTATAAAATATAACAACTATAAATTTATGTTATTTTTTAAATTTTATTGAATGCACAAAAAAAATATTAGAACACTTTCTTGTTGGTTTCTAATCGAGCATTCATTTTTAATTTAATGTTCTCTTAATTCTCATAAGCATAAAAATGTTGCAATTGAGCACCGTTTACTGCCAAACATTAACTAGCCTGTCACACACATTTTCTAATGCAAGCGTCACCAACTAGTTTGATTTTGAATCGAAGCAAACAGGCTTGCTCCTTGCATGCAGTGGGAAAACACGCGACAGCGTTGTCTCTCATCCTTGTACAGTGTGTCGTTTGTCTGTTTCAAATGTCGGAACAGAAAACAAAACCAATATGCAGGTAATCGACTTCTAAGTTTATGCCCATCTATAAGGAAGCATTCTTATCTATAGAAAGTGGCGGAATAATGTTTAGTGACTGCATCCGTGGTCGAGGTCGAGGTCCCGGGTTCGATTCCCAGCTGGGGCGGGGAATTTTTTTTAACCGGAATTATTTCCTATCACCCATAGAGTCTGGAAGTATGAATGTGAGAGTGAATGTGCCTGTGTTTAGTAATATAAAGTTTATTAACCTAACGTTCTGAACCTATAGTTTCACAAGTGAAAGCCCCCGATATGACCATTGATGTTAAAGGGGGCTATACAAATGAAGCAATAAAAAAGAAAACAATGTTTAGTATGCGGTAAAGGTTTGCATTCAGAAAATTCAATTTGCAGCCTCAAATTGTAGCCCAAGCAAGTCAATACAGACAGTTGCAAAATAGAATAATGTTTCTTTCGAATTGTGTTATAAAATAAATAAATTGAGTTTTATTTATGGACGCTCTATAACTACTGTGGTTCTCAGCGTCGCACTCTATACTGGGTGTGAAATACCGTTTAATTTTACTCAGATTTGAGGTTGTTTTACTTGCCGTAAATCTACGACACGGGCCCATCGGCTTTACTTCCCTTCCAAAGGAAGCCATGCTAAGGATTTTTACTCCCTAAAAAATACATCGTTCTCCGCCAGGTTTGAGCCCGCGAACTTGGGTATATGAAGTCAGTATGGTAACCATTAAATCACTGAGGGAGATGAATTGTGTTAGATACCAATTATTTACTAAGTTGGTTTTCAGTGCTATTTCATGTGAAATGTTTCGTTACAAATCAATTGTCATGCTTTTGACGTTACAGTTACGAATTTAAGGAGCTTTTTTTTTTTTTTTTTTAACACTATGTATAATAATTTCGCTATTTTTTCCGAATTTTTAAAATATGTGTATGTTTATATCCGATTTATACATATTAATGTAAGAGGCATACGCGTAGAGCAGTTTCTGTAACAATCGTGGACCTATAATAGGAAAAATAAAAGAAACTGCCATATCTCAATAAGACGCTCAATTTCTCCTCTTCGAAATCATTTGTATAATAACCATTTTTAGTATTTACACGGTCTATATTTCTTTGATATAAATTATTTATTGTATATAATTTTATATTATCCATGTTTAGTAATCCTTTTGCTGCTTTTAATTTCCTTTTCGATTGCTGTACAATGAAAACTGTCGACATTTATTTCATTATCTTTATAAAAGAGCTTCAAGTTTTTTTGTTTTTTTTTTGTTTTTGTTTTTTTAGATAATTAATTTATAGTTTTTCTGATTTACTCTGTCGTTGTTGGCAGCCCAAAAATATGGGGAGTTTTTATTATTTCAATATATATAGTTGGATTACGTATTTCAGAGTCACAATTTTATATATATTTTTTATTACATATACTTTCCACACTTTACAGATAAATAAACTATTCTTAATACAAGTTCAAGTTGGTGCGAAGAAAATGCTATAATTATGATTACAATACCTGAATTTTTAAAATGTTGGATCTTTTAAAAAAGTTTTCATTTTGTGTCATACAGACTGTTGCATGTTTTGGCAATTAAGAAACAACACATCAATGTTTTCTTGGTTGGGGACTTATAATTCCCCAAGAGACAGAGAAGTTTGGAAAGAATGTTAAAATTTTAATGTAAAATATACATCATATAGAAGAACAAAAACATTGAAGAGCCTTCCTAAGAATAATATAAGATCGTGTTAATGATAATGTGACATTATGTACTGTGTGGGCCAAGACTGAATCGTATTCCTTAGGATTATGCGTTACTCTCCCCTTAGCTCTTAAGGGATAAAACAGGCTGATATATACATTTTACTTATCGAGAGTAGTACACAAACCATAAGTGTTTATTTTACTTGGAACCACACATAAAAAGGCATAACCTTGAGTGGGCATACCCTGCTATGATGAATGTTGTGTTGAGTTGAGTTTGATCTCTTTCTGCAGGGCTATGATCCCATATTACCTAGGCCAACAGGTCCGTATTGAATTTTGAAAGCCTAGAAATCGGAAACAAAACGGATACCTTCTACTGACACGTGTTATTCATTTCAGCACTGTGCAAAACACATCAGGTGATAATTATGTGATTAGTTGAGAAGAAATGGTTAAACGAAATGGAAAAAGAAATGAAAAAAAGACAAAGAAATGGATACATATTATGTTAACTCCATGGCACGACAGCTCACGGGGAACCTTCGCCTACCTCCCGGCAGCTGTGTCCCTCATCTCGATCCACTACAGACGTCATGGATGGGGTGCAGTATTGGAGGGTGAGACGTGATCAGCACCTCGAGTTCCTCCCGGCCGGTTAATGCGGTCCTCATGACCTGGAGCCGCTACTTCTCCATCAAGTAGCTCCTCAATTGGCCCCCCAGGGACCTTACGAGGGTGAGTGTAACCCGGGCCAGGTCTCCTAGCGGGGGAAAAATCCCCATGCCGGTACTGGGGATCGAACCCAGGACTCCCGCTTGGTAAGCAGCTGCGCCACCACCGCGCTACCACCTATTAAAATATGTACTCGTATGTATACCTATAAACCTAACACCTTGTATAATGCTCTTGCTCAATTATGTATAAGATATCTTTTAAATTTCATTAATATTCATTGAATATGGTTGAAAAAAGTGCATTACTTTAATTATGCTAATTAGCCCGGTATTCCACATGAAGCAGAATTTGGAATTTTGAAAAAATGAACAAAAACCAAAAAACAACACTTTATGTATTATTTAGATACTAATGTGAAAAATTGACATATAGAATTTCATTTACTACTCTGGTTGTCTAACAAATCGGTTAAATTAAAATGTAATGTTTTAAACGGTTTATCTCAATGATGAATTGTGATACCTAGACAGACAATACAGACGATAGAGCATCGAAGTTTTCTTTGTAATTAATTTATTGGCACTCAGCTATTATCCATACAGCTAAAGACAGTAACAGTTAACAATTGAGAATAAACTTATAATAAACGCTTACATGAAGTCTTAAAACATATTTCAGTACATTACACAGGACATTTACTTTTAAAGGTTAATATTTACATGGTTAAGAATGCTATCATAGCAGTATTTACATGAGTCGCAAGTAATTGAACAACATTGCATGGCAGATGAATGCATAAACTTACTTACTATGTGATCCTTGAAATGTTGTTTTGCTGTCCGTAGTTTCTTGCATGCAAAAATATCGCAATCTTCTTCCTGCTCGCCACAATAATCGCAGAAAGGAGTATTCTTAATATTAATTCTAATGAGACATTTACCGAAGCATCCATAATAATGTTTGCCTTTAAATTGTGCTGATTTTTTCCCACCAGTTGTTCCAAGATTCCTTAACTTTATTTTTAACCAAGGGAATCAGATCATTTGCAAATGTATGTGGATACGATTGGCGAGATATCGTAGCAGATTTTGCTAAATTATTTACAATTAGATATCTATTTATTCCTGAGTGAGCTTTATTCCAAACTAATAGTGTATATTTTCCCTTCGATGTTAATTTCTGTATCATATTTAGTATGGCAAATCCAGGAGTATGATTGCTCTTGCTTTCATTTAGTCCAAAAATACACTGTAAACAGCTTTTGGAATTTGAGAAAATCAAGATCGTGTCTTCTTCCACAAACTGGGCATATTCTAAGGCTTTAAGTATTGCAAGTTCAGCTGTAAAGATGGATGCTACGGGGTTCAGTTTGAATAACTCCTTTTTATTCCTCTTTAAGTCTATGTATGCACATCCAACATTTTCCATATGTTTTGAACCATCAGTAAATATGCGACCAGCATTAGGGTATTTGGAATTGAATTCATTAAAAATAGACGTATTCTCAGCTGAATTATCTGTAAAAGGAATATTTAGTTCCAGTGAAGGCTGAAGACAATAATACTGAATATTAAAACAAGGCGATTTTGTAATGTGTTAAAGTTCTTTGTAGTACTGACTGAAATCAGTGAAAGAATTAAACAGTGGAGGAGTAGATTTATGAGTCCAATATTTGTTTGTCGGGCAAAATACAGCTAAGCGGCATATTCTCTTCGAAATATAGCTATTTGAATTTCCTAATTGTTTTATAATAAACTTATCACATTAAGCCTGGATACGAATGTTTAGGGGAGGTTCTCTTGTTTCCATTAATAAGGCGTTCACTGGAGTAGATTGCATTGCACTAATGCAAATACGTAGAGCCTTATACTGAATCTTGTGCAGCTGTGCAAGTAACGTTTTAGCAGCAGATCCATAACACATACATCCATAATCGAAGTTTGATCCTATTATAGAGCGATATACAGCGATGGCAATTTGGGGATCAGCAGCCCATCAAAGATTTTATAATATTTACTTGTGTTTCTATTTGTTAACTATTCATTTTATATGAGCATTCCATCTTAATTTGCTGTCGATACGCAGACCTAAGTATTGTACCATGTTTTTTTGTGAGGTACTGTTTATGGACCCAATGACAAAGATTCAATTTGTGGAATTCTGTGTCTTGTGTAGATGCAACTGGATGCTTTATCTGGAGAAATTTCAAGACCATTATTTTGAAGCCAATCGTGGAATTTCATCATTGAGTTTTGCAGTTTAGATTTGGTTTCTGTAAAAGATTTTCCAGAACAATAAAAACAAAGGTGGTCGGCATTCTGAAGAAGATAGGTTTCACTAAAGCGAACGGAAAAAATATCACTCATATAAACATTAAATAATAGAGGCGACAATATGGATCCTTGAGGTAGACCTAGGCTTGTCTGACGAGACTCTGTAGCAAGATTATTCTGTTTTATGAATAATTTTCTGCCTTGTTTCACACACACACACACACACACACACACACACACACACACGTGTGTGTGGAACAAGACAGAAATATATAACAAAGGTGGGGAAATACCAATTTTAATAGTTTTTCCATTAATATATTAATATATATTTTATCATAAGCATTATTTATACCTGTATAAAAAGCTATAAGGTGTTTGTTGTCGTTAAGTACTATTTTATATCTGTCACTAACGCAATCAAGAATTCATTACAACTTTTCCCTTTGCGAAAACCCATTTGGAAGTTATTAAGGTACTCATAATGCTCAACGTACCACTCCAGTCTGTTTTTAATCATGTTTTCCAAAATTTTATATGGGTACGATAATAGAGCTATGGGTGTGTAGGATGATCGAACATTTCGCTTTAGTATTGGAAATATTCTATTTAATTTAAATGCAGGAATTTGGATTTTTCCATTCCAAAATTCGTTTAACACTTTAAGCAGAATTTCTTTTCCACTATCAGTGTTTCATCATTTCGTAATGTACGTCCAGAAAATAAGTTCCTTTGGTAATAAACTTAAATTGTGTACAGATTCAGAATAATTATTTATTGCACAAAATTCTACAACTCTTAACTACTTTTCCACATAATTGCCGAAATTTTGCAGGCATTTGTCATAGCGTGGCACAAGTTTTTGTATACCTTCTTCATAGAAGTTTGCCACCTGTGTCTTCTTTCAGCTCTTCGTCATTGTTGAACTGTTGACCGCCAAGGAAAGACTTAGATGTAAGAACAGATGAAAGTAGCTAGGAGGGAGGTCAGGGCTGTACAGAGGATGGTCAAACACGTCCCAGCCAAATCCTTGTAGGAGGTTTTTCGTCACATTTGCAGTGTGTGGTCGTGCGTTGTCGTGAAGAAAAACAACACCTTTTGACAGCAATCCTCGGCGCTTATTTTGTATTGTGCGGCGCAATTTTCTAAGTGTCTCGCAATAAACATCTGCTTTGATTGTTTGACCACGCGGTAAGAAATCAATGAGTAAGATGCCTTTCCAGTTCCAGAACACTGTGCACATCATTTTTCGAGGTGTCAAGATTTGTTTCGGCTTAATCTTTGCTGGGGATGAAGTGTGTCTCTATTCCATTGATTGCCGCTTACTTTCAGGGGTGTCGTAAGAAACCCAAGTCTCATCTCCTGTGACTATCTGTGTATCAGAAATTCTTCGCCGTCTTCATCATAACCGGTTAAAAACTGAAGTGCATTACCCATCCGTTTTGTTTTGTATTGCTCAGTAAGAATCTTTGGTACCCAACGTGAGCAAAGTTTACGAAATGTCAGTTTTTCGGTAACAATTTTATGAATTAGTGATCGTGAGCTTTGGGGAAATTCCATAGCGAGAGCACTAATTGTAAACTTGCGGTTTTCCTGGATCTTGTCATCAATCGCGTGAACCAGTTCTTCTGTAACCAAAGATGGACGCCCACTTCGTTCTTCATCGTGCACTTCACTACGTCCTTCATTGAAATGTTGGACCCATCTTCTCACCATTGAATCACTCATCGCATTTTGTCCGTAAACTTCGCAAATTTGTCGATAAATTTCAAATGGTTTCACTTTCCTAGTATAAATTGAAACGGAACTTACTTTCTGGACGTAACTCGTATATTGTTAGTACTAGGAGTCGTGTATTTTCTAGAAAGAAGTGCAGATTCTAGCTCAACAATGGAGAAGGTATCAGTAACATATGATTGTTGTCGTCAGCTTATGTGTTAATGTTTAAGGAGTTATTGCATGGTTGCGGTGATGTTCAAGGTTAATGTTGAAGGTAAATTTGTGGGTAATGCAGATTTTCGAAATTAGCATCGAAGATTATGTAGTTTTGATGTGTTCACAATGCTCTATGCATGCAATGGTACTAACAAAAGGAAAATGGAGCGTTGGTTGTCTGCTATGTTTTGATTAACATGAAAACTGATTGAGGTTGGGTGGGTAAAAGCATATATAGTACTTATTCCTTACGGAATTTACTATTTTAATATTTACTTCTTTTCATTTACCTTTGTGCAGCAAGTCACAAATCATTGGGTGGATAAAAAGCATATCGTACTGCTTATGGAATTTATACTTGTAATATTTACTTTTTTCATTTGCCTTTGTGCAACAAGTCACAAGTGTCATTATCAGTTTCATGTGCTATCAAGATACTTAAATTATAATGCCCAAAATATACACTTAGCGTATCAGATGTCAATCCTCTCCGATTGGCCCGTAAACAATGTTATTCTATAGGTAGAAAACATCGCGACACGACGGCATAGATTAGATACGTTTTCTTGCGACATATGTACCTAAACGTCAACACAGGTCTCTCAGCATGTCTGTAATATGTACCCGCAATTGGTCCCCTGCTGCTCCTAAGATACTATCACTAGTTATGTTATATCTTGAGGATTTTAAAGGTACAGAAAAAGCATGTACTTTTTTTTTTTTTTAAAGATAATTCTCTTTCAGTTTATGTCTGAAAAATCCAACAAGATTGTTACAAACTACATCGATTGTAACATTTTTAATGTGCAACAGTGCAAGAAAAGTCAAAGCCAAGTAAGAGCATTGGAAGTAACACGGATTATGTGTTGTTGGAGGTTTAAATTGTCAAGTGGTGATGTTTTAAAGCGCTGATAGAAGCACGCATGCTCTGTCATTGAAGCTAAATATTAAAATAATTTTATTTATACATATATACAATATTTTATAAATACTGAATGAAGCATGCTTAAAATCACACTATTAAATACCTAGGCACTAATTCTTTGTCACATGTTTAAAATAAATTCAAATACGAATACTCTTACGATCGACAATTTTATAAGAATTACATACAGGTAAACTTTTGTAGATGATTTAAATGTTTCTTGCTGATCATTAGTTAAATTGAGTGTTTTATCAGATTTTTAAAATTAAACAATTTTACTCGCAAGAGAAACCAAGAACTTCATATACTTCTCCACATCATCATAATCCCTATATATAGCACATACGTTTTCTAAGAAGAACAGTTTCTAAGCGAGCGACAAATTGAGGCGGATTATTGTACAAGCAAAAGCTGACTAGCTCTTGGCTGGTTCGGATGAAACCTCTTCTCTCCCACGTGGCGCTGCTGATGTATGAGTCATCCGAAATAAGATCTCTACCAAAGTGATGTTCCCAGTCTCTCAGGATGTGCTATCAGAAAGTAAATGTTGACCCAGGGAATTCTTGTTGAATGCTCACGCAGATGACGAGGTTAAAGGAGTAATGTTACATTCACAATGAAATGCAAGCGCAGACTCAATGTAAGCCTAGAATTTGGACTCATATTATTTAATGTAAGCATTCACATAGAAACATGCAAGACGCAACGCAATGCAATGCAACGCAAGAGTTTGCAAACTAGAAACTTTATCCTTGTATTGCATGTAAAGAGGAGAAATTCTACTTCTTTTCTCTATGCATTGCCTATGAATTCAATAACAAATGATCGCACTGCAAGATTTTACATGGCCTACTATATATGCATTCTCTTTTATTTGGCCGTGCAGTGTACGCCATCTCTAATCTCCCTCAAGAGGTTATGACAGTCTCCTTGCGAATCCTTCTTTGATTTAATGGCTGTAGCTATCATCTGTGTATAGATTTATTGGCTCTCATAATTCCAAGACCAGAGAGATAATTCTTAGTTCATTAGATGTGTAGCTTTATCACTTTCTACAGTCTCGATGCTTGTACTATTTTCAATAATTTTGAATAAGCAATTATTGTGACTTCAGAGCCGCGAGCTTCAGTTGTTAGTATGTAATTTTATAACATATTTATTTTAAAAGCTTGAGTGAATTTTCTTATGCCGTATTCTCGGTTATGTTGTTCAGTTTGTAACTTGCGGAGAGCTTGGAAGATATTCGCATGTAACTTGCGGAGAGCTTGGAAGATATTCGCATGTAACTTGCGGAGAGCTTGGAAGATATTCGCATGTAACTTGCGGAGAGCTTGGAAGATATTCGCATGTACCTTGCGGATCTAGAAACCCGTGACAACTTCTTGCGTTGCGCTTACGACTGCATTGTAAATTGTGTTTCCTTACGTCTGCACTTGCATCTTATTGTGAATGTAGCATTAATCTGCTGAAGTGCATCAGGGATTCATTATACACAAGGTATATGGCAACGTCTCGTGGAAAATATCATCAGAAATGTCTAAACAGGAACTATTTAGAGTGACACTTGTACGGACACTAGCCCGGCCTTATGCATTTCTTATGCGAGTACAATAAGGGTTGACAGGTAAGGGATGGGAGGAGAGTGGCACTCTTAAGTAGTGTTCATTGCTACAGTTGATATCTGAGTGTCGAATAGTGTAATGAACTATAATTGTTGTGGAGATATGGAATTCAGCGAGACCACAAAAGAAAAGCCTTTATTTCTTTACCAACGAAGAAGAACTAACGTATACTTCATAATAAACAAATGCGGAAGAAGACTGCCAACTGAAGACAACACAGTTCTAGGCGAAGGAAACCATATTTGTATATCGGATGAAGCTGCACCTGAAGTGCGAAAACATTTTGTAAACCAAAAAAGCGTGCAAGTGAAACAGACACTGCCATTTCAAGTATTTACGCTGAAGATGTAGGAAAGCACTTCAATCGAGGCTATGATTTAGTGGCATCGCTACCATCACACAGGAATGCCAAAAAAATCGCTTAATCGCATTAGGCGATAAAATATGGAACGTACAAAAGATCCGACCGAATCGGAAAATATAGTATTTCAAGAAAATCTCTTGCTTATAAACGAAGGTAGCACATTTTTACTTGAAGACAACAGAGGTCCCAGTGACAGAATATTGTTGTTTGACAGCGAAAAGGGAAAACCTCCTTTATCAGGCTGTGTTTCGTTCTTTGTCGACGGAACCTTTAAGAGTTCGAGCAAGGAGTTTGAACAGTTATTTGTCTTTCAAGCCAATCTCGGAGGTTCCTGGGAACAAACCAATACAAGTCCAGTTGTATACACCTTGGTGCCGAACAAAAAACGAGAACTACGAACGTTATTCAAAGCTATTAAAACCAGTGTGCCTGGATGGAACTCGAAACTGCTGATGTACTGTCAGCTAGAAGCTTGTTTCCTGAAACAGAGATTTTGGGTTGCAACTATCATTTTAATCAATCTTTTTGGAAAAAAATGCAATTTAATGGCCTTGTTCCTACTGGGAAAACGACACATACGCTGCTATATAAGAATGTGTTCAGCACTGCGCATCTTCCTCTGGAAATGCTGCTCTGCATTCAGGAGAGCCAAAAATATCAAGAGTTCTGCGGCTGTTGTGTAAACCAGTGGCTCGATAATGAGCACATACCAAGAGATATGCGGAACTGCAGTGGAAGACGCCACCGCACTAATAACCTCTCAGAAGGGTGGAATCAAAGAATACACAGATCAATTTCAAGAGTTCATCCCAATGTTCATTCATTAATAAACAATATTCAAGAAGACGTCCACCACTTTGACCGGTTAGTTTTAAATATCGATGGGAAAAGAAGGAAGAAATACACAGTTAAGGTTGAGGAGACTATTTCAAAGGCTCTAAAAAGACTCCAGGTTTATAGAAACTTAAAACAATGTCTGACTTGCTAGGCTTACTCACAGAAATTACAATTACGAATAATGATTACAAGCTGGCAGATTTATCATGTGAATATTTTAAATAAATTTAATGCTCAGTTAAACAAACAAAAAATGAAATGTGGAACGAAAAGAGACTACCTCCCCGTGGCATTCCATGGAAATGACTCAAGAAAAAAAACGTAGTTACTCAGCACCAGCTCCTTTCTAGCCACATCGTATGTCAAACTCACATCCTGCTGTACCCCTAAAGAAAATAAGGCAATTTAATACTATTTTATGATGCCGTGTTGCAACATTTATCTAGAGAATAAATAGCTAACATTTATAACAAGGACATTTCCAGGTGAACTTTCTGTTTTCTGTAACTATAATCATGTTTTGATTTTTAATTTACTAGTTATACATATCTACATTATAAAGCCTGCTATCACCAGTGGTTGTTCCGTGTCAACATTCAACTTCTGACTCGCCAGGTAGAGGAAAAGGCTCCGTACAAGTGTCAAAATTCAACTTCTGACTCGCCAGGTAGAGGAAAAGGCTCCGTATAAGTGTCAACATTCAACTTCTGACTCGCCAGGTAGAGGAAAAGGCTCCGTACAAGTGTCAACATTCAACTTCTGACTCGCTAGGTAGAGGAAAAGCCTCCGTACAAGTGTCAACATTCAACTTCTGACTCGCCAGGTAGAGGAAAAGGCTCCGTACAAATGTCTCTCCGTAGAAGTGTTCCAATCCCGGATTTCCTACACCATTTCAGTGTGTGTGAGAGGGTGTGTCTGTGTATGTGTGTATGTGTTTTTACGGCGCATTGCTTTCAGAAAATAGCCAATCTCGAGGCCTCTCTAAACATGGCGGCAATATAACTTATTTTACGGAATTTTGCATAACTGCTAAAGCGTAACAGATGGACAAAAATTTACCACACAAAAATGTAGAGCATGTTAAAGCACACAATTTATGTTATATACATTTTTTTCCTGGAGTTGATGGTTTTTGAGATATTTCTTCTTATTAGTTTCAGCTTTAAAAACATACTTTGCTCATACGGGAATTTGTCAATTCCTGTCCATGCAAACAAGGAACTTCAGTCACATAGCAACCAGCTTTAGACTATCACTTTAACATATGATATTCCCTTATTTCGCCTCTACTTACACGGAAGTAAGTAATTGGACTACTTCTGTTAATTTTTCTCGATTAGTATGAAGTAAATAGAAGCATAAGCTTTTTAACAGTAATTTGTTGCAGAGATATAGAGAAAGTCATGTGAATGGAACACATCTTTTTTTTTTTTTTTTTTTTTGTATTTCAGAATAGTTTTATAAGCAAATATTTGCTGAGTCATCACGCATTTAAGAGAATTATAACCATCAGTAGGTATAAAATGAAATATCACATAGCAAAACGACAATATATTCCATATCAGGGTATGTATAAAAATCTTAAACTAGTAAATGTTTACCCTTGGATTCAGAAATCAATTTGGACTCAGTTTCTAATTTTTTCAGCACGAATTAGAACTGAGATGAAAGCTCAAATCTCATCCACTTTGTAAAATCTAATATAGTTTCCAGTTCTCAGTAGAACATTTATGAGATACTGCAAAATTGTTGTTGCATATTTTGCACATGATGTTTCACAGGTGAAATGCAAATGATGGGTCGTTAGTTTTTAATAATCCTGTAATTGGAGTTCATAATTAATTTACAGATCGCTCCAAACTGACCTGATGTATTGATTTCTGTTCAAAACACCTGCTCTATTCTAAAATGAGTTAGTTCCAAACAAACCCAACAGCAATGCAACAGCTTCCCTAGATGACGATAAATGCAATGATACCATAGAGTGAGACCATTTGTCGGCATCGCTATTATGATGATGATGATTATTATTATTATTATTATTTGAATCAATTGTTAATTATTTAATGTATTTAAAAGTGTTAATTATCAATCATGTACTGTGCTTAAAAGTGTAAAGCTAGCTTCTAGCAAGTACAGCTCAAAGGTATTTACCGAACTTGGCTTTTGGAGAGGGAAAGGCTCTTTGTGAGAAAGAACTCTATTGTTGGTCACGTACTCTGGTGCATGTGCGTGCAACAGAGAAATAAGCGAGGACGCAATCTGGTGAAGACCCAAATTACAGAGAAATGGGTTTTTCTCCATTATGTGGTGATGGTCACGAAGGGTTTATGATTCACTCTGGGTAATGAAAGTTGCATTATGGGCTACCTCCGTGCCAAGTTCGCGGTGTTTTTGACCAATCAGAAAGAAGTAGCCATGACAGTAAATCTACTATATAAGTACAGTTGAGAACATTCACCACTAAGTTCAAGGCGCACACTCGCTGTCAAACTATTCTAAGGTGTGAAAGTAATAAGTAAGAAACTAATCAGTTTTATGAGTGAGGTTAAGTTATGTCGTTAAATAAGGAAAGCTCCTAGAAATAATTATGATTAAATAGGTTGTAAAGCAAAGTGTTTGTCTACATGTCTTACTTCTAGTCAAGAATAAAACGAATAGATGAAAGTGAAAGTGTGTTAACTATTTCGCAATACCACTCCCCAAAACTACCCTCATTGTCGTTACCACCCGAGTGAGTCAAAATCCATGCATTGGATCAGTAAGGAAGGGATGAATTAAGTAAAAATTAACAGCTGAGCTACGTTGGAGATAGCATCTTCGGTAATGGATCAGGTAAGTGGAAGATCTACTCTCTTGGTGGTGGAGTGAGTCCAGATACAACCGTCAACGTAAAAGTAAAACTACCTTCATACTTGGCTCTTCAACGGGGTGTTATGTACGTCGCAAGAGGTACGTCAGGTGATATAATAGAACTTGAGTTTTATGTAACTCATGAACGCTTTAATCATCTCTTAAATTTCTGAATGGAAAAACAGAAGACGTAGGAAACTTTATCATTTCAATACCCTTCTAAATGTTCAGTATTTAATACTAATCAAGCCGGAGATATAAAAGTTAGGGTGCTAACCCATCAATTATAAACAACCACATATTAAAGCCTCTACCTTAAATATCGCTCAAGTGTTGGACATACTCAATATCATTGTTAGAGCATTGAAACAATTCAAGAACAAACTACAACACAGTAACCTTATGAGGCTGTATAACTCGGTCGGTCTTAGTTTCACATTTATCACACTAATAGGAATCAAAGGCCTACATTTTTTTTAAATTATTTATATTTTTATATGTTATTTGTGTCATATATACGTATATTTTGCTATAAAGGCTGTTATAATCGGCAGGGATGATTATAAAGCTTGGGTAAGCTAAACGTATTTTTATCCTCGTCTGGTTAATTTTTTTTTTTTTTTTTTTGGTAGCGTTTAACAGCTGCTTAAGGAGAGTCGGAATGACCTGTCTTGCCAATATTTAAGTTTGACTCAGTATCTCAGCAACTATTAAACATAATGAGCTAAATTTTTCAAGGCATATTCAACAATACCTTTACTGTCGTTAGATGAAAAATAGAATACTTCTGCTAGTTGGAAGGAAACGCATGAGTTTTTGAATTAAAAATATTTTATTGGAAATCCATGATTTTTAAATTTTAAAAAAATATCTAAGGCAAACACATAAAACATTTTCGTTAGAATAAAGGTTGTTTAAGTACAAATGTGTGGTAAAAATTTCAGCCCTTAGTGTCAATTAGTTTCTGAGGTAATACGGCATTTGTAGAGACAATCTTACTTCTTCAGAAATTGCTTTCAAACGCAATACAACAACCTTCGCAGTATTTCGAAGCTCTCACAAGAAGGGAATGTGAGCCAGATTCCAAAGTTGCGAATAGCAAAAACAAAGCTTTTCGATAAAAATGAAAAAAATCTTATGTGTTACACTCACATGCCATTCTCTAGCTACTCTACAAACAAGCTTTTTATAAAAGACAATTCTTCTTTCAACACCACACTAATCGGGATAAACATCAGCAGAATTTTATTACTTATAAGTAGACTGCAACTAAGGGAATCCAAAATGATAGTAACATGTTTTAAAAACTGTCGTTATCCGATTTTCATTGCAAATCGCTTCTTTGCTTGGCCAGAATAGAACAAAAGAAAAACGGACACTCCCGTTTGAGAAAAGTGTAAGTACCTCACATCTGAAACTAATAACAAGGAAAACCTCGAAAACGGTGAACTCCACGAAAAAAGTATATAACATAAATTGTGTGTTTTAATGTGCTCTACATCTTTTTATTGTAACTTTTTCTCCATCTCTTGCAGTTTAGCAGTTATGCAAAATTCCGTAAAATTCATCCAGAATAAAGTGGTCTTCAGAGGCTATTCCCAGAAAATTCAAGATATACATTTTCTTTGTCAGGTAAATAACTTTAGTATAAAACATTTTAATCAAACTCGTTAGAGCCATTTTTTAGAAAATCAAAATTTTCCATGTAAAGGGTAGTGGGGGTGGGGGATATTATTGATAATCTTCCTGTCGCATTCTTGGAAGATACCAAACATAAATACCAAGTTTGGTATTTAACGGTCTTTTCTTTTTTGAGCTTTGCTGCCCACTGACACACACACACACACAGAGACAGACAGACTGGCAGACAGACACACACATTGACATTTTTCTAAAAATGCTTTTTTTATTTTCAGGGGGACCCAAAACATATATTTCCGGCAAAATCTCGGCATCAAATTTTTGAGTGCATTACAATACCTTCTCTATACACTATGTATATAGTACGTGTAGAGAAAGTAAAAGGATATCTTCTCTAACACTAATAGTTACAAACCTATTGCTGTTTTATAAAGTGAATGTTCTAAAGAACTACAACGCGGACTATTTCCAATAATATTTTTAAGGTATTCACAATTAACGTAGCTTTATGAAAGTTATATCAAAATGAGTGGGAGATTCAAAATATCCGTATGGAACTAAATCATGAAAATGGAAAACAATTATGAAAATTCCATTTCGACTCCCCTTAAACTGGCACATGAAACTGATGACACATAGAATCGTGATAAAGCACCGGCGTAATGCGAAAGCGGTGGAAACCGGAGTACCCGGGGAAAAACCACTACTGTGATGATTTTGTCCACCAAAAATCCCAATGTGGTCGCCTGGGATCACGCCTATCACCGCCTCGGTCTAACAGCCGCCCTCCCGTTCGGTTAACCTTCCACTATGTTTTCTTCCTCCTCCCCTTTTACTTTCTCTACACGTATTATGTACAAAGTGTATATAGAAGGTATTGTAATGCACCCAAAAATTCGATACCGAGATTTCACCGGCAATACATGTTCTGAATCCAAAAAAAAATTTTTTGGAAAAAGGTCCGTGTGTGTGCGTGAGTGCGTCTGTGTGCCTGTGGACAGCATAGCTCAAAAACGAAAACACCGTTAAATACCAAACTTGGTATTTAAGTTTGGTATCTTCCAAGGATGCGACACGAAGATTTTATAGAAAATCCCCCCACACCCAACTACCCTTTACATGGAACTTTTTTAAAAAATTGTGATTTTCTCAAAATGACTCTAACAATTTTGATTAAAATATTGTATATTAAAGATATTTACCTGACAAATAACATTTATATCTTGAATTTTCTAGGAATAACCTCTGAAGACTACTTTATTCTGGATGTATTTTACGAAATTTTGCATAACTGCTAAACCGTAAGAAATGGACAAAAACTTACCACACAAAAATGTAGAGCACATTAAAATACACAATTTATGTTAAAGACATTTTTTTCAAAAAGTTGATCGGTTTTGAGATATTCATTGTTTTTGGTTTCAGGTTTAAAAAACTTGTATTTTTCTCATACAGGAATTTGTCAACTCGTGTCCATACAGACAAAGGAACTTCAGTCACCTAGTAACCAACTTTTAACTTCACTTTAATGTATGATAAACCCATGTTTCGCATCTACTTACAAGGAAGCAAGAAGTAAATAGAAGAATAAGCTTATTAACAATAATTTTTTACACAGAAGAAGAGAAAGTCATGTGAATGGAACGCATTAGATTTTTTTATAGTGTTTCCAACTGGCTTTTACTATATTCGGCACCGCAGGTAATGGCCCTGATGATTTATGGAATGAAGATAGAGCACCGAAGGAATGCAATGGCGGGGGGAAACCGGAGAATTCGGAGAAACTCCTCCCTGCGTCACATGTGATCAGTCGGACCGGCCCGCCTGGGTAGTGTGGTGGTAGCGTGTCTGCCTCTCACATTCAAAAGGTGATGTTTTCGAATCTCGCTTAGGGGGGGTTACCCGGATAAGGTTTTTTTCGGTATTTTCCCTTATTCAGAGAAGACCAATGTCGAGTAACTTTAAGCACCATGGACCCCGAGATCATTTCACCAATTTCATTCATCGTCCTATATGACCAACCAATTTAAAGGACGTTAAACTATGCCCAGGTGAGAGGCGAGTGATCTAATTAATCGGCAACGGCGTGGCCTTAGTAACAAGATGAACTAAATGTTTCACTTAAATGAATTTTACAGGATACCTTTTTACTTTCTCTATAGGCACTATGTACATAGTGTATAGTTACTTTCTTTATAGGCACTATGTACATAGTTTATAGAGAATGTATTGCATTCCACCAAAAAATTCGATACCGAGATTTCACCGGAAATATATGTTTTAGAGTCCCCTTTATCTAAAAAAAGCATTTTCGGAAAAAGGTCCGTGTGTGTGTGTGTGTGTGTCCGTGTGTCTGTGAACACGATAACTCAAAAACGAATAATAGGTAAAATACCAAACTTGGTATTTAAGTTTAGTATCCTCCAGGGATGCGACACGAAGCTTTTGAGAAAAATCCCCCCACCCAAAACTACCCTTTACATGGAACTTTTTTCGAACATTTTGATTTTCTCAAAAATGGCTCTAACGATTTTGATTAAAATTTCGAATATTAAAGATATTTATTTGACAAATAAAATGTATATCTTGAAATATCTAGGAATGGCCTCTGAAGAGTAGTTTATTCTGGATGAATTTTACGGAATTTTGAATAACTGCTAAACTGTAAGAGATGGACAAAAGCTTAATACACAAAAAATGTAGAGCACATTAAGACACACAATTTATGTTATATACATTTTTCCCGTTGAGTTCGTCGTTTTTGAGACATTGGTTATTTTTGGTTTCTGCTATGAAAAACGTATACCTTTCTCATACAGGAACTTGTCAACTCCTATTCATATAAACAAAGGAACTTCATTGACATAGCAACCAGCTTTTGACTACCTCTTTAACCTATGGTAGTCACTTATTTCGCTGCTATTTTCAAGGAAGCAAGTAATAAGACTATTTCTGCTATTTTTTTCTGATTAGCACAAATTAAATTAAATAGTATAAGCTTTTTAAGAATAATTTGTTGCAGGGATATAGAGAAAGTCATGTGAATGGTACACATCAGATTTTTACTTTCTCTTGCCCCGTATGTACAATGTACATAGGGATAGAGAAGTATTGCATTCCACCCCAAAAATTCGATGTCGAGATTTCATCGGAAATACTGTTTTAGGACCCCCTGAATCCAAAAAAAAATTCCAGAAAAAGGTCCGTGTGTGTGTGTGTGTCCGTGTGTCTGTGAACACGATAACTCAAAAACGAAAAGTAGCTAAAATACCAAACTTGGTATTTAAGTTCAATATCTTCCAGGTATACGAAACGAAGATTTTGAAAAAGATCCCCCTACGCCAAACTACCCTTTACATGGAACTTTTTTCGAAAATGTTGATTTTCTTAAAAATTTCTCTAACGATTTTGATTAAAATATCGTATTATAAAGATATTTACCTGATAAATAAAATATATATCTTGAATTTTCTGGGAATTGCTTCTAAAGACCTGTTTATTCTGGATGAATTTTGCTTAATTTGGCATAACTAGTAAACCGTAAGCGATAGACAAAAACTTACTTTACAAAAAATGTAGGCCTCGTTAAAATACACAACTTTGTCATATTCATTTTCCTCGTGGAGCTTACCGTTTTCGAGGTATTCATTGTTATTGGCTTCAGTTGCGAGGTACTTACACTTTTCCCAGACGGGAATGTCAGCTTTTCTTTTGTTCTACTCCTGGCCAAGAAAACAAGCAATTTATAATGACAATCGCATAACGACGGCTTTTAAAACTTTTGACTATCGATTTAGCCTAGTGTATTCCCTTATTTTCTTCCTACTTATAAATAACTAAGTAATAAGAACATTGTGCTGAATACCTCGATTAACAACGTGCAGAAAGAAGAATACTCTTATGTAAGAAGTTTGCAGAACGGCTAGAGAAAGTCATGTGAGTGTAACACATCAGATTTTTAAATTAAATGCTACACCTTCATGCACTTAGCCACTGAAAGGAAACATTTTGAAACCAAAAGGCAAGCTAAACTTAATGCTGCATATCAAAGGTTTATCCGTGAGCTTGGCCTTTCAGCTCCGGGATTAGCATTTCTATTGCTTGGAGAAAGTTGTATAATAAAGGAAAACTTCAAAGAGGTAAGTAAGCCTATGAATGTGGATAGAGAAAGGATAACATTCCTGCGGATTTTTCGGTAAAAGGTTTGATGTTTTTTTTAGAAGCGAAGGTACAGATCATATACATGGTAAAGGCCGGGTTTAGTAGATAGCGTCTTCTCAAAGTTAAATTTTAATGCTTGTCAGTTTCAGGCTTCATCTTCTCACAGCGATAGAACATCTCCGGCGGATAATTTGAGTTTCAAAAGCAGCTTTCATAATATAATGAGAAATACGAGTTCTTGGGTATGCGCCTCTACTATCCTTCCTTCCTGTTTGCTAGCCTTCTTCCTCCATTGTTTACTATTAAAAAGCATTATTTAGAGAATTTCAAAATTAGTATATTACTAGCTCTCTATCTAACGGGATGACAGGCCGCTCCGTGGCCGAGTGGTTAGACCACTCGCCTCTCACCTAGACGACACGGGTTCTATCCCAAGCGACAAGTGAGATTTGTGGTGGACAAGGCGGCGCTGGGGCGGGTTTTCTCCAGTTTCTCCCGTCATCGCATTTCACTGGTGCTCCATCTTCATTCATGTGTCATCAGTGTCACCGCCTTCGGTGCCATAAGTAGTTAAAGCGGGCGTTAAACACTACCAAAAAAGAACCGGATGACTGAGGTAGTTTGGTATGCGGCCTGCATTCGGGATATCGCGGATCGATCCCGCGATCGGCCCACCTGTCCCGTGAATTTTTTAAAGGAGTTCCCCAGGTCGCCAGGTAAATGATGGGATGATTTCTTTCATCATCGGAAGAAAAAAACCTGTCCCTTTATGTCGTTTCAGATGTAGTTTAATTCATCTTTCATTAGTTGGCGTCTTTCAGGATTGGAAGAGTTGGTGATGGTGCTAAGTGCAGCGTGGCATATGCTCATTCTGAATCTCTGCCAGATGTGTGGAAGGCATACCAATGCATCGACTCACCCAGTGTGTGGAAGTCCAACAGCTCTGGAACTGGACAACAACAGAATTTGAAAAACTGTTCCCAACGCAGGTGCGTACAGAACTATATAGCCTCTTTCTCCAGTTGCAGTCTAGTGGCGCAAAATATGAACTTCTACAAATATGGTTTGCCAAGGGGTACCAGTATTTTGTGTTCACAGAGACCAATAAGAACGTCGTCACTTTCAAAAGGCTGTTGAGAAAAGAGCGACTACACTTAGCTAAATTAACGTCTCCCATGGGGAAACGGTGAGCGGCACATATTGCCTGTCTCGATGTGTGACAAGGGGCTTACAGGTAGCTTGCGATTAATGTGTTGCTCTTGTATTCTGTACAGAAAAGGAGCATCCATTTACTAAGCTCTAACGGCCGAAATAATCACCAAGCTTCCAGTGCTGTTGTTTCTACCACTGGAGATGGAGCATCCAAACCAGGGAAAGATGGAGGGCAAGTGACCATTTAGCACCAGTGTAACTCAGTGAAATTACCATGGTTGTCCGAGTCAATTATCGTTCAAGTGTATATCCTTGTTTTTTTATACTAAACATGTTGTAATTTTATCTATAAATGGAAATAAAAAAAATCTCCGTCTCCTAGTGGGAGCGTTGGACCCTGTGTTAGACGTGGCTCCCCGTTTGCCTGTCCGGTGTTGGGGTATTTCTATTTGAAACCGTAGGAACGCTATCATTGCAGTACCGGCCGCCCGGGGTATTCTCTCATCTCATCCCTCCCGCCCGGTGCAACCCCTCATGGGGCATAGCAACAATAGCCAACAAAAGGTGTGTCCCATCCGTCTTGTCCTTTTCCTATTCTTATTCCTACTTCCACTCTCCTTCTCTGCTTTGAAATCGTTGCTCTTTACATCTGTTATCGCCTGCTCTAGTGGTAGGTAATCTGTGAGATCTTACAAGCAAGGGTAGTTGTGTGAGTGGAAAACCTGTACAAATTACCTGAGAAAGTGTAATAGAAGATACAAGATCTGTTGGGTTTGATCTTAGGAGGAATCATTACACTCTACCTGAATATCAGCATATCTGCAATACGAGGTGTTAGTGGGCATGAGTGCGTAGACTTCAACGGCAACATCCTGCCATCGAGCTAAAACATAAATTCCTGTACCATTTCCCTCTACAGTGCATGGATACATACAAAAATATGATGTCTTCCATTACACGACTTTCTCTACATCTATGCAACAAATTATTGTTAAAAATCTTAGGCTTCTATATACTTGATGCTAATCGAGAAAAAATTAGTAGTAATAGTGTTATTACTTGCTTCCTTGTAAGTAAAAGCGAAGTAAGGGAGTACTATAGTTTAAAGTGGTAGTCAAAAGCTGGTTGCTATGTGACTGAAGTTCCTTTGTTTATATGGATAGGTTTTAACAAACTCCTATATGAAAGAAGTAAATTTTTTTTAAAGCTGAAACAAAAAACAAGAAATATCTAAAAAACGATCTACTCCACGAAACATATGAATATAACATAGATTGTGTGTTTTAACGTGCTCTAAATTTTTTGTGTGGTAAGCTTTTGTCCATCTCTTACGGTTTAGCAGTTATGTAAAATTTCGTAAAATTCATCTAGAATAAAGAGGCTATTCCCAGAAAACAAGACATACATTTTATTTGCCAGGTAAATATCTTTAATACATAATATTTTAATCAAAATAGAGCCATTTTTTAGAAAATAAAAATTTTCGAAAAAAGTTCCATCTAAACTGTAGTTGGGAAAGTGGGGATTTTCTTGAAAATCTTCGCAAAAAACCAAAGTTAAAAACTTAATATTATACTTAAATACTTTATTATTTAATGGTCTTTTCGTTATTCAGATCTGCTGTCCACAGACATACTTACTCACACACACAAGCACTCACGGACCTTTTTCCGGAAATGTTTTGTTTTTATTCAGAGGGACTGAAAACATGTCTTTCCGGTGAATTATCGGCATCAAATTTTTGGGTGCATTACAATACCTTCTCTATACACTATGTACATGTAGAGAAAGTAAAAATTATACAAATGTTTTTCTGGAATAACGTGAAGCTTGAAGAATGCACATTTTTAAGGATTGTTGTAGAGGAAAATATATTAAAGTTCCAAGTGGGTCTGTATGTTAGTGTGTCGTGTCTTTAAACAGCATAAAACAGCAAAACTCAAAATTGAAAATATTTAAGTTTAGTATCTCACAAGGATGAGAAAATTCCCCACCTCAAACTACCGTTTGCATGGAATATTTTTATTTTCTCTATACATACTATGTACATAGTGTATAGAGAAAGTATTGTAATGCACACAAAATTCTATTTCTATACCGAGATTTCACCGGAAATATATATTTTGGGTCCCCCTGAATCCAAAAATAAAATTGCTATAGTAGTGTCCGTGTGTGTGTGTGTGTGTGTTTGTATGTGTGTGTGTGTGTCTGTGGGCAGCATAGCTCAAAAACGAAAATACCGTTAAATACCAAACTTAGTGTCTTCCAAGGAAGCAACACGAAAGTTCTGAAGAAAATCCCCCACCCCCAACCACCCTTTACAGGGAACTTGTACGAAAATCTTGATTTTCTCAAAATTCGCACTAAAGATTTTTATTAAAATGTCATATTTTAAAGAAATTTACCTGACGAATAAAGTATATTTAATTTTCTGTGAATTGCCTGCAAAGACTACTTTATTCTGGACGAATTTTACGAAATTTTGCATAACTGCTAAACCGTAAGAAATGGAAAAAAACTTACCACACAAAAAATGTAGAGCATTTTAGAACAGACAATTTATGTTATATGCATTATTTTCATGGAGTTGATCGTTTTTGAGATATTCCTTGTTTTTGGTTTCAGCTTTAAAAAAATGTACTTTTCTCACACCGGACTTTGTCAGCTCATATCCATACAAACAAAGGAACTTCAGTCACATAGCAACCAGCTTCTGACTATCACTTTAACCTATGGTACTCCCTTATTTTGCTTCTACTTTTAAGGAAGCAAGTAATAAGAATATTTCTGCTAATTGTTTCTCGATTAGCATGAAGTAAATAGAAGCATAAGCTTTTTAACAATAAGTTTTTGCAGAGATGTAGAGAAAGTCATGTGAATGGAACACTTCAGATTTTTCAAGTTTAACTGTGATTACGTTTTTCTCATTTGTTATTGTGGGTATGATTATTTCTTAGTTTATCTGCCCTTTAGTTCGTGTTGTTTATTGAATTCATATTTCTAAAGCTAAAAAAAATATAAAGGCAATAAAGGTAATTAGATATTTACTTTCTCAGGCGTATATATATATATATACAACGTACACAGTAGATAGAGAAGGTATTGTATTCCGCCCAAAATTCGATATCGAGATTTCAACGAATCCAAAAAGTGGTCAAGGTATGTGTCTATGTGTGCGCCTGTGGACAGCATAACTCAAAAACGAAAAGTCAAACTTTGTATTTAAGATTTGAAGCTTCCCAAGTTACTTTACGTTCATTTTCAAGAAATCCTCCACCTCAAGCTATCTTTTAGAGGAAAGTTGCGAAAATGTTGGTTTTATCAAAAATGGCTCTAGCGAACTTTAATAAAATATATATTAAAGATAATTACTTGACAATTTATCTGGAATTTCCTGGGAATAGATTCTGGATGAATGTTGCTGAAATTTGCATAACTGGTAACAAACAGACAAACAGACAAACAAAACATTGTATATCTTGTTAAAACTGTCAAGTTATGGCATACATTTTACTTTCTGTACACGTTCTATGTACATGTGTATAAAGAAGGTACTGCATTACACCAAAACTCGATACCGAGATTTGACCACAATTATACGTCCTCGGTATCCAAAAAAAGGCGTGTGTGTGTGTGTGTGTGTGTGTGTGTGTGTGTCTGTGAACACGATAATTCAAAAAAAAAAAAAAGTCGGTAAAGTACCAAACTTTGTATTTAAGTCTAGTATCTTTCAGGAATACGACACGAAGATTTTCAGAAAAATCCCGTAACTCAAAACTACCCTTTACATGGAAAACATTTTGAAAATTTTGATTTTCTTAAAATGTCTGTAACGGTTTTTATATTTAAGATATTTACCAAATATTAAAGATATTTATATGGCCGATAAAATGTATATCTTGAATTTTCTAGGAATAGCATCTAAAGACCTATTCATCCTGAATAATTAATGCTGAATTTTGCGTAACTGATAAACCGTAAGAGGTGGACAAAACTTATTACACAAAAAAGTAGATCACATTAAAACACACAGTTTATAGTATATTCGTTTTTTTCGTGGAATTGGCCATTTCTGAGATATTCCTTGTTATTTGTTTCAGATTCAAACTTTTCTTACACGGAAAGTTGTAAACTATTGGCCCTGTATAGTTTTGGATTTCTACCGCATGACAACAAGCTTTTAAAGGAGTTGACTATCGTTTTAACCTAATGCATTCCCCTTATTTTTCTTCTACTTAAAACGAAGCAAGTAATTAAGAAAATTTCTGCCAATATTTATCTCAATTATTATAAAACAGACAGAAGAATAAACTTTTAACACATATTTGTTACAGAGAAGTAGAGAAAGTCATGTGAATGGAACACATCAGATTTTTAATGTTAACCGTTTCCGAGATAGGTATTCATTGTTATTTGTTTAAATTTTAAACTACTATGTACTTTCTCTCAAACTGGATCATCTTTCCTTTAATCTCTCTTTTGTTTTACTGGCAATGGCAAGGCGAGCTGAATTTCGAATGTTCACATATTGACCAGTTTTTAGCACATTTGAATAACGCTTCTACTTATACGGAAAAAAGTAATAAGAAAAGTTCTGCTATCGTTTATCTCAAATGATATGATCTAGATAAAAAAATAATATTTTGAAGAAAAGTTGTCTTGTGCAACAGTTGGAGAAAGCCATGTGAATGGAATTCATAAGATTTGGCTTTATTACTTGTGTTGTGTGAGTGTACCAGAGAGGATTCCGCACTTCAGCCTCCGATAGGCTTTTTGCACATCATGCCCCAGGAGGATAGGATGAGATGCGGCCGGAACCAGAATGCGGGGGGAAGCCACTGTGAAGGGTCCCTAACTTTTCAAGCAGGTCTTCATCTCGACGCAAGTAGCACTAGGACCCCGGGCCTTAGGTCTGACCAAACGCCCCTGAGTCTACCAAAGCCATCCCGCCACCGGAATTTCCGAAGCGTAGTCACCTCCACGAGAGGGCGCCTCCATCTCCCCCGTCGACACTTACAACTCTGAATGATTGGATGAAATGAATATGAAATGAAGGGATAGGAAGTTCAGAGAATGAAGAAACCTCCTCAGTATTTACATGTGTCCCGGGAAAACCCCAGAAAAAAACATGGAGAGGTAGGCCGCGAGGCTGCTAGTTCCCATACGAAACACTTGAGCCTCCTTGCTCAATTTGATGTGTATCACCAAGGCGATTCTCTCTTTTCGTGTCCATTACAATAATTGATTTCCACTGTCACAATAACATTGATATAAATTACACCGTTCTCTCCAATAATGGATGCAACTAAATGTTACATGTATACAGGTTAGTAGGGCATGTGTTTGGTGCTGATACTTTTCTGTAAACAAATAAAAACCTTTTTGTTTCTGTTTTGTCAATTATTGCTGCGGTTTAATAAATTGTAACAATTCAAATATACACTCCATTAAAGCTTAACATATTGACAGTTTAAAAACACCATGAAAATACAGCCGAAATGTCCAGAATCACCAAAAAAATTCAAATATACATAGGATACTTTATAGATCTCTATTATTTCCAATGGCAAACGTTGATTTATTACATTTCAGGTAGTGTTCAATTTGTAGCAAATTCAAGAAAAAAGTTTTATGTAAAGGATAGTTTGGGGGGGGGATTTTTCTCAAAATCTTGTAACAGGAACTATTAAGCGCATGTTTTTGGAATGGACGTAACTATTGCTGCTAAGGTCTATTTTCCTATGAAAAGCAGACTAGATTTGCATGGTTAACAAATGGTTGACAATGCACGGTAATTTCGTCCTTATTGCTTTCAGTGCACGAAGTCTTGCCTATCTCCAAAAATAATAAGGATCGGGTGAATTTAGAATCCCTGAAGGGCAGATGCCTCTGGGCTGGCCAGATGGTTGTTCCGACAATCCCGCGTAACCATTTCATGAGAGATTCTCATTTTTTGTTGCTCCTTATGTCACTAGGTCCACTTAGTCGGTTGTTATAATCCAAACCCCATCTGGGTCCAAAATGCAGTTTTAGTCGCATGCCATCTTCTTTTCTGACGTCCTACGTTCCTGTGTTTGTTGTTGCGACATCTGCAGTGATCCATCCTTTACATTTCAACCTGATATAAGTAATGCTGCTATTACGTCTCTGATGTCAGTAAATGGAAATGGCGTGTTATTTATGGATGCTCTTTAACTGCTGTGGTTCTCAGCGTTGTGTTCTAAATTGGGGGTGAAAGACCGCTTAATTTTGTTCAGAGGCGTCTCTATCAGGCTTGAGGTTCTTTTATGTGACGTAAATCTACGACATGGGAGCAAGGGCTTTACCTCCCTTCCGAAGGAAGCCATGCCGTATTCCTGTAGTGTTCATTGCGGATTCTGTCATAGAGGCTGACTCCAAGTATCTTTACCAAATTTTAAATTATTTGTGATCGGTTTAAGGGTTCTTATTTGAATACACTAGCATAAAACTGAGTATTTCAACTGAAACTGATCCCGATACATTTTACAACTGCGATATGATTATAAAACTCATACATTTCACATAAATAAACTGTTCTTCAACAAACTATTCTTAAAACTTCTTCTAACTACTTTCCATTAATCCAAATAAAACCCTGCATAAACCCTTTTATTAAATAATTACTTATAGATACAAAGGCATACAGGCATAAGCGGTAGTACAACTCTTTTAAATACATCACTAAGTGATTACTTTGAGATTTCGTTCTTTTCTAAGCACGGCATTATATTTGAGGACACTATAAATATTTTAAAATTTAAAGAATAACAAGAAATATATCGGAAATGATTAATTCCACAAAAAGATGCATTTGGCAAAAATTATTGTATGCTTTAATGACTTCTACTTTGGGTAGGCCGTAGATTCTATCTCTTACGGTTTGTTAGTTGTAAAATAGTAATTTAAAATGAAGACGGCATCAGAAATTATTCCCCCCCAAAATATTTTTCATGTGAATAGGTTTAAAATAGATTTTAATCAACATTTTAAGAGCCCTTTTTGAGAAAATCAAAACATTCCAAAAATGTTTCATATAAATGATAGTTTAGAGTGGCAGCATTTTCCTTCAAGTTTTTGTTTTGCATCTCAGTGAACATACAGAACTTAAATACAAAATTTGGTACTTAACCGACTTTTCGATTTTGAATTATGCTGTTCACACACGCACAGAGGGGAGGGATGGAAAAAGAAAGATAGAGAGAGACTTGCAGACAGACATACACGGCATTGCACTGCTGTTTACTTTCTCTACAAGTACTATGTAAATTGTGTATACGAAAGAAATGGCAATCCACTAAAAATTCGATACCTTGATTTCACCAGAAATGTAAATTTTAGGCTCCCCTAAAACAAAAAACAACAACAAAAAACAAAGAAAAACACACACACATTTTCATAAAAGTCCGTGTGAGTATGTGTGTATGTGTGTGCCCATAAGTCCGTGTGACCATGAGCCTGTGAACGCGATAATTCAAAAGCGAAAGGTCAATAAAATACCACACTTGTAATTCAAATTTATTTTCTACCAGAGATATGACATGAATATTTGAGCAAATCCCGCACCCCAAACTCCCTTTATATGCAAACATATTTGAATATTTTTATTTTAACGAGTTTGTTTAAAATACCATATATTAAAGAAATTTATATAGGAAACAAAAATGTATACATTGAATCTTCTGGGAAGAGCTTTATATTTTGGATGAATTTTGCTGAATTTTTTATAACTGGTAAACCGTACAATATAGACAAAATTGCTCAAAAAATGTAGATCTCGTAAAAACACACAACCTAGTTATAAACAATTTTTTTCGGCAATTGGCCAATTCCTAGATATTCCTACTGGTTTCAGTCTTAAAATATCTAAAACCTTTCTCAAAATGTAATCCTACGACCATGCAAAGAAACGGATTTCAACCTCATGATAACCACTTTTTAAAATAGCTGACTATCGCCTTGTCTAGTGTACTCTCTTATTCCTTTCTACTTACAAGGAAGCAAGTGGCGAGAGCATTTCTGGTAATATTTAATTCGATTACCGTGAAGTGGTATAAGAATAGAGTTTTTAACAATAATTTGTTATAAAGATGTAGAGAAAGTCATATGTGTAGAACACATCAGAATCTTTTGAAAAAGTGTATTGTGTGTGTGTATGTGTGTGTGTGTGTGTGTGTGTGTGTGTGTTTTTTGTGACCGTGTGTCTATGAACACGATATCTCAAAAACTAAAAGTTTGTATCCACAAAAAATGTGTATGACATATTACGTATGTTTTATCGAAATCTATAATTTTTGCAATTAAGTGTTCGTCTCCATTCACATAAGGGAAGCTCTAAACTAAAGCGATATATTTCAAATGCAGGTTTCTATGTGGATGAAATCCATTTTTTACTTTCTCTGTACCTACTATACACATAGTGTATAGAGAAGGCATTGTAATGCACCAAAAAATTCGATACCGAGATTTCACCGGAAATATATTTTGAGACCCCCTGAATCCAAAAAAGAAATTTTTAGAAAAATGTCCGTGTGTGTGTCTGTCTATGTGTATGTGTGTGTCTGTTGGCAGCATAGCACAAAAACGAAAAGTTCATTAAAAACCAAACTTAGTATTTAAGTTTCTTACCTTCCATGGATGCGACACGAAGATTTTGAAGAAAACTCCCCACCCCAAACTACTGTTTACATGGAAATGTTTTCGAAAATTTTGATTTCCTTAAAAATGGCTGTAACGATTTTGATTCAAATTTCGATATTTACCATAAAAATAAAATTTATATCTTGGATTTTCTGGCTATAGCCTCTGAAGCCTTACTTTATTCTGGATGAATTTTACGTAATTTTGCGGTATTTATAAACCGTGAGAGAAGGACAAAAACTTACCTTACAACAAATGTACAGCACGCTAAAATGCACAATTTATGTTATATACATTTTTTTTCGTGGAGTTGATCGTTTTTTATATATTCCTTGTTATTAGTTTCAGCTTTGAAAAACTCATACAGGAATTTGTCAATTCCCGTCCATACAAACAAGTCACATAGCAACCAACTTTGGATTATCACTTTAACCTATGGTGCTCTCTTATTTCGCTTTTACTTACATAGAAGCAAAAAGTAAAGAATATTTCTGCTATTTTTTTTCTCGATTAGCATGAAGTAAATGGAAGCGTAAGGTTTTTAATATTTTTTTTTTTTTTGCATAGATGCAAAGAAAGGCATGTGAGTGGAACACATCAGATTTTGTTAACATTACTGACATGTCCGAAAAGCCCTGCTTTTACCAGTAACTGTCTTAAACTACAATTTTTGAAAGGTAAGCTAAGTATACTTTATATTTGCAATCTTTACATTCTCTACACGGATTATATACACAGTGTATAGAGAAGGTATTGCATTGTACCCAAAAATTCGATACCGAGATTTCACCGGAAATAAAAAGCATTTTTAAAAACATGTCCATGTGTGTGTCTGTCTGTCTGTCTGTCTGTGTGTATGTGGGCAGTATAGCTCAAAAACGAAAAGACCGTTAAAAACCAAACTTGGTATTTAAGTTTGGTATCTTTCAAGGATGCGACACGAAGATTTTCAAGAAAACTTCCACCCTAAACAACCCTTTACATGGAACTTTTTTTCGAAAATTTTGATTTTCTAAAAAATGGCTCTAACGATGTTGATTAAAATCCCGTATATTACTGACATTTACATATCAAATAAAATGTATATCTTGACTTTTCTGGAAATAGCCCCTGAAGACCTCTTTTTCTGGATGAATTTACCGAATTTTGCTTAACTGCTAAACGGTAAGAGATAGACAAAACGTTACAACACAGAAAATATAGAGCACGTTAAATCACACAATTTATGTTCTACAATTTTTTTTCGTGCAGTTGATCGTTTTTTAGTTACTCATTATTTTTGATTTCACCTTTCAAATACTTATATTTTCTCATACAGGAATTTGTCAACTTCTGTAAATGCAAACAAAGGAACTTCCGTCACATAGCAACCAGCCTTTGACTATCACTTTAACCTGTGGTACTCTCTTATTTCCCTTCTACTTAAAAGGAAACAAGTAATAAGACTATTGCTGATATTTTTTTTTCCTCGATTAGTATATAGTAAATAGAAGCATAAGCTTTTTAACAATAATTTGTTGCAGAGGTATAGAGAAAGTAATGTGAATGGAACGCATCAGATTTTTCATTCATCAGTTTGTTTTTACGGGGGATGATGAACTAAATAAAACCTTACATACTCTGAATGCATTAGAAATGAGCTTGCTGTTTCAATAGTTACTTTATTAAAAGTAATAGTCACTTTTAAGTATTTCTACCGCTTCAAATATTGAATTTTAACCTTCTTAAGTGTAGTGCGAGGAATAAAGTCCTTAAAGGGAAAGCAGGCTGTGAGCTAAACCGTAATCCGCTGGTGGAAAGTCCTTTTCATCTGAAAGACAGAAGGTGATCACAGCACTTCAGTCTAATGCAAGGCGCATTAAGGTAATCCTGTGTAACAAGGTAAAGTGGAATTGAGAGCTTCAGGTAAAACTACCAAACTTGGTCCCTTTCTCCTCAGTCATTATCTTTCCCTTCTAATTCCGCCCGCAGGGTGTCTCTTGATAATCAACTGGGTTTATGAGACTTTAGGACAACCGACTTGTGTAGAATTCCAGGTGAAATGTTGTTAGAAAGCGAGTGTTTTAACAGAACTTAAATGAAGTGTTCTTGTTTAAGCGCTGCACTTGTTGCCTGAGGCAATTCCAGGAGTCCACACGGCGTTGTAACACTTATAGTATGTTATTATTGTAGACTAAAGCTGCTTTGTAAGCGGGAGACCTGGGTTCGCTCCCCAGTACCTGGGGCTGCGAGATCTGGCTCAGGGTGCATAAGGTCATAAGGTCCCTGAGGAGCTACTTGATGGCGAAGTAGCGGCTCCAGGTCATGAGGACCGCATTAACCGGCCGGGGGAGTTCGAGGCGCTGACCACGTCTCAAAATGTAAATGGCGTGTTATTTAACTACTGTGGTTCTCAGCGTTCCATTCTAAGTTGGGCGTGAAAGACCACTTAATTTTGCTCAGAGACCTCTCTATCAGGCTTGAGGTTCTTTTACGTGCCGTAAATCTACGACACGGCACCAACGGCTTTACTTCCCTTCCGAAGGAAACCAAATTATGGATTTTTACACTCTAAAAAAATCCATCGTCCTTCGCAGGGTTTGAACCCGTGACCTTGGTTATATGAAGTTAGCATGGTAACCATTACACTACGGAGAGAGTTACACTACTGACCACGTCTCACCCTCCAATACTGCACCTACGTCTGTAGTGGACTGAGATGGGGGATGCAGCGGCCGGGCGGTAGGCCAAGGTGCCTTGTGTGTTATGCCATGGAGTCATGTTATTGTTGACCAAAAATGAACGTATCTTAGCAAGGAACCAAAAGAATCTTATTGGGGAAATGTGTTTATGTGGGCTGTTAAGGGTATAGGGACATATGTTTTCATGAATGTGATCCCAATGTGTATTCTTTTCGATGTGTTAACTTCCTCAATGATTTTTCACACAAACCAATATCATAATTTACTGCTGATGTGTTTTGCATAGTCTTTACTACACGGCAAAATGAACACCCCACTAGTTTTTACACATCAAAGCGTAATGTCTGATGCAGACAATTTAGGATCATTGCCTTTGAAAACAACATACTCAGTTCCGATACAACATTTGCTATACGTCCACTTAGATTACGCATTCTTCTGGTAAAATATACACATATATCTTGTGAAGGTACTAAGTAACCTGAAAACATATTATTCTTAATAAGTAAATTTATAAGTCAGCATATGAAGCAAATATTGATGTAATATTGTTCACTGCACTGTTATTAACTAACAATACAAATATTTGTACTTATACGCCTAACAACCGGAGGTGCGGATCTCGGAGACATCTACTTGGTCAAAGCAGAGATACAATAAACTTAAAATCAATAATGTTAACCACCATGCGAGAATTGATGCAAAGCTCTACTGGAATCTGCCAGCAAAAACACAGAGATGTTGACTTTTTATCATGTACTAAAATGGCCGTAAACGAAAAGATATTTAAATACCAAACTTGATATCTAATTTCAATACTTTCAAGGACTTAATAAAAATATTTCATCATTACTATAAGGTATATTAATGACAAGAACATATCTGAAATTGTGGTAATAGGCTCTAAAGACCTCTACAATCTACCCTATAAAACACCACATAGTCATCATCTCATAAAAGATATTATCAGCTTTGCCTGGCGCATTTCTTTAATTCACTTTACCTAGAAAAAGGTAAGCAGTTTATTTCGTTAAAATATGTCTTTATTAGCACCAACTAAATAGAAGTATAAGTTTTTGAAATATAGCTTGTTACAGATAGACAGAACACGTCGTGTGATTGCAATGTACCGCGTATTTAGGAGGCAGCGAAGTTATTTCATATCATCGACAAATGACTACCGATATTTAACCGGAAATACATGTTTTGAGGACCTTTGAAAACAAGAAACTTTTTTAGAAAAATCTGATGTGTTCCATTCGCATGACTTTGTCTATATCTCTACAATAAATTATTTTTAAAAAGCTTATGCTTCTATTTACTATCTGCTAATCGAGAAAAAAATTAGCAGTAATAGTCTTATTACTTGCTTCCCTGTAAGTAGAAGCGAAATAAGAAAGTACCATAGGTTAAAGTGATAGTCAAAAGCTGGTTGCTAAGTGACTGAAGTTCCTATGTTTGTATGGATACGAGTTCACAAAGTCCTATGTGAGAAAAGTATGTTTCTTATAGCTGAAACCTAAAAAAAGGAATATCTTAAAAACAATCAACACCACGAAAAAAATGTATATAAGATAAATTATGGGCTTTAAAGTGCTCTACATTTTTTTTCGGTAAGTTTTTTTCATCTCTTACGGTTTAGCAGTTATGCAAAATTCCGTAAAGTAGTCTTCAGAGGCTATTCCCAGAAAATTCAAAATATACATTTTATTTGTCAGGTAAATATCTTTAATATACGATATTTTAATCAAAATCGTTAGAGCCATTTTTTAGAAAATCAAAATTCTCCAAAAAAGTTCTATGGAAAGGGTAGTTTGGGGTGGGGGAGTTTTCTCAAAATCTTCTTGTCGCATCCCTGGAAGATACTAAACTTAAGTACCAAATTTGGCATTTTACCGACTTTTCGTTTTTGAGTTATCGTGTTCACAGACACAGGACACACACACGGACCTTTTTCTGAAAATACTTTTTTGTATACAGAGGACCCTAAAACTTATATTTCCGGTGAAATCTCGGTATCTAATTTTTTGGTGGAGTGCAATAGCGTCACTATACACTATGTACATAGTACGTATAGGGAAAAAAAAAATAAAGTACGTATGTGTATTTTTCTGAAAGGCCTCATTCCAAAACAAAACGTTTGTTAAATACCAAACTTGATATTAAAGTTTGTCTTCCAAGGAAGCGACACGGTTATTTCCAAGATCATTATCCTATAACAAGCCGCCTTCCACAAATAATATTTTTCGAAAAGTTTTATCTCAAAAATATCCATAACGCATTTGATTAAAATACAAGTTTAAGATTATTAATGAGTAACAAAATGCATATCTACGTGTCTTGTCTGGTCACCATAAACACATTCGCCTATTCTCACCAGAGCAAAACAACCTTTCGTCTAAGAAAAGCATTAGCTGCCAAAATATTCAAGTACAAATCCCATTTAACCATTGCGGTCCTGTCCACTCAAGCCAGTTTTCTTTGCTGCCTTTCGATTATGGATGTCAGCGTCATGCAGAAGGTTTTCCACCATAGTGCGGGAGCAATCTTGTAAATGGTTCAACTCTGCTTGCATTTATAATCTTAGCACCGACTTCCGCCGTTGTTTTTCACGATTTTTGGACGCGTCCCTGGAAACGTTTAATCCAATACTGCACAAAAGATCTACTCATTTGCACAGCACTTGCAACTTTGTTTTACCGTGCACCCGCAATACGGCCGCGGATCTCCTTGCTTGTGTAAGACATTGCTGACTGTCACCAAGCAGAATCACATGTTACTAAAAGAGGAAGTTTAAAACCCCTCCCCCTTGCCCAATTAGTGACGGAGGTGCCAGCGGATATATAAAAAATTCCACTACAGACAATCAGAAATTAGATGTCTATTACTATTTGTGCTCTGTATACAAAACGTTTGCATAATCTCTAAACGTAATATATAAACAATATGTTATTGTGTGGATCTATTTAAAGCACACAATTTATATCACATACATTGTTGGAGAGATAACCAAAACTAGATACTCCTTGGTTTATTGACATTTTCAATATATACACTTTTCCTAAAAGGGGGTCAACATTCTTTTTTTCCTCTTGATCAAGCAAGCACGACGCAATCTCAGCATTATCACATAGTGAGCAGTTCTTAAGAGATTTCACTAGCGCTTTATTTTAGTTTCCCTTATTTCCCTTCTGCCTCTAATGAAGTAACTACCGAGACCATTTCTGCAAATGAGTTTATTTTTATAAGGATGGAGTAGATGGAACGATAAGCTTTTGTAAGAATACAGTTGTAACAAAATATAGAAAAGGTAATGAGAATGAAATCCATCAGACATTTACTGGCATAGAAAGTCTCTAAAATGACTAAATTTTAATGAATGATTTGTAATAAGGGAGCCCTTAAATTTTACCACAGTGTCCAAGAAGATTGAGGTACTTTCTGTCATAATTATATTTATGTGTATAATTTTGCGGACCTGTGAAACTAATACTTTTAACTTTCTCCACATGTACTATGTGCATAGTGTATATGGAAGGTATTGCACTCCACCCAAAAATTCGATACCGAGATTTCACTGAAAATATATATTTTAGGGGTCCCTATATCCAAAAAAAAAAAAAAAAAAAAAACATTTTGAGAAAAAATTCCGTGTGTTTGTTGTGTGTGTCCGTGTATCCGTGTGTCAGTGAGTCCGTGTGTCAGTGAGTTCGTGTGTCCGTGTGTCTGTGAACACGATAACTCTAAAACGAAAAGTCGGAAAATACCAAACTTGGTATTTAGGTTTAGCATCTTCCAGGGGTGCGACAAAAACATTTTGAGAAAAATCCCCCACCCCCAACTACCCTTTACATGGAACTACTTCGAAAATTTTGATTTCCTAAAAAATGGCTCTAACCATTTTAATTAAAATATCAGGTTTTAAAAATATTTACCTAACAAGTAAAATGTATATCTTGAATTTTCTGGGAATAGCCTCTGGAGACTACTTTATTCTGGATGAATTTTATTGAATTTTGTATAACTGCTAAACCATAAGAGATGAACAAAATCTTACCCCACAAAAAATGTAGAGCACCTTAAAACACACCATTTATGTTATATGCATTTTTTTCTTGGAGTTGATTGTTTTTGAGATATTACTTATTTTTGGTTTCAGCTTTAAGAAATTATACTTTTCTCACTCAGGACTCTGTCAACTCCTGTCCATACAAATAAAAAAACTTCAGTCACATAGCAACCAGCTTTTGACTATCGCTATAACCTATGGTATTCCCTTATTTCGCTTCTACTTACAAGGAAGCAAATAATAAGACTATTACTGTTAGTTTTTTCTCGATGAGTATGAAGTAAATAGAAGAATAAGCTTTTTAACAATAATTTGATGTAGAGATGTAGAGAAAGTCCTATGAATGAAACACATCATATTTTTTCAGAATGCTACAGGAATAAAACATAAGGTTTGTAATAAAACTTTGTGTTCAGGATTGATTTAATAATTCCGATTAAATTGTTGTATACAGGGTGAAAATTATTTAAACCGACAAACTCTGGGAGGTTGTAGGGGACACCAATACAAATATTTTTCCTTAATGTAATGTTTTCCTATGAGGATTATTTAAACCGGTAGAGGAAGATTTCTCTGACATCAAAAAAACCAACAAGCACTTTTGCATTTTTTATTACCAAGAGACACCGACCAACACTTTTGCATTATTTATTACCAAGAGACAACACATGAACACTACGCAATTACATAAATTACAGTAGAGGTTCAAAAATGCCTCCATTGACATTTAAACAAAGCTGACACCGACGGATCATGTTCTGTCTAACACGGGCAAAAACTCCAGGAGTGTCGTTAATTGCTCCTGCTGCTACTATCCGGGCAACCAGATCCTCTTCTGATTCAACAGAAGTTCTGTAAACTAGGTTGCGCATCTCTCCCCACACAAAAAAATCCATAGGGGGTCACATCTGGGGATCGAGCAGGCCATGGTACAGGACCACCTCTGCCAATCCACTTTTCTGCAAACTGTCGGTTCAAGAATCGACGCACAGGACGACTGAAATGTGCTGGCGCCCCGTCATGTTGGAACCACATGCGTTGTCTTGTAGGGAGCGGGACATCATCCAGCAGTTCTGGCAATGCTCTGGCGTTGCCTGCCATTTAATGGCCTAGGTAGGAGATATGGCCCAATTAAACAGTCCCCAACAACACCGGCCCACACATTAACGACGAACCGCACTTGATGTGCGCGAGTAACTGTGGCATGTGGGTTATCCTCACTCCAAACATGCGAATTGTGCAGGTTGAATACTCCATCACGCGCAAACGTTGCTTCATCTGTAAACAAAAACAGAGGATGGAAATGTAGGATGCATTTGACACTGTTCCAGGTACCACTGCGAAAACTGTGCTCTGGGTGCATAATCAACTGCTTCCAGGTTGTGGACACGCTGTAGGTGAAATGGACGTAAGTATTGCTCATGAAGGACGTTTTTTTTACATTCGTCTGATTCGTCCCAATGTTACGCGCAATTGCACGAGTGCTGATAGAAGGATCTCGCTCCACATGCTGCAGGACAGCTTCCTCAAATTGCAGCGTTCTTACTGTCCGACGGCGTCCCTGTCCAGGTCCTCTGCTAAATGACCCGGTCTCGCGCAGACGTTGGTACACAGCAGTAAACGTCGTATGTTGCGGGGTATAGCGATTAGGATATTGTTGTTAATAAAGCCGCTGTGCAGCTCGTCCATTGTGGTGCGCTACGTAGTATGCACCAACCATATCAGTGTAGTCACTCCAGGTGTATCGCTCCATTAGTAAACAGATACTGTACAGTATGCACACTACACTGGTGGATAAAACAATTCCTACCATCAACAGCAATTGCATTCATGAGAACTGAAGGGCGTAATTCGCCCTCTACCGGTTTAAATAATCCTCATAGGAAAAAATGACATTAAGGAAAAATATTTGTTTTGGTGTCACCTACAACCTCCCAGAGTTTGTCGGTTTAAATATTTTTCACCCTGTATATAGGTTCAAACGTTAAGCATTGAAATATATAATTTTTGGTGTACACTTCTCTTCTTTCACATGGAATGTTACACAACTATAGAAGAAATTCTAACGCGTTACACTCACATGGTTTTTTCTACCCACTATCGCCTATTTTCATATAGCTTGCAGAAACTTTCCTTAGAAACAGATAGATACTTTCCTCTCTGCTTCCTGTTAATTGACATAAAACGCTACAGACGCAGGTGCAATGCACATTTCTTTGCAACCAACTATAAATTACACAAACTTGAACCAATGGTCACTTATATAAAATTGAATGTTTTATGCTGGCCCTGTAATTCCATACTCTTCCATAACATCGCAAGAAATAAGTGAACATTGAAAATTTCAAATTAATAATAACGCATATTTCTCAAATACCTGATGCTAAAAAATTCTTTAAAAGTATTACATTCAGTCATTTTTACTTTCTCTATGCGTACTATGTACATAGTCTATAGAGCAAGTATTGTATTCCACCCAAAAATTCGATACCGAGATTTCACCGGAAATACATGTTTTAGGACTCCTGAATCCAGAAAAAACATTTTCAGAAAAAGGTCCGTGTGTATGTGTGTGTGACTGTGGACAGCATAGCTTAAAAACGTAAAGACCGTTAAATACTAAACTTGGTATTTAGGTTTGATATCTTCCAAGGATGCGACACGAAGATTTTAAAGAAAATTCCCCAACACCAACTACCCTTTCCATGGAAAATTTTTCGAAAATGTTGATTTTCTGAAAAATGGCTCTCACGATTTTTATTAAAATCCCCTATATTAAAGATATTTACATACCAAATAAAATGTATATCTTAAATATTTTTGGAATAACCTCTGAAGAGCTCTTTATTTTGGATGAATTTTGCTAAATTTAGCTTAACTGCTAAACGGTATGAGATATACAAAAACTTACTACACATACAATGTTGATCTGATCAAAACACACAATTTATGTCCTTTACATTTTTGTTGCGGGGGTTACCGTTTCCGAGACACTCTTTGTTTTTGGTTTCAGTTGTGAGTATTTACACTTTTCTCAGACAGGAAGTGTCCGTTTTTCTGTTGTTCTATTCCTGGCCAAGCAAAGAAACGATTTGCAATGACAATCTAATAATGACAGCTTTTAAAACATTTGACTATCGGTTTAGCCTAATTCATTCCTTTATTTTCTTTCTACTTATAAGGAATTAAGTAGTAAGAACATTCTGCTATGATTATCTCGATTAGCAAGGTGCAGAAAGAAGAATAATCTTATGTAAGAAGTTTGTAGAAGAGCTAGAGAAAGTCATGTGAGTGTAACACATCAGATTTTTTTTAAATATTTCCAACTTTTTCTGCAGTATACTTTTGTAGCTTTAGGTTTACAAGTTATACAGATTTTACGTTTTTCCTTCAAAATAAAGTGGTCTTCAAACAGTAATTTCAGAAAATACAAGCTGAACATGTTTTAAGACAACGCGTGAACCTAAAATATGTTGTTTTAATGAAAATCGTGAGAGCAACCTTTAACAAATTAAAAATCTATACAGGATGTTTCAAAACGACATCAAACGAAGATGTGGACCTTGTTGGTCATACCGTACGTGATAAGCGAATATAATTTTCAGCTCTAAATTCGGCACACACAAAAACTATCATAAAATCTCCATGGATTAGGCAGTCGTACATAACCAAATGCAACTTGCCTGGCCCATTCCAAGAGAGATGCCGGTTGGTAGCGAAGGTCCCAGTCGCGTGGTTTAGGCGCGGTTTGATAGACACTACGGCGCGGCATAGGTCACTTTAGTAATGGAAAACATAGCATGTGGGTGTGACGTATGACAACCATTGTTCCTTAGCTGCCTAATCACAAATGTGTGCGATCTTTAAACACACATAAAACTTTAAATAGAAGAGTTTGAAAGTCGCGACATCAAGTTTTGGACAAGTCAAAGTGTAAGCTAATCGACTGCTATGTTCGTTTGGTGTCGTTTTGAAACAGCCTGTATAGTCTCCTTTATGTGTAGATCAGCTTGGTGTGGACAGCTATTCCTGAAAATGATTATTGTGTCTGTATTCAAAACATATGTTATTATTTTAAATACTATATCAAATCTTAGATAGCTCCGATATTGTAGCATTTTGAGGAAAATAAATAAAGCCTTTGATCGTAATAAAGCTTCCGGTTGAGCCCACAACTTCCTGGTGCGTCGCTTTAAATAGCATGAGTAGTTTCCTACCGGAACTCCATTCTTGCCACTCGTTCACACCCAGATCTGAGTGAGATTTCTGCTTCCGGTTGAGCCCACAACTTCCTGCTGCGTCACTTTAAATAGCATGAGTAGTTTCCTACCGGAACTTCATTCTTGCCACTCGTTCACACCCAGATCTGAGTGAGATTTCTGCTTCTGTGCAGATGTTATATAACTGTAAACATCAATTAAATAAATACTCTTAGCCCACATCCGGAAATACATGTTTTAGGACTCCTTGAGTAAAAAAAAACACATTTTCAGAAACAGGTCCGTGTGTGTATGTCTGTGGACAGCATAGCTCAAAAACATAAATACTTAAATACCAAACTTGGTATCTTCCAAGGATGTGACATGAAGATTTCCAGAAAATCCCCCCACCCCCAACTACCCTTTACATGGATTTTTTTAAAATTTTGATTTTCTCAAAAATGGCTCTAATGATTTTGATTAAAGTAGCCTATATTAAACGTACTTACCTGACAATAAAATGCATATCTTCAATTTTCTGGGAATAGCTTCTAAAGACCTGTTTAATATGGATATATTTTCCTTAATTTGGCTTAACTAGTAAACCGTAAGAGATAGACACAAAAACTGCACATCTTGTTAAAGTACACAAGTTATGTCATACACACTTTTTCGTGGAGCTTGGCGTTTTCGAGGTATTCCTTGTTATTAGTTTAATTGTAAAGTACTTATACTTTTCTCAGACGGGAGTTCCGTTTTTCTTTTGTTCTAATCGTGGCCAAGAAAAGAAGCGATTTGCAATGACAATCGCATAACAGCAGCTTTTAAAACATTTGACTATCACTTTCGCTTAGTGCATTTCCTTAGTTCTAGTCTACTTATAAGGAACTAAGTAATACAATTCTGCTAATGTTTATCTCGATTAGCATAGTGTTGAAAGAAGAATTACCTTTTGTAAGAAGTTAATTTGTAGAGTAGCTAGAGAAATTCATGGGAGCGTAACACTTCAGATTTTTTTATTTGGATTGCATTATAAATTATTACAAATTGTGTTTAATTTCATTACCCAGAACCGAATTATTTCTGCTTCGGTCCATACATTACATTAAGTGTATACGAGCAAATTCAATGAATTCAATGTTCTCAGCTCAATTTATCACCATAATAAGTTCCATAACCTGATCTAACGTTTTTCTGTCAGTAAATATATGTGTATAGCTCCAATGCGTTAAATGCTTTCAAATCAACTTAGCTACTTAAGAAGATTCGAAACTGCTTCTGAACGTTTCATGTCAATAAATTGTATAGGTAGGTACTTAGTAATTAAACGCTATCAACTCAATTTAGAATTGGAACCCAGATATGAATGTTCCATGCCAATACATTTTATAGGTGTATACCTACTCCAATGAATTAAATACACTGATCTTAACTTAGTTTCTTAACAAGTTTAGTACCGAGATCTAAATGTTTGTTGTTATTAAATGATTTGCGTGCATAACTCCAATGAATTAAATGCCCTTATCTCAATGTGTCATTGTCATATTGATGCTACCTATCGAGCTTCGATAATTTTGGCGAAAGCAAATCGAAAATAGACATGCCCATCCCGGTATTTACGTTACTAACACACCTGAGTAAGTAACGCGGGGGTTGCGGAAGGGAAAACCCGCGGAGCAGTAGACTTGTGTGCGAAGCACACATTCGCGCAATTAACGACATTGACATAAAATATAGCCGCGTATTATTATAATTACCTTGCTCTTTTCATACCTTGGTTTAATTGTAGTTTATAAATTTTATCCAATTTGTTTAAAATAATGAATTTGCATCCGTTTAAATCAATACATTTCCCCCTTAATTTACCTTTATTTTTATATTTTATCCAATTTGTTTAAAATAATGAATTTTCATCCATTAAAATCAATTCATTTTGACCCTAATTTAGCTTAATTTACTTATGATTTTTTTAAATAATTTCACAATACTTTTTCATCTATTTCTTTTCATTTCTTTTTAATGTTAACTATTATTTAATGATGACGAGATGTAGTTTGAGAAAGAACTTATGGAGTTATTAATTGGAAAATTAATAACATTAAATATTTGAGGATTCTATATAACCTTTGTCTTAACAATTGTTCATGATTGAAAGTCCTCAGGTTTATTTTGTTTAGCTAACATTATCAGATTTGTAATTATTTTACCTAACCATAGTTTTGCAAATTCACAGCACCATTTTATCTATTTCCCTTACCTTTAGGTTTACATTTACTAAAATTCCAATGCGCTATTTTATAGACTCTAGAGAGAATATAGACTCTAGGGAAATGGGGAATAACCTTGGCTGGAAAACCCCTCAGTCGGGAATCAAACGCGGGACTCTTTACGCAGCAGGCAGGTGTTCTACTGACTGAACTGCTGGCTAGGCTGTATTTCCTTGTGTAACAATCATAGAGACGATCTTGGGCGTCACTCCTACATATCACAAAGATTATAACTTGTACATTGGTTTGTTCCAATGTCTCGGCTTGTTTTTTAGACAGACACATTGAGAATTGATAATGCATGCTAGGAGTTAACGTTTGATTACATGAAGGTGGAAACCTTACGAAAATAAATATACCATTTCTATCTAGGTGAATGGCCACATTTTGCACATGCGACCGTACTCCTTGATTATGATGAGATGTGTACAAAAAAAACAATGGTAATACATGTAGCAATATGTCCGTCCACATTTCCATAATCATATATAAGGGTGGCCTGGAAAGTTCTCGGCCTCACCCAGAGATCGCACCACTCTTGCATGTTTGTTTTTCCTTACGTTGGTACACATGTTAGTAGACCCTATGTAAAATTACAAGTCATTCCAGACAATAGTTGACTGTAGGCAGTTGTTTGAAGCAGTGGAAGTGCGCATTGCTTTGAAAATGGAGAAATTCGAGTATTGTGCTGCGGTAAAATTCTTCGTAAAACAATGTTTAACACCTACAGAAATTCATTTGCGGATTGTCAATGTGTATGGTGGCCCTTCACCTTCAGTTTCCAGTGTGATGAAATGGGCGGCAAATTTTAAACGTGTCCAAGACGATCTTCGCGAAGGACGACCAAAAACTGTAACCACACCGGGAATCATTGAAACAGTGAATGACATGATTTTGGAAAATCGGCGTACAAAGGTGCGTGAAATTGCTAATGCTCTTCGAATTTCAAAGGAACGTATTGATCACATCTTGCATTAGATATTAACATGAAAATCTTTGCGCAAGATGGGTGCCGCGTATCCTCACTGTGAATAACAAACGCATTCGCACGACACTTTCTGAAAATTCCTTGGCGCATTTTCAGAAGAATAGAGGTGACTTTTGCGCCGATACGTCACAATGGATGAAACATGGATTCACCAATACACACCCGAATCCAAGCAGCAGTCAAGGCAGTTACAGATTCAAAGAAGGCGAGAATGGCGCCATCGGCGGGAAAGATCATGGCGTCAGTGTTTTGGGATGCCAAAGGAGTTTTGTTGATTGACTATCTCGAAAAAGGTAAAACCATTACTAGAGAATACTACTCTCATCTTCTAACCAAACTGACTGCAAGCATTCGTGAAAACAGACCCGTGTTATAATTGAAAAGGATTGTTTTCCATCAAGACAATGCACCTGCCCACAAAAGTGTTTGGACAATGAAGAAATTAGAGATCTGCACTATGAAGAGCTGGAACATACACACTATTCCCCAGATTTGACTCCCTCGGACTTCCATCTTTTTCAAAAACTGAAGAAATTTCTCGGTAGTAGGCTCTTTTTGTCCAATAAAGAAGTATTTGCGGCTGTAAATGTGTACTGTGCAGCACTTCCAGAGGAACACTACAGAGAGGGAAAAATGGCATTGGAACCTGCTGGACAGAACGTATTGATATTAGAGGAGAGTATGTTGAAAAATAAAACTACTTTGAAAGCATGAATTGTTGCTTTTCACTATCAGGCCGAGAACTTTGCAGACCACTCCCGTATAAGGTGGGAGGTAAATAAATGAAAATATTTGTATTAACGTTTGAGGATATGATGATGAGGCTATTTAAGTTTTTTTTTTCGCTATTTTTTAAGTAATATCATAAGCAAAGTATCACAATGGCTTAGGATGACTATTATTTTCTATCTCTAACACTGGTTGATTGTTTATGTAGCAGGGCAAACAGTTGACTCTCCTCTAGCGTTTGCCATGCCCGTCCATAGGTGATGTAATGTGAGGGAAGCATGCCGATTGCACTGAAACTTCAACCTATGTGACTATACTTTTCTGTGTTTAACCTACTTTTGTATAGGATGTTTTCCTAAAAATCTGATGGACTTACATTTACCTAATTTTCTCAGCGTACATTGTAACAAACTATTTTCACCAATCGCATTCACTGCTATTTATTTCACGGTATCAAGAATAACATAAGGAGAAATAGCTTAAGTCGATATCTATTTCCTTGTAGAAAGGAAATAAGGAAAAACAATAGGCGAAAACTATATAAACTGGTTTAAAAGTCGATTGCTATTAAAATTCATTCTGTTTGTTTAACCAGGATTAGGAAATCTGCCAGCACATTTGAGAAAGGTACGGTATTAGGAAATGTAAAGCTATAGTAAGCAATAACATGAAAATGGTTATCCGTACAACAAAAATATATTTCACATCAATTCTGCTGTTTTGACGAGTTATACGTGTGCTTTTTATCGTAATTTTCTGTCTATTTATATGGTTTACAAGTTATGCAAAAGTCATCCAGAACAAGGTCTTCAGACGCTGATCCCAGAAAAGTCAAAATATAAATTTCCTTAGTCATAAAATATCTTTAACTATTCTATTTTAATGAAAATCGTTAGAGCCATTTTTGAGAAAATCAACATTGTCGAACGATATCTCCTGTAATGGGTAGTAGGGGGTTTAGATTTTTCTGAAAATGTTTGTGTCACATCCTTGAAAGAATTTGAAGTTGAATATCAAATTTGGTGTTTAACCAATTTTTTGTTTTTGACTTATGCGTGAGACCTCTGACACTCAGGGCATTATTCTAAAAATGACTCTTTGATTCCGGGGACCCAAAACATGTAATTTCCGTCAAAGTGGGTGAAATACAAAAGCTTCTCTATCTGCTTTTGCATTGTATATACGTGTTATAGAAGGTAACAATATATGTTTTAACTCAAGAGATTTCAATCATGTATTTACATGAAAATTCGACATAGACTTTTTGACTGAAATACAATATCTTCTCTATCTATTATATTATTTTATTTTATTACTTTCCTCAATTGAGGGCTACCATGTAGACAAAGTGGAACTACAGAATTAGCATTTTTAAAAATAATTTACAATGTTAAAAATAAATCTCATGACTAAGTACAAGTAACATATAAAATTAGAAAGGATAAACTCAAATCTAATACAAATAGCACATACAATCTTCTCAAATTACACTTTAGTAAGTTCAAAATTACAGAACAACATTTAATGAATTGTTATAGTACTAGCATTAAAACGAATACAAATGATTTCTAAGGATGAGAATAGATCCTCTGATTGCCATGATCGCTCATGTATGCAGTAGCCGTTTATCCAAACAATAATCTATCCAAAATTGGTGTAATTTTTTGGACATTGTCCCTCTGGTTCCTATCATTAATCCGGTGACTGATATATTTTTAAGATTATACTTGTCCTTGTAAAAGGGAATGGTAGATTCATAAATTGCCTTTTTTTCTGTGTCCACTTGTTCAGGTTGCTCTCACTGGCACTCAAAGCGAACAGTAGAATCGAGGATCACTCCGCTACCATCAGATATCTTATAAGCCATGATGCCGATGCGCCTGCTGCTACCATAGTTGGACAAACCATGCACTTCCTCATGGACCTCAAAACCTTTTTGTTTCATGCTTGTTGCAATCAAGCTTCTAATTTTACGATGTCTGCTGATTCCCAGTGTAAGTGTTTCGTGTTCCCTGCCACAGCGGCGGCAGAGGGTATTGCTCTGGGACCTACCCGGTGAGGAACGTACAGCAATAACTCCAGCATTCATTTTTATGGCGTCTCTCCATTCGGAGCAGGAAAGTCTGCGATGATCTCGGATCCACTTATGTCACATCACTGTCCGGTTGTCCTGGAACTGAATATAAGGACGGCCATGGTGGCGCATGCACCTAAAGAGGGGCAGGGGGACGAAGAGAGATTCATTAGTAAATTTATATGGAAACCGATAGAAAAAGAAGTATTTGTTGATAAATTAGAAAGAAGATTAGGGGAAAGGAACGCAGACACAGCGGAGAGTTCCTATATAATAGCAACGGCTGCGGGGACAATGAAAGTCCAAATGCATGGTAAGGTAAAACGATTCAATGGTTGGTATGACCAGCAATGCAGAACTGTAAAGAAACAAGCAGAGGAGGCTCTGTCAAAATTCAGAAGGGAGGGGGGAGATGACATTAGGAAAATGTTTACAAAAAAGCGAAGGGAGTACAAACAGTTCTTACGGGAAAAGAGAACTACGTGGCAAGACAAAATTACTCAGAAAATTAGTAATATTTTAACGCGGGGGGATAACGCTGAGATGTGGCAAGTAGTAAAACATTTAAGAGGCAACCATCAGGCGCCCAACGAAATTTCTCCCAGAAAATGGGCAATCTATTTTATGGGAATATTCGGGAAAGGTGAAAGGGAAGGGATTTTTATAAAGGAAGTGCAAATTTTGGGAAATTTTGAGATCCCAATACTGGACGAGGAAATATCAGCACGAGAAATAGCACAGGCCCAAAGGAGTCTGAAGGGAGGCAAAGCTCCAGGGTTGGATGGGCTGCCCCAGGAAGTTTTTAAAGCCGCAGCCAATGTTAATGAGTTTGGTAGGAGTATGCTCCAGATATGTAACAGATTGTTTATTGAGGGGAATTACCCTACCTGCTGGGGAAAGGGCATTATTCATCCCATTTATAAAGGGAAGGGAAATATTGGAAATCCGGATAACTATAGGGGGGTTACTCTGTTGCCAATTATAGAGAAAATTTATTGTAGAGTGTTATATAACCGGATAAAGGACTGGGAATCTAAATTTGGCAAACTTTCAAAATTTCAAATGGGTTTCAGAGAAGGACACAGTACCATAGATGCCGCGTTTATATTAGACACTTTAAGGGCGAAGCAACTGTTAGTTAAGCGGGGAAAGCTTCATTGTGCTTTTGTGGACTTTAAGAAGGCATTTGACTCTATCAATCGAAATGCATTATGGTACAAACTAGGCAGAAAGGGGTTATCAAGTAAAATGGTTAGAGCATTGCAGGCAATGTATCAAAATGTCCAATTCTGTGTGAAGTACGACAGAAACAGAGTGTCCGAGAGCTGCCGAAGCTATAGGGGAGTGAGGCAGGGTTGTATTTTATCTCTCTTGCTATTTAATCTCTTTGTGGGTGATATTACTGATACAATGATAGCAGAGAATATTCAAGCACCAGTAGTAGCGGATTTGCAGATCCCAACACTTTTATACGCAGACGATTTAGTATTGTGCTCTACGACAGTAAACGAATTGCAACGAGGACTGGACAAACTTAAGAACTATTGCGATGAATGGCTACTTACAGTTAATATAAATAAGACTAAGGCAATGACTTTCAAAAAGGGTTGTGTTTATAGCAGGGAGGAGACTTGGACATATGCAGGACAGATACTGGACAATGTTAAATCTTTTGTGTACTTAGGACTCACATTTACAATGAACGGAAAATGGACAAAACACATTGACATTACGAAACACAAGGCAAGGGTGAAAGCGGCGGAAGCTCTCCGGATACGCTGCAGAATTCCGAATATCTCCATAACCTTAATGGAAACTGTATACGGAGCGACAGTTAGATCCACGATGACATACGGAGGAGAAATATGGGGGTGGGAACAAACAGGGAATCTGGATCAAGTGAGGACCCAATTTTTGAAAGGAATTCTGGGTGTAGGGAGGGGTACGGCAAACTGCGGAATAATGAGGGAATTCGGGGTACATAGTGAAACGATAGAGTGCAAAATCAGAGCAGTTAAATATTGGATGAGAAACGTTCACGGAAACCAATCTTTAATTAGGGCAGTCTGCTATCGTGAACAGTTGCGAATGGAAGGTAATTTGACGTGGGCATCAAAATTAAAGAAAGGGTTGGAAACCTTTGGGATGGGAGACATTTGGATGGCGGGGCAGGAAAACAGGCGAAGTATTTGGAGAAAAATTAAGAAACGTCTCTGTGATATTGACAGACAGCAAATAATTGCGCAATGCACAGAGAAGGTGTCATTAGAAGTACAGTCTGGGCTGAAATCGGAGTGGGGTATGGAGCAATACATCAAAACAGGTATCAAACTTATTAGAGAGGCGCTCGCGTGGATTAGACTAGGAGCATGGAGGAGCACGAAAATTTCTGACGAGAATGGTGTAAGAATATGTCCCATTTGCGAGGAGGAAGAGTCGTGGACTCACATCTTGGCAAGATGTAGGGGTACGGAGGAATGGCGGGAAAAATATTTGCCGCGATTTTTTACCACTGCGAATGTAGGGATAGAAGCATGTTGGACGCTACTGGCAGGCACGGAAAACATGGACGGGCTAGGTAAATTTATACTTAAGGCAAGACAGCTGAGATCTGAGGAGGCTGCCAATAGAGAAGGGGGGGGATAAGATCAACTAAACAAAAGTGACTACAATGTTCTACATATATGTATATTATATCATACTTAGGTCACTGTTATGCTAGGGTTGTATATATTATGTGTATATATGTCTTTTAAGTGTAATTATCTATTATAAGAGGGTGCATTTATGAAGGTGTACTCTGTGCTGTAAATTTAAATTGCTATATTTGAATATCTTTGTATCTTTATTTTCGGATTCACTCTTAACTTTTATTGCTGTTTAATATTGCTTATGACGGTGTATTTCCTTTGTCTTTTGATTTTCGTGTTTACTCTTTTAATTCTTTGTTGTGGTTGTTGTTTTAATATTGCTTGTAATGTGTATTACAAAAGCACGTACGGTCTGTAGACCCGTGCGACTGTTCAAATTCTATGTATGATATTGCTATGTTAATAAATACACTTATTCATTCATTCATTCACTTATTTGCAAGTGTATAGTCGCTGAACATTTTAACACCTTTTCCTTTTTGTGGTAACTCACACCAAAGCTGAAATTTTCTTTCTCTTAAATATTTTCTTACTTATCTCGCATCTGGGAGAAGGCTTACTGGGTCTCTGAGTGATGTTAAGATGTTGTAAACAGCTTTGAGTTTCCAAAATTTCTTACAGCGTTAACAAGCGGGTCGTTTAACTATTTTAAAACTTTACAGATGTTCAAATGTTGTAGTCGAACTTCCCATGAGGCGCGGAATAGACCAAGGCCTTTATATTTCCTCTCAGTATATATAGTGCATGTAGAGAAAGTAAACATGCATTTTTGCATTCAAAGGATCCTAAAACGTGCATTTTCAGTGAAATCTCAGCATCAAATTTCGGATGGAATGCAACATCTTCTGTCTCCGCTTTCTCTCTCTCTCTCTCTCTCTCTCTCTCTCTCTCTCTCTCTCTGTATATATACTGAAAGGAAATAAAAAAATCTGATGTATTCCGGTCACATGACTTTCTCTCCATCTCTGCAAAAAATATTGTTAAAAAGCTCAGGCTTCTATTTACTTTATGCTAATTGAAAATATATTAACAAAATAGTCTTATCACTTGCTTCCTTGTAAATAGAAGTGACATAAGGGAGTACCATTGGTGAAAGTGACAGTCAAATACTGGTTGTTATGTGACTAAAGTTCCTTTGTTTGTATGGACAGGTGTTAACAAATTCCTGTATGAAAAAAGTATGTTTTTCACAGCTGAGACAAAAAACAAGAAATATGTTAAAAACGTTCAACTCCACGAAAAAATGCATATAACATAAATTGTGTGTTTTAATGTACTCTACATTTTCTGTGTGGTATGTTTTTGTCCATCCCTTACGGTTTAGCAGTTATCCAAAAATACGTAAAATTCATCCAGAATAAAGTAGTCTTCAGAGGCTATTCCCAGAAAATTCAAGATATACATTTTATTTTCCATATAAACATTTTAAAAATCGATATTTTAATCAAAATCGTTAGTTCCATTTTGGAGAAAATCAAAATTTTCGAAAAACATTCCATGTAAAGTGTAGTTTGGGGTGGGGGGATTTTCTTCAAAATATTCGTGTCGCATCCTTGGAAGATACCAAACCTAAATACCAAGTTTGCTTTTTAACAGACTTTTCGTTTTTGAGCTTTGCTGCCCACAGACACACATACACACAGAAAGACATACATACAGACAGAAGATAGACACTCACACACGAACATTTTTCTCAAAATGCTTGTTTTGGGTTAAGGGGTTCTCAAAACATATATTTCTGGTGAAATCTCGGTATTGAATTTTTGGGTACAATACAATTCCTTCTCTATACACTATGTACATAGTACGAATAGAGAAAGTAGGTAATATGTGGAGTGGTTGATTAAATTCCTTAATAATGATTCCATTATATATGGAAATTGAACAGTCAAAAGGTCATGGACAATAAACTAAAAAGTATTCAGCGGATGTATCAAGTGGTCCATTTGCGATGTATTGCACTTGTGCAGATATCCTATCGTGCCTTTAAAGAATTGCAGAGCTCAACGGAGCAAATCCAAGTACACATCACTCAGGGTGGTGTTAGTGCAAGCGACCTGTGTTCTATTCCTCTTGCATATCATTTTCATATAAAACCCTAATATCAGCAAATGTTTAAGATAATCTTTGATTCCGAAGTAATTTTGGAAAGGTAGAATTACAGTAAAAAGCTCGTGCGATGGTCAAGATCCGAAACAATAGTATTCAATGTTCCTTATTGTTGCCCTTCCATTTGAACCACGAACTCGGAGTTAGCCTCTCATACCGTTGTCTAAGTGAATCAAAATTTCCCGATAAAAATCAAGCTGCTCTGAGTTTTTCTTGAGATAACATACCTCGTTAATGACTTGTGTATGGAATGTGTTTGTGTGTTATTCTCATTCTGTTTTCCCAGTCTACGGAAGAACAATTAATAAAGCTAACTTGATTATGTTTTCTCAACGAAGCAGGTTGGACCTTGTCTGTTGCACATGCACCATCATGAAAAAACCGATGTCAACAAAATTTATCAGGTGGAGTCCTGAAGGTCGGAAGAACTGTTTTAATAATCTTACCAACGTAACACACGGCCGATTATAGCAGCACTTTTTATTATTTTACTCTACAGTATACGTGTTAGAGACGCTAAAGGGTATTTGAAAATTTTAACTCATAAAAAGATGCCTGGGAATCAAATAACGTCAAAAATGATTTCAAAGTCCTGTAAGCTGAAATAAAATCTACATAGTTTATGTAGAAACATGCTGACAATGCTTACGACATTTCATTTTTATTCTTTAAACACCTAAACATTTTAATCAAACTCAATAAAGGCATCGTTTGCAAACTCGGAAACTTATAAAATATATCCTTTTGTTTGGTTGTAAATCCCAAAGAGTACTCTTGGAAGATGTTAAAGGTACATTCTAAGCTCGGTAGTCAAAAAAATGTGGCTTTAGTATATATGTTTGCAGACATAAACACACACACATACTGAACACACACTCATGTACACACATTGAATATTTAGACGGAGCTAAACACTTCCTCTACTTAATAAAGCTAAGTAGGTAAGTAGCACAGATAGACAAGCCAGTCAATATAGCCGCAAACTGCATCCTTCCTCAGAACGGTTCTTATCGGTTTCCTGTTGAAGAATGTTAAATATAAAAAACAAACGTTTTCCTGATAAATCAAAGGCTTTGTAACAGACGCGCAGCAAAACATTGGTTGTTATATCAGTCTTCTGTGGCAAAGCAACATTCCTTTGTTTTATTGTTTTTTACCATATATGTCATGCTGAAGAAGAATAGTGCTAAAAGTGCCAAATAAATTGTGCATCTAAAGGAACCGTTGTGGTTATTTGGACCTAAGGTGAGTAAATTTCCTAAAATTTAGGATGATAATAGATAATGAAAACATAATCCGTGCTGTGTTATTACTAATTTGTCTCCGACGTATAGTAGAGAGCAAATAAAAAATCTGATGTGTACCATTCACATGATTTTCTCTATATCCCTGCAACAAATTATTGTTAAAAAGGTTATGTTCTATTTACTTCATGCTAATCTAGAAAAATTAGCAGAAATAGTCTTATTACTTGCTTCCTTGTAAGTAGAAGCGAAATAAGGGACTACCATAGGTTAAAGTGATAGTCAAAAGCTGGTTGCTATTTCAATGAAGTTCCTTTGTTTGTATTGATAGGAGTTGACAAGTGCCTGTATGTGAAAAGTATAAGTTTTTCTTAGCAGAAACCAAAAATAAGGAATATCTCAAAAACGACGAACTCCACGAAAAAAATGTGTAACATAAATTGTGTGTTTTAAGGTGCTCTATATTTTTTGTGTAGTAAGTTATCTCTTACGATTTAGCAGTTATTCAAAATTCAGTAAAATTTATCCAGAATAAACTACTCTTCGGAGGCTATTCCCAGAAAATTCAAGATATGCATTTTATTTGTCAGGTAAATATCTTTAATATACGAAATTTTAATCAAAATCGTTAGAGCCATTTTTGAGAGAGTCAAAATTTTCCAAAAGGCAGTTGGAGGTGGGGGGATTTCTCTCAAAATCTTCATGTCCCATCCCTGGAAGATACTAAACTTAAATACCAAGTTTGGTATTTTACCGACTTTTCATTTTTGAGTTATCGTGTTCTCAGACACACGGACACGGACCTTTTTGTGAAAACGCTTTTTTTGAATATTGGGGACCCTAAAACATATATTTCCGGTGAAATCTCAGTATCGAATTTTTCGATGGAGTGCAATACCTTCTCTATATACTATGTATATAGAGAAAGTAAAAAGGACCGAATTTTTTCTTACTTAATATTTGCAAAAGTCCTTATTGGTTCTGTTCCTTACCTACCCACCCTCTAATTTATTGAACAAGTCAAAGGGATGGAAAACTAAAGCGTTTTGACTAACTGGTAGAAGAAAATCACTAGCGTGTCCACGTTCTATTGGTTTTATGTCAAACGTCTATCACTAAAATACTAACCAATGAACAGAAGTAGATTTTCGGATCAAGAGCGAAGATAAGTGGGGCGTAATGCAGACATAATGGGGAGTAGTTGTACGAAATTACCTATTAAACGTTGCTCCTATTATATGTTATTTGAAAGGAACAAAACACGTGGAAAATAAACAAAACATTCAGCACAATATAGGCCTGCGGAGCTATAAGTTGTATTTCCAGGAAAGGAGACAAAGTTTTCAAAGAAATCTGACGAACGAGATTTGGTGTGCAAAAAAAAAGGTCAAGAAAAAACCTGATGTGTTACATTCACATGACTTTCTCTATATTTCTGCAAAAAATTATTGGTAGAAAGCAGATACTTTTTTTACTTCATGCTAATCAAGAAAAAAAATAGCAGAAATAGTCTCATTAGTTGTGCCATGCAAGTAAAAGGGAAATATGGGAGTAGCATAGGCTAAATTATTATTCAAGGCTAGCTGCTATATGACTGAAGTTCCTTTGTTTGTATGGACATGAGTTGACACATTAAGATTTTTAAACCGGAAATCAATTACAAGGAATATCTCTAAAACGATCAACTCCACGAAAGAAATGTATATGACACAAATAGTGTGTTTCATCGTGAACTATATTTTTTGTGGAGTAAGTTTTTGTCTATCTTTTACGGTTTACCAGTTATGCAAAATTCTATAAAAATCATTCAGAATAAAGCGGTCTTTAGAGGCTATTCCCAGATATTCAGGATAGACATTTTATATTTAAGATATAAATATCTTAAATATAAGAGATTTTAGTCAAAATTGTTAAAGTAATTTTTTATAAAATCAAAATTATAGTAATGTTTTCCATGAAAGGGTAGTTGTGGGTGGGGGGATTTTCTTGCAAATCTTCACGTCACATCCTTGGAAGATAGCAACCTTAAATATCAAGTTTGGTACTTAACGGTGATTTTGTTTTTGAGCTATTCAGCCCACAGATACATACACACACAAACACACACACACACACATTCACACAGACAGACAGACACACACACGGACATTTTTCTAAAAATGCTCTTTACTTTCTCTATACGTACTATGTACATAATGTATAGAGAAGGTATTGTATGGCATCCAAAAATTCGATACCGAGCTTTCACCGGAAATATGTTTTGAGATCCTCTGAATCCAAAACAAGCATTATTAGAAAAATATTCGTGTGTGTCTATCTGTCTGTGTGTATGTGTGTGTCTGTGGGCAGCATAGCTCAAAAATGAAAAGTCCGTTAAAAACCAAACTTGGTATTTAGATTTGGTATCTTCCAAGGATGTGACACGAAGATTTTGAGGAAAATCCTCCCACCCAAAACTACCCTTTACATGGAATGTCTTTCGAAATTTCTTGTTTTCTCCTAAATGGCTCTAACGATTTTGATTAAAATATCGATTTTAAAATATTTATATGGAAAATAAAATGTATATCCTGAATTTTCTGGGAATACCCTCTGAAGACTATTTTAATCTGGATGAAGTTTACGGAATTTTGCATAACTGCTAAACCGTAAGAGATGGACAAAAACTTATCCTACAGAAAATGTAGAGCACGTTAAAACACACAATTTATGTTATATACATTTTTTTCGTGGAGTTGGTCGTTTTTTAGATATTCCTTGTTTTTGGTTTCATCTTTAAAAAACAAAATTTTCTCATACAGGAATTTGTCAGCTCCTGTCCATACAAACAAAGGAACTTCAGTCACATAGCAACCAGCTTTTGACTATCACTTTAACCTATGGTACTTCCTTATTTCACCTCTTCTTACAAGGAAGCAAGTAATAAAATTATTTCTGCTAATGTTTTCTCGATTAGCATGAAGTAAATAGAAAAATAAGCTTTTTAATAATATTTTTTGCAGAAATGTAGAGAAAGTCATGTAAATGGAACACATCATTTTGTTTTATTTCAGAGGGTCCCAAAACATGTATTTCCGATTAAATCTCTGTATCGAATTATTGGGTGCATTAGAATACTTTCTCTATACACTATGTACGTTTAGAGAAAGGAAAAAGTATATCAATGAAATAGCTGTATCTACACAAATCAACCAGTTGAAGAGTAAGAAGCCTTAAAAAAATTCACAATTTCGCAAATACCTGCCTGAAAATGCCTAGCATTCTTATTCACCTCAACTTTTTAAAAATCCGTTAGTAAACTTATTTAAAATTACACAGTATTTTGTGGGAATAGAATCGGAATATCAATTTTAGTGCCATACTTAGGACTGGAAACAATATTCGGTTCTCCTTGCCGTAGTTCTTCCATATGGGCTACGCAATCCATGTTGGCAGGTGAATCATTCCACTTACCATGTGCCTCGAATATTCCTGGTTAAAAGCGAGGTGTTCTCAACTTTTCAACAATGTCAACTTGCATACCTTTTCATTCTGATTCTGTCTTTCCAGCTTATGGAAGAACAATCGATAAAACTGAATTATGTTTTCTCTAAGAAAGTAGAACTATCTTTGTACCTCAGCACAATTCCATTCAATGAATCGAGTGAACCAGGTTATTTCTTGGCTGAGAATGGGAAGTTTTCTTTAATCAGGATTAACCATATGCCTGGAATAGGAATGTGATAATAAATATATGAATTTAATAGAACATGACATTCAATTATCCTTTGATGACCAAACGCAAAAAAGAAAAGAAAAAAATATGATGTCTTCCATTCACATGACTTTATTTATATTTCTGCAAGAAATTGTTGTTAAAAAGCATATGCTTCTAATTACTTTAAGATAATCGAGAAACAAATTAGTAGATATTGTCTCACTACTTGTTTTCTTTTAAGTAGAAGCGAAATAAGGGAATACCATAGGTTAAAATGATAGTCAAAAGCTGGTTGCTAGGTGACTGAAGTTCCTTTGTTTGCATGGACACGAGTTGACAAATTCCTGTATAAGAAAAGTACAAGTTTTTCAAAGCTAAAACAAGGAATATTTCAAAAATGATCAGCTCCACGAAAAAAATTTAAATGATATAATTTGTGTGGTTTTATCCTGCCCTACATTTTTTGTGTAGTGTAGTGAGTTTTGTCTATTTCTTACCAATTATACAAAACTCAATAAATATCCTCCAGAATAAAGAGTTATTTAGAGGCTATTCCCAGAAAACACAAGATATAAATTTTATTTGGCAAGTAAATATCTTAAATATAAGGGATTTTAATCAAAATTGTTAGAGCCATTTTTAAGAAAATCAAAATTTTCGAACTTTTTTCCATGTAAAGGTTAGATGCGGGTGGGGGGATTTTCTTGAAAATCTTCGTGTCGCATCCTTGGAAGATACAAAATTTAAATACTAAGTTTGGTTTTTCACATAGCAATAGCTTTGACATATTTGATTATCCTATATGTGTAGTGTATTACTTAAGTTCCTTCTGCTTCAAGGAAGCAAGTAATAAGACTATTTATACTAATGTTTATCTTAATTATCTTAATTTATCTTAATAGAGAAGTGAAAATGTTTGTTAGTTTGTGGAATAGATAGAGAAAGTCATGTGAATGTAATGCGAATTCTTTTCTTTCTATTTTACTATCGGATGCATAAACTGTGGTCCATTCCGTTAGTTTGCAATATTATTTTTATTTCCGTAAGGTTTCGAACTTCCATCCGGTATCAAGAACAAACATGGACGTAAGAATTAGTCAGTAAACGAAATTATAATTATATGACATGTGAGGATAAGTCGCATAACGTCTCTGTGGGAGAGTTTCGCTTGAAATGGTCCACGACAAGAAGAAGGTCAAACAGTTGCAGCATCATTCTGTATCCTATAGGAACGGCTAAAGAATAATTTCAACATGTAGTTAAACTGGATAACTGCCACGACATTTGCAAATATGAGATCTTTTGTAAGCGTCTGCTGGTGAGGGTTAATATTGCTTCCTTATCAAATGGGAATAACCAAAACGATATTAAGAAAACGGTGGCATAGCTTGAAAATACAAGGTTTGAGTTGTAATGTTCGCGGGTATTTTAGAAATGGAAAGGTGCCCTGAGAATACAGGGCTAGAAGCAAGCTCAAAATAACTACTGCCTAAGCTTTATGCACGAAGTTGTGTTTACTGTTGGTAGAATAAATATTGCTCTCGAACATTCCTTTCCTAAATTTCACCTAAATACACCTTTATGCTGCTCCTAGATCCAAAAAGCATATTAGATAAAGTCCCCGAGTGTGTGTGTGCGTGTATGTGTATATGGGTATTTATATTTCTGTGAAAAACATGTCTCAAAAACGAAGGTTATGTAAGAACCTAATTTCCACTTTCCATGAATGCGACATGAGGACTTAAGGAAAATATTCCTCCAAAAACTACCTTTCTCATTGATTATTACTTTCTCAACACGTACTATAGTCATTCTGTAAAGAAAATGTATGATATTTCACCAAAAAAATGGATAACAATATTGCATAGGAAATACCCGTTTTGAGGATTCCTGAATAAAATTTCATTTTTAGAAAAAGGCCACGTGTGTGGACAGTATAAGTCTAAAACAAAAATACGACAAATTTGGTTTAAGCTTGATATCTTCCAAGACTTTCAACCCCAAATAAACGTGGAAAAGTTTTGATAACTTTTTCCAAAAGTGCTGCAGTGGTTTTGATTAAATGCCATTTATTAAGGATGTTTACATTACATAAAATGTATATCTATAATTTTATGGGAAAATTCTCTGTAGAAATATGCATTCTGGATGAATTTTGCATGACTGGTGAAGAGTAAGATGTGTAGAGAAACTTGCTATACAAATGTACATCTTGTCATATATGTGTGTGTGTGTGTGTGTGTGTTTCGTGCAGTTCGCTAGTGCAGAGATACTCCATGTTATTCGCTTCAGTTTTAAAATACTTAAAACATTTTCTCATTAGAAAATATTTCAACTCCTACCGTTAAAAACGGAATTTCAATTACCAGATTTTAAAACATTTGACTGTCGTTTTAGCCTGGTATACCTACTCTCTTGTTTCCCTTCTGCTTACAAGGAAGCAAGTAATAAGAACACTTCTGCTAATGTGTGTCTTGATTAGCATAGAGCAGATAGAATAATAAGCTTTCTACCAATAATTAGTAACAGAGATGTAGGGAAAGCTATTTTAATGGAACATAACATATTGTTTTGCTGTATTTTTAATTACTCATAAATGGCTAATGAATTAGTTAAAATATTTGGTTTAAGCAGTTTCTGAAAAACTAATTTTATCTTTAATAATCTGAAAAAAGTCTCTGAACTACTCATTATTAGAACAACATTTGTGTATTTGGTAATCTAAAAAAAACACAGATTTCAATAAAGTAGAGAATTATGTTAAATAAAATGTTTGTCGAGGTAACCAATTCCGCTTTTCTCATTCCAAAGCAGTATTACTTTTTATTTTTATATTCTCCTTTCATACAGCAAGCAGGGGAAGGATTTTAATAAGCTCTAAAATGCAACACTCATATGCTATCGGAATTATACGTTTTCAGAATAGCTGATTTTAAAATACAGGCCATATCTATGTGTCTCTATATAGATTAATTCTTAAACAGGATGTAGGTTAGGTATCAGATTTCGTATTTAAGTTCAAGATGTTTTAAAGGTTCGTCAAAAGTACATAACAAAATCCCCCCCACCCTAAATTACTCTTTACATGAGCGATTTCGCAAAATTTTCAATTTGATCAAAATTGGCTGTAATGATTTCAATTAAGGTATTATATTATATTACAGTTATTTGTATCAGAAATGAAGATTCTCGTATAGCTTCAATTCTACTTCAATTTCTGGAACTGGTGACCCAGGAGGCTTCTGAAATGTTTTAGCGATAATGATTCTTCCTGCTTGATTCCTTTTTCGAGTGTTAATCTCTTTTATTTCATCTCTTTCTTCACATTGACCATGTTGGCACCACATTGAAGGTATTCTGATCTATTTTAACTACATGCCTCTTTGTTTCAGTGTTTGTAGAATGTATTTGTGTTTTACTGAGTCGAAGGCTTTGTTATAGACAACTAGTGCTAATGAATCCTTGTGTTTTCCGTATGCAATGGTTCTCTGTCTGGAGGTGGTCCATTGTGCTGCAGCCTGACTGATTTTATCAGTTGGTTTGTCGAGTGATTCCGTTACTCCTCTTGTCAATAATTTGGTAATATAATTAACGGCTCTGTAGTTTTTTTTTTTATAATTTTATTTAATGTCTTATAGCGACAGTATCACGTAACAATAAAAAAGTTTATAACATTTTCAATTCAATATTTACACATTAAATTAGTAATTATATCTAGCTTGTAACATTAGTTATTAAAATTCTAACAGTAATATTCATATATTATGTAGTGTTTCATACAACAGTGTATTAAAAGTATACAATATTTTACAGTGCAGTAATAAGTTTTCAATCTTTTATGTATTTAAACAATAATGATAATTTCGTTAGTTTGTCGAGTGCTGCCTGAAGATCTGGAGGAATTTGGTGGCGGGTTCTGTACTCAGAATGATGGGCACATCCCGTTATGATGTGCTTGACTGATAGTCTCTGGCTGCAATGTTCACAGGATGGAGGTTGCTGTTTGGTGAATACATAGTCATGAGTTAGTTTAGTATGTCCAATTCTTAGTCTGGTGAGTATCATCTGTTGATAGTCCCTGGTTGCTGTTTGGTGAATACATAGTCATGAGTTAGTTTAGTATGTCCAATTCTTAGTCTGGTGAGTATCATCTATTGATAGTCTCTGGTTGCTGTTTAGTGAATACATAGTCATGAGTTAGTTTAGTATGTCCAATTCTTAGTCTGGTGAGTATCATCTGTTGATAGTCCCTGGTTGCTGTTTAGTGAATACATAGTCATGAGTTAGTTTAGTATGTCCAATTCTTAGTCTGGTGAGTATCATCTATTGATAGTCTCTGGTTGCTGTTTGGTGAATACATAGTCATGAGTTAGTTTAGTGTGTCCAATTCTTAGTCTGGTGAGTATCATCTGTTGATAGTCTCTGGTTGCTGTTTGGTGAATACACAGTCATGAGTTAATACTGGCTGGAGTATAATCCGGGCTTGTGGGCAGTGGTCTATTGGGCTCCTCCTTTTTCCCATACGTTTCGTCTGCGACTACGGCAGACATCTTCGGTGACAGCGGCGAAGGAAGAAGAAGGAGGAGCCCAGTAGACCACGGCCCACAAGCCCGGATTATACTCCAGCCAGTATTGACACCGGCCGTGAAAGCCTAAGAATTTCGAAGTCATGAGTTAATTTAGTAGTCCAATTCTTAGTCTGGTGAATATCGTCTGTTGATGCCGGCTGAGAGTTTCGTATATTTTAATAAATGATGTGTTACGTTTTACTTCATGCAGTTTACTTTTGCGATTATTTTCAATCCAGTTGTTCTTCCATTTTTGCATGAGCTTCTTCTTAACATACTGTATAGCATCTTCATGTGGAATAGGGATAAGGGGATAAATTGGTTGTTGTTTTGTTGCTTCTGTAGTTTTAATGCTATCCCTGGGCCATTTTTTGCGAAGCAAAATTATGTGCTTGACTTCTTTTCCCAGTGGATTTCATGAGAGAGTGGTATACAGTGAAGAATTTGGTGATTGGTGAACAATTCATCAGCGCATAACTTGAGATATTTGTTGCAGACTCCTATTTGACCTGAAGAATTTCTGCATTCCGTTTCTCCTATAAAAGAGCTTGCCTCTTTTTCGCTATACTATTATAAAGAATATAAGTTCCCTGATTCTGTGTGTAACGAATATATTTCAATATATTGCCCCAACGGAATGTCGTGAAAATGAATCTTATCAGACTTATGCTACCTATACTTACTATTAGTAGAAACAGTATGAGTTTTTCTCCATATGACATAAATCAACACGAAATGTCGGATTAGTAGGCTACCTTAGAAAAATAAGTTAAAGCGTTTTCCTAAAATTTGACAGTTAAATTATAGAAAATAGCTCAAATCGAACTACAAAATATTACCTACATTGGCTGTATTCGCTGTGTATTGCTTCCTCAAAATTGTCTGTTTAAAATTTGTGTAGTTTGCCTTATACTTCAGATATTTTCACAAGAATAGCATGAAAGTCATGAATCTTGTGAATGGCCTGTAAACTGCTCTTTGTTTTGAAAACGATTCGCATAACTGATAAATGTAATAGGTTAAAAAATGTTACATAAAACAGAAACGAAAATCGAGTTAAAGCACATAATATTACTTAATTCCATTGCCTGCTGCAGCATCCATTTCCGAGGTATAGCCTGGCCAAAGCGAGTGAACTCCTGCACTGGGAGTGGAAAGACGACGAAGCAACGCGATGACGCAGTACAAGGTCGGGAAAGGGCTATAGGCACTGTGCACGGATCGGAAACCGTACTGGTGGCGCCGCTGCGTGTCACGCTTTGTACTTATTAGGAGGATAGAAGCGGAAAACATGTGCGATGTAGATATTATTTGTGATTTTCTGCATATAAGTGTCATACATTTGACTGAAAGTGCTGTTTCAAAAGGTCGAAATCTTTTTGGAAATATACTGGGAACATATGTTGAACTGTGTGGATGTCCTGGCCTTTTATTTCCGATGAAGTGAATGCTGCGGGTTTTGGTTCTCACTATGATCCCTCAGGACTGAAAATAAAATATAAATTCTGAATAGTATAATACATACACAACAATACCTACATAAATGTTAATAATAAAATAAAATTAATAATAATATAATTAATAATAATAATAATAATAATAGTGATAATAATAATAATCGACAGACTATTCACATAATGTGTCGTTTAATCTAATACTCACAGTATTTAGAGTTTCTACTTATTAACTTAAAAAACATTAGCATTGATTTCTAAACAACGTTAGCCTAATGCAGTTAATTTTTAAGCATATATTACTGTTTTGAGGTACAATATAAAAATAGTGTAATTACTTGTTTCGATGTACAGCTTGAATCCATAGATTTCTTCTTTGGTCTTCAGTTTTTCGCGTGGAAAAAAAATAAAAGGCAATAGCTGGCAAAATATTCTTGTAGGTATTATTACATGCTACAACACAGCAGTTATTGTTGCCTTTCCGCCTTCTTGTAGCGTTTACATTTTCAGGGGGTTCGATACTTGACATCTTAGCACACGCTAATATTCCTACTCCACTGTTTCTGTTATCCTCTTGATAGTAACCAAACTTGCCGCCAGAGTAGCGTGCACGGTGCGTATAGCCTAATATGCTCTTTAGCACGTCGCTTAGTATTGACATAGTGATGAAGACCTTAAAGAAAGTGAGGTTATTCACTAACAATATCGGGGTGCAGTTTATAATGGTATTGTGTTTTCTATCAGGCCTTAAATGAACAACGAACAAAATATACGAATCTGAAAGAAATTCAGCTTAAAATTGCGATGAGCAAAACTAATCATCTCGCAAGATATCAGGTTGGGGCACACGCATTATTAGAAGATAATTTCAAGCGTGTTATGAGTTAAAGAACATTATGCATTACATTCACATCACTTTCTCTACCTGAACCAAACTATTTTACAAAATCGTGTTCTTCTATCTACTTCAAGCTAATCGAGGTGCCCATTAACGGAAATGAGTTTATTAATTGCTTCTAGTTAAAGGGAAATAAGGAAACATTCTTTGTCAAAGTGATAGTCATACCTTCTAGATGTTATTTGCTATAGGATCTCATTTAAATTCTATCTCTTTGAATCTCCAGGATTGAAATAAGGATCGTTTGTGCTAGTTGGGAAATGTGACTTAATATCATTTCAAGTTCAGTACATCTGACTTCCAGAGGAAGACATTTCCAATGTGCTTGCCTTAAATATTATTTGTGACTGTGATAGCTTTGGACACAAACGCTCGCTCACACGCACGCACACACACAATACTACCACCAAAAATGGTGGAAATGTTAAAACAAGTAGATAGGTTCCAGTTTGTGCATTATTCGCGTTTTTCCAGGTGGACTGTACAGAGCGGGTGCCTTGCCATTAAGCATACAATTGGCGCTCTCCGATACAGGACTACACTCGCCATGAGCGGGTAATGCTCAATATTGTTTTGAAACTTCAAATTTTGATTCAATAGCTAATTGGCTCCACGTTTTTTCTTTTTCTTTTTATTCGTCTAGTACGATACACAATGAACATAGTAGATAGAGATATATTACATTCCACCTATACAATCGATACTGACACCGGAAATATTGATTTGGTACCCGCTGAATTAAAAACAAGAAGCATTTTTACAAAAAAGTCTGTGTACCTGTCTGTCCCTGTGTGCGACTGTGCGTGTGTATATGTGTGGGTGTGTCTGTGGACAGTATAACTCAAAAACAAATAGTCTGATAAAATCGGTTAAGTACCTAATCTCACATTTAGGTTTAGTATCTTTCAGGTATACAACAAGAAGATTTTTAGAAAAAAACCCTCTCCCAACTACCATTTACTTGGAACATGTTTAAAAAATGGCTCAAACAATTTTGATTAAAATACAATATATTTAAAATATTTGTATGACAAATGAATGTAAATCTTGGGGTTTCTGGCAATACTCTCATTACATTAGTTTTAACTACTTAAACCTTCTCAAGTGGTAAGTCAACTTTCGTTTCATATCTTTTACTCCTGGATATGCAAAAGAGAACTAAATTTCAATTGTTTCACATAGCAGCGAGGTTTTAAAAGATTTGACTATTGCTTTAGTCGAGCATACTCCTTTATTTTACTTATAGCTAGCAAGGTCATTTCTGCTATTGGTTATCTCGATTATTATGAAGTATAAAAGAATAATTATCTTTTGTAAGAATAGTTTGTTACAAAATAGGTGGAATAAGTCATTGGAATGTAACACAACCCCTTTTACTCCTGGACATACCAATAGGGTTTTCTAAGCACATGACATAGCTATCCGTCTCTTAAGGGGATGCATCACTCAAAATTCTAAATCCAACAGCTTTCAAACTAATCTGGCTGAAATTTTTAACATGCATTTATGTTGTACAATAGTTACATATTTTAAAATTTACTTTATGTATCATAACTAGTTTTTGAGTTATTGATTTTTAATTTAAAAAACTGGCGCCAAATTCAAATCATTCCACACGATGAAAATGATGATTTTTTTTTTTTTTTTTATTTTTAAAAATATGCATTTAAGTTTCATATGAATTTGTTATACAGCAATTAATTCTAAAGGTAAAAAAATTAAGGCAAGAAAGAGACTAAAATTCAAGTAATTTTAAAATACAATTAAATTTAAAAATCAATATCTAAAATAATATTAGGAATTTTAAAAAATCATATGATAATCTTTTTTTTTTTTTTTGCTTGTTAAGAACCTATCCTAAAATTTAGGAGAGTTTTAATATAACCTGCATTGTGTGGAACATTTTAAAGTTTTGGAAACGCTGAAAAATAAAAACACGAGAAAATAGGTTTTAAGGCTTAACATACAATTTAACACTCTGAGTCTTAGAATGTCATAATCTCCTGCAGATATTTTAAACCAATAATATATGTCAACTCTCACTGACTGTTTACAATAATTCCGAGGAATGTATAAAGCAAAGGAGCAGGTTAATAATCGGTGGTACGCCATGCCTGGATGATGACGGGGCAGATAGAAGCACCCGGTGTGAGACATGTTTTGTAAATTTTGAAACGTATTACAATACTCACTTTTTACTTTCTCTATACGCACTATGTACATAGTGGATAGAGAATGTATTGCACTCCAACAAAAAATTCGATACCAAGATTTCACCGGAAGTATATGTTTTAGGATCCCCTTTATGTAAAAAAAGCATTTTCGGAAAAAGGTCCGCGCGTGTGTGTGTCCGTGTGTCCGTGTGTCTGTGAACACGATAACTCAAAAACGAAAAGTAGATAAAATACCAAACTTGGTATTTAAGTTTACTATCTTCCAGGGATGCGACACGAAGATTTTGAGAAAAATCCCTCCACCCCCAACTACCCTTTACATCGAACTTTTTTTGAAAAATTTTACTGTCTCAAAAATGGCTCTAACGATTTTGATTAAAATTTCGTATATTATACATATTTGCCTGACAAATAAAATGTATATCTTGAATTTTCTGGGAATAGCCTCTGAAGAGTAGTTTATTCTGGATGAATTTTACTGAATTTTGAATAACTGCTAAACCATAAGAGATGGGCAAAAGCTTACTACACAAAAAATGTAGAGTACGTTAAAACACACAATTTATGTTATATTCATTTTTTCGTGGAGTTCGTCGTTTTTGTGACATTCCTCATTTTTAGTTTCTGCTATGAAAAACTTCTCATACAGGAAGTTGTCAGCTGCTATACATACAAACAAAGGAACTTCAGTGACATAGCATCCAACTTTTGATTATCATTTTAACCTATGGTACTCCCTTATTTCACCTCTACTTACAAGGAAGCAAGTAATATGGCTATTTCTGCTCATGTTTTACTGATTAGCATGAAGTTAATAGAAGTATAAGGTTTTTAAGAATAATTTGTTGCAGATATATAGAGGCAGTCATGTGAATGGAACACATCAGGTTTTTTTTAGTTGTTAGTGCATATTAATGTATTTTCAAGTTGAAATAGAAACATTTAGGGCCAAATGTTATTGGTCAAAACCAAATTTCGGATTTTTATCAATTTTGCGCCTTAGTGAAAAGGTTAAAACACCACACCCTCTTACAGTCATCCATTTAAATCATCACGTGATACGGTTTAAAGCGCTACATGGTAATAAAAACATCAGGAAATTGTACTACAAGCATTACATTATTTAATTAGGTCGAAAAATTAGGATTTTTGTAGGATTTTCGGTGATGCATCCACTTAAACCTGAATACCACATCAGATTATTAAATCCCACTGCATAAAAATTAAAATTTGGAATGATTACTAATTTTGTCCATGATATTAAATGAAATAAACGAACAAGATACTTTAGAAGGAATAATTTATTGAAGACATAAATAGAAATAAATTGTAGCAGATAGAGAACCTCTTTGAATGTGTGCTAATATTTTCTTTCTTTTCTGCAAAGTCCATATTTAAAACTCATCAACTATGCGTACAGGTAACGTTTAATTTATTAGATTACGTCGGGAGTGACCTAAACAATGTGTCCTGAACGTTGCATATCTACATTGTTAACACATATTGTTTGTTTTATAGGATGATGCTGGGAGTGTTATACTGTTTGCTGGCAGCAAGCTTTGTGTGTTCAGCTACGCTCTCCACGATGTGTCCTGAAGGATGTCTTTGTGACAGAAAGAGCTCCATCAAATGTTACAGAATGTCTCTGGTCCACATAACCTCTTCAACATTTCAGCTACCTAATGCTACTTGGGTACAATCGCTTATACTTTCTAAAAGTAACACATCTGTAATAGATCAAAATGCCTTCTCATGCTTAACTTCTTTGAATGAATTGGCTGTTATAGAAAACGAAATAAGGGAACTTCCAGAAGGATTGTTTGACCCTCTCAAGAACCTGCGATATCTTTATCTCTATGGTAACAAACTTTCTACCTTGCAAGGTGGTTTATTTAGGAAGTTAAACAATGCTTTGTTTCTCCAATTATGCTGCAATTATTTCACAGAAGTTCCAGCAAACACTTTTATGTCACTACAAAATCTTAAAAAACTACAATTGCAAAGCAACCAAATATCTAATATAACTAAAGATAGTTTCAAAGGGCTTCATAAACTACTGGAACTTCTCTTGGCTGAAAACCAACTTGAGGAGCTGGAAGAAGATGTCTTTGTACACTTGCATTCACTAAAAAACCTGACTCTACATACCAATCGTATTTCCTATCTTCCAGGAAATGTTTTCGCTCACATACCACAACTCGAAATGCTCTGGTTGTATAATAACAGACTTACTAGCATTACAGACACCCCTTTTGCTGGTTCTCTAATGCTTAAGGTGTTAATGCTGTACAATAATTCCATTTTTGAAATATCTAAAAGGGCCTTCGTTGGCATGCCCAATCTTGAAGTTCTTTACTTACGCGACAACAAACTACATAATCTTGATGCAGGTGTCTTTGTGAGATTGAAAAAACTTAGTGTACTGGCTCTTAATAACAACAATTTAACAACCATTGAAACATCAACCTTTGAACCTTTGATAAATCTTTTGGGTTTAAATATATCAGGAAATCCACTGAGCTGCAGCTGTTCCCTGCAAGACATTTGGCTGCAGTGGCAGAAGAAAGGTGTTTTAGTACTAGCATCTTGTATTCTTCCAAATGGACAAATAGTAACTGATTATGAAAACTTCTTCTGTGAACATAACAGTAATTCTTCAATCACAATGAAGCCTAAAAAAGAAAGCCATTCTTCAAGTACAAAAATACAAGCTTCTTTTATCATACTATTTTGTGTTTTGTCACCATTTATCTTCAACCTGTATGCTGGTGTGTTTACGTAACAGTAGACAAAGTTATCAATAGGGCTCGGATTTTTAGGTTATAAAAATTGGGAAATATTTATTTTTAAGCACTAAAACTTTTAAAAACATGTGCTAAAAAGTAAAGAAATATGTGTCAAAACAAATAAAATATATTTTTTTTAAAGATCTGAATGTATGGTTTAATAGAAATGTACATAAAACTCACCAGTCATCATTCGTGGAAGGGTCACCAAGTGCTGCATACGACCACCTGCTTCCTCAAATGTTCCATCCCGAAAGATTCACGATTGTGACGAAGAAATTCCTTGAATTTCGAAAATGATCGCTCCACGCCTCAAGGAGTAGTCTAGCATAATTATAACATGGAATGTTACTCACAATCACATCAATAATTTCAGGATTTTGCCATCAGAACTGAATATATCCTTAAATTCCGCAGCATATTCTTGCACTACTTTAACTCTAGCATGTTTAATCCACTGTGAAGTCAAAACTGTCGATATGTAACTTCCCAGCACAACTAGAAGATTCTCTAAACTGTGCGGATTCACAAATGACAAATGAGTGACTAATTGTCTAAACAGTTTAACAAGTATCAGTGTATAATATACTACCCGGGCTGTGAAACGATAACAGATGTTTATTTACCTCGAGCCTAAATTTCTCTGTGAGATCAAATGACGAGCTCCTTCAACTGATTATACATGAAATTAATCCAAACATTGAATATTTTACCTGAAGTTGTTTTGTGAATGTCAAAGTTTAGTCCAAGTTCAATGTGAGGCTAATTTATTTTCAATGTCATTACTGCGACGAAAAAGCAAAGATTTTAGCATGAAGCGGAACACTTGAAGGTTAAATATATTTTCCCTAAGAGCAACAAAAACCAAATTGAAATGCTCACTATCCATAAATCCAGTGTAATGTGCTACAGATTCTGGATTGCTTATTACAAGTGTGATATCTAAATTTCCTGCCGGAGTTTTCTGAGTGCTATTGTCGATGAAATACCAAGGGGAAGGTATACAGTTTGTTTGTTTGTTTAGTTTCATTAACAGGCTCTATACTGGCAAAATCTGGAACAGCAGCTTCGTATGTTTCTGATGATGTAGGTTTTTCAAAATTTAACAGTATTTAACAGTTTTCTGAAAAATGTTTTTCTTTCCCTTCCCTTTGCCACTCTTCCTGGCATCCATTTAAATGTTTTAACCTTCTCTTTCAAAATACTTGGATTTAAAATAAGGTAACCATAATATTAACTTTCATTCCATATATTGTGTCATATTAACTGAAACATACATAGAGCTTAGATAATTCTCTGTGAGGAAAGCACTACACAGAAAATAATGGTAATAATACAATTCAAGGGGCAGGTGGGTAAAATCTCTTCTTTCTAGGGTTTTAAAGGTACGAACTTCATTATGTGCACAGGTTTTTACAACCTAAGATAACTAGTTTATAAGCTATTGCTTTTTCTGTTTAAAACAATGCATTTGCAAAGTGCATATCTATTTAATAAGAACATTCTCCATTACCCTTTATATTTGTTTCATGACATAATATGTAAACAAAATAAATGCTGCTGTATGATCACTATCAAATATAATTTTTTTATTTCAGGAAACATGTAAGCTGTAAAAAATCGTTGATCAATCTCGGTAGAACAACCTGTAAAACTACGAGATCAAAGAGTGAAATTTCGAGATGGACTTTTAAGTGCCGAAAATCATTCCAAAATGTTGTAAGACCTTGAAATTCTGAATACATAAAGTGGGTTTCATGTCAGATTTTTTGCCCTAAATTAAAAACGTTATTTTAACATTAAAAATTGCAAATATTTAAAACCAAGTATCTGATTTAAAAGAAAAAAAAATGTACACTAAAATATGTATAGAGGAACAATTTCAATAATAATCTATTAGGACAATTATAAATGCATAAAATCATATTTAGTCAGCTTATATATTTGTATAATTTACCTAATAAAATAGTGACAAAATCCTTCAGTTTAAAGTGCTGTGAACATACTTTAATGGTTTAACTCAACTTTTTTTCGGTGAGGTTTTTTCTTCTTATGGCATGTAACCAAGTTTTTCTCAAAACTTTATCCCAGAAAATCGATGAAAAGGAAAGGCCTGCCCTTGATTTTCGCACAATGGAACACAGCAATAGTCCGGCATTGTTAATAATATTCTATTTTTGTGCAAATTCACTTCTTATATAAAGCAGTTTGCTTAAATATTAACTATTCTTAAACGTCGTAACCTCAAACTTCTTATACGAAACAAATGAACGAAATGCGTTTACCGGCTATTTCAGTGGAGACATCTAGTGTTACTAGTTCCAAACATCCCTATTGCCGTACAGGCAGGCAGACATACCAGCTGCCGAGACTCTGATGGCCGTAAGAGGAACTATCGGTTCAGTGCTCAGTTGATATTTTAACGAAAATACGAATTTTGCGTCCCGAACAAACATAAATCCATGCACGTGTGTGAGTATGTTTGCGAATAGAATAGTTTAACAAAAGATTATTCGTTAAATGACTTTACTTCATAATTAGCTCATAATCTTCTAAAAGCCAAGCACGAAGGTTTTTTAACACAAAAGTCATAATCAATAAAGGCACCTCAAAGGATGCTTTACTTGGAACCTTTTACAAAACCTTTATTTTCTCCCACAATGTCTCTAAACGGTTTTTGATTAAAATACGACGTATTTTGAATTGGTTGTACAAAAAACAAAACAATGTACATCTTGAATTTTTCAAAAAATGACTTTGTTGTGGAATCATAAATAATAGAAAAAATCTGATGTGTACCATTCACATGCCTTTCTCTATATGCCTGAAACAAATTATTCTTGAAAATTTTATACTTCTATTTACTGCATGCTAATCAGTAAAACATTAGCAGAAATAGCCATATTACTTGCTTCCTTGTAAGTAGAGGTGAAATAAGGGAGTACTTTAGATTAAAGTGATAATCAAAAGCTGGTTGCTATGTCAGTGAAGTTCCTTTGTATGGACAGCAGTTGACAAATTCCTGTATGAAAAATGTATAAGTTTTTCATAGCAGAAACTAAAAATAAAGAATGTCACAAAAACGACGAACTCTACAAAAAAAATCTAAATAACATAAATTGTGTGTTTTAATGTGCTCTACATTTTTTGTGCAGTAAGTTTTTGTCTATCTCTTACGGTTTAGCAGTTATTCAAAATTCAGTAAAATTCATCCAGAGTAAGCTACTCTTCGGAGGCTATTCCCAGAAAATTCAAGATTTACATTTTATTTGTCAGGTAAATATCTTTAATATACGAAATTTTAATCAAAATCGTTAGAGCCATTTTTTAGAAAATCAAAATTTTCGAAAAACGTTTAATGTAAAGGATAGTTGGGGTGGGGGATTCCTCTCAAAATGTTCGTGTTGCATCCCTGGAAGATACTAAACTTAAATACCAAGTTTGGTATTTTACCTACTTTTCGTTTTTGAGTTATCGTGTTCACAGACACACGGACACACACACACACACACACACACACACGGCCCTTTTTCCGAAAATGCTTTTTTTAGATAAAGGGGACCCTAAAACATATATTTCCGGTGAAATCTCAGTATCGAATTTTTTGGTGGAGTGCAATACCTTCTCTATACACTATGTACGTAGTGCGTATAGAGAAAGTAAAAAGTGAAGAACAAGACATGCAGATCTTCTAAATAAATCAAATAGCTCTTCGGTGGTATTAGACATTTTTTATATTCCTATTTATTGGTTTTCATTATTAATAATCATTAATAAGTTAAGATTTTTAATACTTTTATATAAAAAAGTCTAATGTCTTGTTTTATGATGCATATCTCTACTCATACTTCCACAAAACACTGATAAAAGCACGTGTTCTTCTTTGTGCACCCAAAAATGCAATACTGCAATTCACCGGAAATATACGTTTTGAGATTCTTTGAACCAAATACAATTTTTGTAGTAAAATGTGTTGGGTGTGTGCCTGTGAACGGCATACGTCAAAAACGAATGCTTATTGCAATACAAATCCTGATAATTAAATTTAGCATCAACCACAAACTCGACACGGAAATTTTCAACAACATCCACCACTCAATACTATACTTTTACAAATGTAAAATTTTCTCAACTTTTTCAGAAATTTGAACATTTCAAAAATGGAGCTAACGGTTTTGAATAACATTCCATAAATTAATATATACCCAACAATTAAAATTCATATCTTGAATTTCCTGAGAATGGCCTTCAAGTCTACTTCATAAGTAAGGAATTACGTATGACCTTGTACATTTGTAAACGTTAACAATACACACAAACGTAGCAGAGCAAAGATGAACTTCGCTTTAAAACAGACAAATTTTTGTGCGATAAACAATGCTAAAACTGGTTCGGTATATGCCGGTATATCACTCCGGTAATTTTCTGCATCACCAAATCATATTCAGTTTATGTTATTCGAATCACAATTCACATAATTTTGGATCAGACGGTACTTGAGTTTGCAGATGCATGCTACTCCATCAACAATGCTGTAACATCGACAAACCGTCTTAATCGGTTGGTTGTTTACAAATACCAAAGTTGTGTGGTTTGAACGAATGACATTTATCCTTAAAGAATACGAATTTCTCTCAAGTAGATTCGTTACAAGCTAAAGTTTATAATCTGATCCCCAGTTTGTAAAACTACACAACAGAAGATAACTCATAAGAAAGATGAAAATACTTTACACACATTTATAATAAAAGAATCAGATGTGTTACACTCACATGACTTTCTCTAGCTATTACTTAGTTCCTTATAAGTAGAACGGAATAAGGGAATACACTATGCTAAAGTGATTTCAAATGTTTTAAAACCTATTGTTATGCGACTGTCATTGCAGATCACTTCTTTGCTTGGCCAGGAGTAGAACGAAACAAAAATACACACTTCCTGTGTTAGAAAAGTTTAAGTACTTCACAATTTAAACCAATAAAAGGAATATTTAGAAAACGGTTACCTTCACAACAAAAACATAAAGGACACAAACCGTGTGTTATATCATGAGGTACATTTTTTGGGTAGTACGTTTTATTCTATTTCTTACGGTTTAGCACTTAAACAAAATTCATCCAAAATAAAGAGGTCTTCAGAGGCTATTCCCAAAAAGTTCGAGATGTACATTTTATTTCGGACATATATAAATATAATGTATATCTTGAATTTTATGGAAATATCCTCTGAAGATTACTTTATTCTGGATGAATTTTACGGAATTTTGCATAACTGTTAAACCGTGACAGATGGACAAAAACTTACCAAAATGTAGAGCACTTTAAAACACACAATTTATGTTATATTCATTCTTTTCGTGGAGTTGAATGTTTTTGAGATATTCCTTGTTTTTTGTTTCAGCCTTGAAAAACATACCGTTCTCTTACAGGAATTTGTCAACTCCTGTCCATACAAAGGAGCTTCAGTCACATAGCAACCAGATTTTGACTATCACTTTAACCTACGGTACTCCCTTATTTCACTTCTACTTACAAGGAAGCAAATAATAAGACTATTTCAACTAATATTTCCTCGAGTAGTATGAAGTAAATAGAAGCATAAAGCTTATTAACAGTAATTTGTTGCAGAGATGTAGAGAAAGTCGTGTGAATGGAACACATCAGATACACAGACATATACATATACAAACACACATGCCCGAGTGGAACTAGGGATTTCCTGTCTCACGAGGGACCAAGCCAAATACATCAGCGGACACTGAAAGAAAGCGCAGATTAAAACATCTGTGTGTTCCATTCACATGACTTTCTCTACATCTCTGCATCAAATTATTGTTAAAAGGCTTATGGTTCCACTTACTTCATGCTAATCGAGAAAAATTAGCATAAATAGGCTTATCACTTGCTTCCTTGTAAGTAGAAACGAAATAAGGGAGTGGCATAGGTTAAAGTGATAGTCAAAAGCTAGTTGCTATGTGATTGAAATTCCTTTGTTTGTATGGACAGGAGTTGACAAATTCCTGTATGAGAAAAGTAAGTTTTCCGTAGCCGAAACCAAAAAACAAGGAATATCTAAAAAACAATCAACTCCACAAAAATATAAATAACATACATGTTATGTTTTAACGTGCTCTACATGTTTTGTGTAATAAGTTTTTATCTAAGTCTTACGGTTTAGCAGTTATTCAAAATTCCTTAAATTTCGTCCTGAATAAGGTAGTTTTCCTAGGCTATTTTCAGAAAATTGAAGATATACATTTTATATGTCAGGTAAATATCATTAATGTACGATATTTTAATAAAAATCGTCAGAGCCATTTTTTAGAAAATCAAAATTTTCGAAAAAAGTTTCATGTAAAGAGTAGTTTGGAATGGGGAGATTTTTCTCAAAATCTTAGTGTCGCATCCCTGGAAGATACTTAATATAAAAACACAAGTTTGGTATTTTACCGACCTTTTGTTTTTCAGTTATCGTGTTCACAGACACACTGACACACGGACACACACACACACACGCGGACCTTTTTCAGAAAATGATTTTTTAGGATACAGGGGACACTAAAACATATATTTCTGGTGAAATCTCAGTATCGAATTTTTGGGTGGAGTGCAGTACCTTCTCTATACACTATGTATACAGTACGTGAAGAGAAACTAGACATGTTGGAAATACGAAAGGACGCTGAAAAAACTTTTGGACGATTCTAACGTGTTTTGAATGATAAGAGGAGAGCATTTCTTTTTGTACAAAAGATATGTATCTTGCAATTCACTGCGAAGGAATCCGTAGACAGTTTGATTGGTTTATTTTAATTGTGTTTTCAAAGATCTGCTCATTATTGTCCTGATTTTTTTTGTATCAGTTCTATATTTTGTTAGTAAAAGTACAAGGCGATTTTATTTACTAGTCATTTTTGAAATAATTGCTGTGTTGTGTTACTTTATGACCTAGTACAATACATATAGGGTCAAGGCATGTAATGAGCTTCTTTGGGAACAGATTATACCTCAACGTATGTACCTCTCCACCATGACCATGACTGACCTGTGTGTTCGTAGCTGTGTGCACCGAGCTTGGTCATTACCAACACAAACGACCACATGACGCATTAAGGTCAGTGAAATATAAAGTTAGCAATTGCATACACCATCAATTTCCAAGTGCTAAACCTGCGTTTATAAAATCAATACTTAATGCCAATTATTGTGGTAATTATTTAGACTTTAGAGCCTCTTATGGAATTTCTGTGATGTAAGTGATAATATTTGATTCCGGGAACAATACACAATGGAACTATAGTTTTCAATATTTCAATTACTTTCGGAGTATCTAAAATGAATGCGCGTTTAAAATGTAAATATTATAGAAAAACATTAAAGAACGAACTTCTAAAATGTAAAGCTTTTGATCCAACTGATAGTTAAAATAAAAATACGAATTAAAATATTAAATTAAAATTATAGGTAAGAAAACAATATTTCTCCTGTCCTGAAAGTTTCGCAATGGCATTGAAAAATGGCTTCTGGCATGTTTTGAAATTGTAAAATGTAGGACAAAATGAAAGCACAGAAAATAAGCTTTAAATATTTGGTCCATTGGTTTTAATACAGTAACATAAGTATTGAATCATTAAGTAGCGGAATTTATAAATTATTACAACAACATGGAAAATGAACATCATCCAGAAGTTACGGGGTATGCTGTTCATCGTTTCTCATTCTCTGAAAATGCTCGTATTTGAGAGATTTTCAGTTTTTAATTTCTCTACGTGTACTATATATATATATATATATATATATATATATATATATATATATATGTATATATATACATATATAGTGTATAGAGAAGGTACTGCACCGGATTTTACTGGAAATACATGTTTTAGAGTTCTCGGTATCCAAAAAAGCATTTATAGAAACAAGGTGGCTGTGTGTGTGTCCATGTGTCCGTCTGTCTGTGAACACTATAACTCAAAAAGTCGGTAAAATACCAAACTTTACAATAAGTTTAATATCTTCCAGGGATACGACACGAAGATTTTGAAAAAAAGTTCTCCCACACCAAACTACACTTTACATGGAAAGAATTTAAAAAAAAATATGATTTTCTCAAAAATGGCTGTAACGGTTTTGATTAAAATATCGTATATTAAAGATATATCTATTCCAAATAAAATACGTATTTACCTTGAATTTTATGGGAAGAGCCTCTAGAGATCTCTTTATTCTGAATGAATTTTGCGTAACTTTTTAACTGTAACAGATAGACAAAACCTCACTGCACAAAAAATGTATAGCACATTAAAACGCACAATTTATGTCACATCCGATTTTTGTTTCGTGGAATAGTCCATTTCTGAGATATTCCTTGTTATTTGTTTCAGATTTAAAATAGGTAGAGTCAGACTGAAAAATTTATTGCCGTAGCCGGGATTTGAACCAAGGATCTCCCGATTTCTATCCGGTTGCTCTGCCACTGAGCCATACCGGCATATTGCCATGGTAGCTCAGTGGCAGAGCAACCGGCTAGAGATCGGGAGATCCGTGGTTCAAATCCCGCCTGTGGCATTGAATTTTTCAATCTGACTCTACCTATACAAGTTGTGTATTCCTGACCCTGCATTGAAACGGATATCAAGCACATGGTATCTAGCTTTTAAAAGATTTGACTATTGTTTTAGCTTAGTGTATTTCCTTTGTTTCCTTCCACTTACAAGGAAGCAATTAATCAAGACTATTTCTGCTAATGTTTATCTCGAATATCATAGAGTAGATAGAAGAACATGCTTTGCAACAATAATTTGAAACAGCGATGTAGAGAAAGGCATGTGAATGGAACTCATCCCTGGATTTTTGAGTTATGCTGCTCACAGACTCAAACATGGTCCTGTATGTAAAAATGTATTTTATTTACTCAAAGGTCATGAAAACAGTTTGTGGTAAATCTCAATATCAAATGGTTGTGTGAATGAAAGGTCAGTTAAGTAATAAATTTGATATTTAATCCTTTTAGTGCTATGAGATGATCCAATCGGATTTCTGAAGCCAACAGGAAAAAGTCAGAGCCATGCCACCTGGCATAAACTGTCATGGCATTTTAAGCGAGAATTAGATATATTGTGAAAAATCATGAAAAAAAAGGCCACAAAGATGGAAACTTTTCAAGGATATATCCCGGGGAATATATTATTCATTTGTGGTAATATTATATTAAGTTTATATGAGGTGTATATGTTCCACTAAATCATATTTTCATAAAATAAATGATTTTTCAGAATACATGTTAAAAATCTGTCATTAAAAATACATTCGAAGGTATTTCGGTTAAATCAAACGAACAAGTGACGTTTTATAAACAGTGAAACATTCATTAGAGTCCAAAATAGTTTGATTATTTTAAAATTTAGGCTAAAATTTGAGAAAGTTTGGCTTGTCATCATTATTATCATTATTATTAACTATTGGTTATTATTTAACGCACAAATGTAATATTTCTCAATATGTATAGCTTGAAGCAAGCTCAGATTAGGGTGTTAATGAAATTTGGTCGCTGCATAAGGGGAAGATTCTTTGTTAAAGTAGAAAGTTGGTAAAAGTTACATACTCTTTTATGTATGTTCGTGCAATAGAGCACCAAGTGAAAGTGAGCTGGGGGATATCTCTACTGTATAAGAAATGAGTTCTTTTCCATTGTATAAGCCTAGTCACGAGGTATTTATAGTGCATTATGGGTAATAAGAACTGCATTATGGGACGCATATACGCCAAGTTCGCGGGCTATTTAACGAATATGAATAAAACCACCATGATACCATAATATTCTTTATAAGTAGCAGATTGAAGACAGTTTCACACTCTGTTATAGGCTCATTTGTCAGATACACACAGTTTAACATACAGTTGTCAGATGGTTGCACAGTTATGTTGTAAATTGCAGGAAGTGTTAAGAAACAAAGTAACGTCATTAGTATGTAAGGCAAAAGTGCTTGCCGCGATATCTTCAGGTTCAGTCACAAATCAATATAGATCTACAAGTTCAATTATGTTGTGATGTTTATAAATATAGTTCCTAACTGCCCTGTCGTCATACCACCCTGAGCGAGTCAACTGAGTGCTCGCCGCCGACGTCAACGGTGATTTGAGCTGAGCCGAGGCAAGCATAGTATTCATCTCCACAAACAGGTACGTGGGGAGAGTGACATGCTATAAATAATTCCGTAGGGGAATATACGCACACACATTCATCAATACGCACACTGGTGAACGCCACAAAATAATGCAGTTTCCAAGGCCAACTTGTTACATTTGATTGGGAACTCACCTGTAAATTACCTTGGTGACAAATACCGGAACATGGTGGATCAACCATACACTCGGTCTTGTAATTACAGATGTTCTTTATATTGTCACTTTGTAAGTATTAAAAGAAGCACTAATCCTGACACTAATATTATCAACAAAGGAATAACTTTAGGTAAGATGAATAGAAACTGAGACGAAACTAAACTAATATCATACAAGTGACTCAAAAAAATTGTACACACGTTCGTGTTGAACACTCATGAGTGACTGCAAACCTGGTATCATATCTGACACACACAGTTCTTGACTGACGTCTTTGTTGAGAGGAATGCACACAACGCACTGCCTTTGCTTTTACCACGTATCACTCTCCCATCGCAGATTTGTATGTTGGCACTATCATTGGTAGTTAGAGTGGTGTAGATGTTATTTCTTGTAAACAGCCATGCTTTGCTTATGCAATCTACAGTGTAACAATAAAACTCTAATCAGCTCACTTTCTTTCCAATACTTTTTTCCAGGTAAAAGATGTATGATGGCACCATCTTCTTCACCATGTTTCGCGTTGGTGAAAATGAATGGGGCAAATTAAGTCATCGGCATTAGCATTGCATTGTTCGAAATAATACAGTAACTTCTCGTCGATACCAGCTGCAAAAGCCTCATGGGAATAGCCTGCCATTTTACGAAGTGCACAACATACAATCATAATTTTTAAAATGTTTAAAAAGTCCTTACATACACTGAAGCTATCTTCTTGTACAAATCTGAACATCTATTGCTGACACATGCCCCACTAAACATAGTGTTGGTGTTGATAATCTGGACGCGTTTCGACAACGAAGGTCGGCAATAGATATCCAGATTCGAACAAATACAATCATACACTGTGGGACTGTTTACTTTTATAAAAAACAGACATATCGTTTCAACCAACCGGTTGAAGGAGAAATATAGAACTAACGCATGCCAATTGGCTTAGAGACTTCAAGTCCGAGAGGTTACATTTTGAGCTCTGGACATCAACATTACCTTGTGTTACTCTCAAAAGATGTCTTTCTCTACCAGATGTCAACGGAAGTATATTATGGGTCCGTGACACAAATTGGCATTAATATCGGTGCATCATAATATGAGCGAAATTAAAGATGATGATGATGATGATGCTGATGATGATTATTTGATTTAGGGCGCACAACTTCAGGGTTATTAGAGCCCTATCAAACCAATAGTGGCTAAAACCCAAAAATAGAGAATCAAAAAAGAATAATTACGAACTATAACAATAACTGAAATGACGAATAAAACGCAAAGAAAATAAAACTGTCCATGCCAGGAATCATATGTATGTTAAAACAGATTAAAAGCAATGGAGCTAGAAAAGAAGGACTATAATAAAATAAAATAGCAAGTGCTAAAAGCTATATATGTTAAAAAGTTAAAACCACAGCTACCACTACAGGAATGTCCAGAACAACTGAGATGAAAATTAAACTAGATCTTAATCTTAAAAGGCAAGGAAGGCAAACATTTAAAAACCCTAACCACCGCTCCAGTATCATTCAACATCTGTTTAGTACTGGCGGCAGTCGCAGAGTGGCTCGTGAACGGGCTAGATGAGCACACTCTACCAGTATATGGCGGACCGTCATTCTTTTTCCACACTGAGGACAGATAGAGGCACAATCATTTTTAAACAGGAAGCTGTGTGCAAGAAACCAGAGACCATACGGATACGAGCCAAAACCACTTCCTCATGACGAGAAAAGCGAGTGCAAGTTGACCAGATGCTTCACCACCCTTGCTTATTGTCGCAGAGTGCCGACCACTCTGCATACCAGCACAAAAACACCGCTCTTCACACAACAAGCCTAGATCTTCGGTTGTTAAAATAAAAGGAACTATTGAGATAAAACTATAAAGCAATGACTAAACAGAATTAATTCCATAGAGTCACGCATTACGCAACTTGACTGTAAAATAATAGCATACCCTGACAGTCTGTTTCCTAGTTGGTCCCCTTGAGTGCGTATAATCAATTTAAAATTTTACATAGTAAAGATATACAAAGTTTTCTTAAAGAAATATGTGCCGTTTGCGTTTGCCCTGATGCGAGAAGGAAAATAAGGAAATTAAATTGGTTCGTAAAAATAAGTAAATGCTGCAGGTTATCTCAGCATCTATGCCTATTTTGAATCTGTTCATAGAAGCTATAATGTCACTGGATGTGCCACTAACCTTTGGTTTCGCAGTTAAAGGGAGCCAGAGAATAATAAATCCAATAGTGCTGTATCGTTTTTGAGTTAGTTGAATTTAAAAATAATGCGTAGTTGTATAATAATACTGTGTTTGCTTTCTCTGATATAAAGCTTAATTTCCTGAAAGAGTTCCATAATAATGGATTTATTTTTTCATTGTGTTTTACAAATAAAAGCTATCAAAAGCAGTTTTATAATTATTAGTTAATATTTTTGTAATATTTCCTCCTTTTCCCTGGAATATGTATTCGCTGCATAGCTTACACTAACCAATACTACATTGCAGACTTTTATAAGTAATTTATTGTTGAGTTGTTTACCTCAGCCACCTTTGTATCTTTGTAATTAAATGTGTGCTGGCATGCAGACATTTCATTACGAGCGTTCTGTAAATTTACATTCAATACACAGTATTTACTTTTATTGCATTAAGTAATCTAATTTATATAATGAAATGTGATGAATGATACATAAACATATATTTGCACTTGTTCCTGACATTTCTTTAAGAGTAGCTTAAATGTATTTGGCAAGAATAATATTTTTAAAAGGTTATTCTTTTGCCAGCTACTAATAGCACCTGTGTACCAGAATTTTATCCTGCACAGGTTCGTTTACATGCATACATTACTGTTGCTTTAAAGCACACTTAAACAACACCAGTCTGGGCTCAGTTTTAATTTGGCAGCAACCACTTTAGGCAACAATTTGTTAGTTGATGAATTGACAGGAAATACCATCATGAATGAAGAAAGACAGTTTTATTTTGCTTGCTTTATTTTGCGGTGTTATCGTTTGCACCACATCTGGGATGCCTTATGCGGTGATCTCAGACGTTGGGTACCCGATTGAAGACGTTGGTAAGACTCACTCCACTTCCTATGAGTAGACCCATGCACCTGGTGAGGTGAATCTACTACCGGTGAATTTTCCTCGGTACTGCTCAGCCTGCACGATGATTGACCCTCTCGGGGTGGTGCAGCTAATGGGGATAGTTCAGGGAGTGATCTTATAATAATTAAAACTTACGTAACTTTCCTGGAGTTTATTTCTTACTAGGAGAAGCGAGATAAGCACTTTTACTTTACAATTGTGCTAACTTGTACACTTGTTATGAACTTTAACACTTGACTGATCACACGTAATTATACTTCCTTTTTCTTCCTTAATTCGGCGTTATACCACATATATTTTAACTCACGTCACGAACTTTAAAGATACTTAGAGCACTGGAGACTACTAAGTTTTCGTTACACGTTACAGTGTTTAACTTTGTGTGAAGAAGTTACTTTCAGCCCGACACCGACAGCATAACAGCAACAGACAGATATCAACAGACAGCCCCGATGTGCTATCTTGGGCTCTTTATATATAAAAAATATCGCCATGGCGGTCGCTTTCTGATTGGACAGAAAGGCCGCGCGATTGACCTAAATATTACCCAAAAATCAATTTTCCCTTCCCAGGGTGCACAGCAAACCTTACATGACGTGCCTTGTACAATGAAGAATTGCCGTCTTCCGAATTTTAAGGTTTATCCCCGTTGTAACTCGATTGTACGTGACTGGCAAAAGAAACATTTCTAACAAAAGCGCTTCTCACCCCTTCTACTCTCTTTTCGTCAGCTTTCTATTTCTGCCCCAAGCTGAATTTACTCTGTTAAATACATACATTTGTACTCTTTTAGCTTTACATCTGCATTGAAAAACGTTAATATAGAATTAGTGAGGTGAATTATTAGAGTAGGCTACCTCATTTATTTCCTTAATATCTTTTGGTAGAATGATATTAAAGTAACAGAAGAAAAAATATATAGTGCATTATTATTGCATACATAACTTAAGTGTTATGGAAATTTGGTATACTCACTTTGAATTAAGTAAAATATGAAAAACGGTTTTAGTGAGGATAATGTGGAAGAAGTGGGCTTTATAATTTTAAATTTATGCATCTACTCAAAACTGCGAATCACAGAAAAGTCATGTCACTTGCAGCCCTCCATAGAAATTTTAGGATTATAATTAATTATATCCTTTTTTCGACGAGATATTCATGTTTTTAATATTCTCGGAAAAACATTTCTGAATTATTTATTTTTCTTAAAAGGGTTATGTATCTGACATATTTTCCTTGGTTAAGGAATCCAAATCTTAAATATGTACTATAATGTTTGGAGAAGCTTATTTCAAGATATAACTTCCGTAGAAGTCCCTACTTCTACGCTCCGTTGCGCAGTTCCCTTTTTTACAAAAAACTCTTGAAGTCTCTGTTGCTCCAAATACAAAAATGTTCTTATTTATATATATATTTCCGTTGTTGAAACAAACTGCTTGCTCAATGACCAAAGGACTATCTCTCTTCAAAAAAGTTTATTGAAAAAAAAGTGCATATAATTTTCCAAAATATATGCAAAAGAACAAGAGATTATGGAATATTAACCAAGAAATGAAGAGTATCAAAAGAATACATCTCAATATGATATCTACAAGGCTTTTGTAAATGTTTACGAACGAGTTATGACTAGTATACCACTCAATACGAGTACAACAATAAATAGTAAACAAAAAGTGCAATGTGCGCCAATATGTCGCCGTTCATTTGTCTACTTCGGAGTCGGTCGAGATTAACACCCGTGAAATACTTAAGAAACAAACGTGTACATACCTCTGAAAAGTCCTTTGGTGCGCCAGCTTTACTCGTTCCTGTAGAACACGGTTTGACTCTCACTGGGATGGGGGGGGGAGAATGACTGGGGTATGGACTTAAAAATAGAAGTAATACAATTTAGCTGTAATGCTTTTATTAATCTTTGTTCATTGTTGAGGTACTAATCCCACGAGCGACTCCCAACATAGTAATTCTTGAAAATGTAGAAATATTAATAATTAGTGATATTATCTGCAGGTTGCTAAGTTTTTATTTTCAACATCATCGGTACTTCTGCGTACTTTCATATTAGGCGACTAATCAGATGTGCGATAACTACAATATCTCGTGTAAGCGCATCGCTTAAATACCTAAAATCTCCAATATTGGACTCATTCCTGAATGGCTGAAAAGAACCGCGAAAATTATGTTACGTGATTCACTTTGTAAGTTCTTTGTATTCAACTTACGTGACCGCACTTTATTATGGAGGAGTCCCGAGTCCCGAGGATGAACCTCTCTCTGAAATTATGTCTCTAATGCGCTGAAAATCTTGTTCTACAAAGGCAATTGTGTTACTAGCATTAACAAAGAAAGTAACCTTGGCGTGCGCAATAGCAACTCCTCACCCTAAGGTTTTGTGTTCTACAATCTGCTCAGTCGTGGCTGCTGAAGCAGATATTTCCTTTATCAAACCTATACACAAATATTAATTAAACTAATAAAATACACAGCGGGCTAATATACTGTTGCATCTTATGACTTCAAGATAAACAGTACATAAAGTTATGTATTCTTCTCAAAGCTAATATTTGATGAGCCAGGATCGAAGAGATATATGTCGACTACCCGCCACTGCCAAAGAGCGTGGCGCTTGGTCTTTACTGAAATAAGTGAATATGTAGTTAAAGCGTGACCGTCAGGAGGGGCTATAAGGACTCTTTTCAAAACCTCTTCTGAATTATTCACTACAGCACTCGGGTACTGTATTTCGCTAAGAGCAAATATCCTGGTGTTGATGCTGATAGACTTCGAGAGGTTAACAGAAACAAACTCAAACTTTATTAATCAATATATTTTAACTAAGCAATGAGCGTTTGTTCCTAATTGCAAAACTAAAACTTCTGTATCCGCGATGGAAATAAAAGTAGTGAAAGTATTCAAGATAATTCAACCAATCACAGTTGAAAATAATGGCATCTCCAGTCTATAATTTCAGTAAATAAAGGTATTTTAATTTATAACTTGAAGTCCAAGTCAAATGGGTATTTTTATTATTTTAACTAGCTAAGGTAAAGGAAACACTCTTCTGTACACAAGGCACAGAAAGAAACCGGCAATATCTTGTTCCTTACACCGCATTCCTTATCTTCTGTAGAGTAGTAGGTTTTTATTTTATTGGCTGATACTGTCACCTTGCAGGTGAGTGTTCTATATCGAACCAATAGGGCATACCTATGCTGGGTTTGTCAACTCATTCGGTAATAGGAATAGCCACCTCCCTCAACTGGAAGTGAGATTAGTTAACGTGTACTACAACTGTAAGCTACAACCCCTCCTCCTTCCGCAATTAGAGCGAACAGCGGATATCAGAAGACACGCCCTATAAATTCCCTACAGACAATCTAATGTCGATGTCTATTACTATTTGTGCTCTGTGTACCTGACCAGTAATTGTCATAAAGAAATGCTGCATTTTCTCTCGCAAGGATTCGTTTGTCTAACAGCAAATGCACGTATCGAAGGTTGCAATCATGTAATTAAACCGTCGTATAATCAGACCACGTTTTCTCGGACGCTCGACTTCATAGTCCACATTCAAAGATTTCGAATAATTTCGGAAGGAAGGAAGGAAAGAAAAGAGACAACATTAAGATACGAGGCACACTGTACACCCTGAAATCTAGTGGTTTCATTCTATCTGTAGATCACAGAGTTAAAATACGTGTGTTTCGTTTAATAAATCAGTAGCTCGCTGTAAATTAGATAATCTTTTCGCCACATTGGCTGAGAGCCTCAAGGGAAGAAAATTCTTTGGGCGACTCTTCTTCCTCCATGCTCTGGCTGCTCCGTAAATCTAGCGCCCAAGAAAAGCTGTGTGCATACTACTAAAGCTGCAGGCATTAGGAAATAAGGTTTGAAGATTTAATAACTACATTACTGCACATTGTTTTACGAAGTATGTGCATCTGTTAACGCAGTAAATTATAGTATGTCCTCTAAACTATTAATGCACAGAATATGCTTCAAAATTAGGTGTTAAGTTCAAAATTAATTACATTTATTCATTTATCAAAGTGTATGTCCTTGTTACGTAAACAATCAAACAAAAAGGTATGATACCTTCAATACACATCGTCACAATCAAAAATACATGTAAAATCACGACATTGCTCAATCATTTGTAACACCATTTGTATTGTTAAAGTGCATTCTTTATCACATTTCTTCAGCAGCCTTGGCAACGTTAAATAATGTGTTTGAACTAGCATTACTCATTATGAACACTATTATAGCTCTCCAATACAAATAAAAAATCTCATTTTCTTTCTGGTATACACAGAAAAATGAACTTAATGATGACATAAATATTCTTTTGTCAACACACACACACACAAACACACACAAACACACACACACACACACACACACACACACTGAAGAGTAGACATTGCCCCAAGACTTGCTACAAACTGTGATACAACATTATTCGAAGTAAAAAGGGCATGTGTTGGTATGTGCCATGTTTGATCTAACTCCTGAATAATAGGGGGCGACCCCAATTCAAGATAATGCAAAATTTGGAATAGTAAGGAAACGAAAGCAGCGGTAAAGGTGCTACTACGACACGAAAATAACTCATACTACGTACATAGTGCACTCAATAAGGTGGCCATATTTAAGCATGTTCAAATACTCAGATCATGGCCTGTAACAGAATTTGGAACATAGAAATCCAGCGCTCAGTAAACTATACTGGCGGAGCTTATTAATATTTCTGTTAAAGTGTATACATATGAACGTTAATAACAAAAAAAATCTGATGTGCTACACTCACATGCCTTTCTCTAGCTACTCTACAAACTTCTTACAAAAGGTAATTCTTCATTCCACACCACGCTAATGAGATAAACATTAGCAGAATTTTATTACCTAGTTCCTTATAAGTAGACTGAAACTAAGGGAATGCACTAGGGTAAAGTGATAGTCAAATGTTTTAAAAATTGTCGTTAAGGGATTGTCATTGGAAAACGCTTCTTTGCTTGGCCAAGAGTAGAACAAAAGAAAATGTAATGTGCTCCATTCACATGACCTTCTCTACTTCTGTGTAACAAATTATTGTTAGTAAGCTTATTCTTCTATTTACTTCATGCCAATCGAGAAAAATTAGCGAAATATGGGAATATCATAGGTTAAAGTGAAGTCAAAATCTGGTTACTAGGTGACTGAAGTTCCTTTGTTTGTATGGACACGAGTTGACAAATTTCTGTATGAAAAAAGTACAAGATTTTCAAAGCTGAAACCAAAAACACTGAATATCTCAAAAACGATCAACTCCTCGAAAAACATTTATAGAACATAAATTGTGTGTTTTAATGCGCTCTACATTCTTGTGTGGTAAGTTTTTGTCCGTTTCTTACGGTTTAGCAGTTATGCAACATTTCGTAAAATTCATCCAGAATTGGTATTTAACGGTCTTTTCGTTTTTGAGTTATGATGTCCACAGACACACACACACGGACCTTTTTCCAAAAATGCTTTTTGCGGTGAAATCTCGGTATCGAATTTTTAGGTGCAATACTATACATTCTCTATACACTATACATAGTATGTATAGAGAAAGTAAAAATAATTATACAATTATATGAATTTTTGCATATTCTATCGTTTATTGAAATGTTGGTTAAGCTGCTGTATGTTTCAATTTCAGTTTTTAGTTTTACTTGAGAGATTATGTTTCCGCCGCCTCTGGAGCGATGGAGGATCTGGCTGGATCTTGATTGTTCTAATCTCGAGGACGTCAGTAGGAGTTGAAGAGAGAAAAAACGTGATCATGTGTGACTCGCCTTGTGCAGGCGTGAAGGTGCCTCTCATGATATCATTGCATAGCATAGCTAGAGCGTTTTAGCAAAAGTATACTTTTCAAATATTACCCTATTCATGGTTATTGGGTATTTTGTTTATAAGAGAGACAGTGTCTTTCACCGGAAAGAACGACTCAACAATGAAACGTGTTTGCCAGTATCTCTCAGTGACTGGTATTTTCGCAGAGACAGATACCAACGATACTCAGCGCCAGCATGTTTTGAGGTGATTCGTATATTTTTCGTACTACACAAGAAAAAAGAAGCACCTTATTGGGCAGCGTTTTAACTAGAAGAAAATGGAAATAGCTTTAGAAATATGAATTAGCATTTATTGATGTTTTCGCAAAATAGATATACTTTCTAATACTACCTCATTCATGGTTAGGTGGGGGAGAAACTGACTCACCTGAAAGAACTATTTGGCACGTTTCGTATTTACCAAGGTATTTCACAGAGACAGGGTCACGTGATAAAACTTTTTCTATCCCACTTTTGAGGTAGTACATATATTTTCTACAAAAACAACTTTACTCCTTCTATACTATATATAAAATACCAATCAGAAAACCCCAAAAAGGGTGGAATGGGTTTTCCAGCACTTGCGCAAGAGACAAGAAATGTTTTCTACGAATGAGAATAAAATACTAGAAAATAATAAATAGTAGGGAGTACCTTGTACAACGCATGCGCACTGAAAATCATATTTCTTTATAAATAATATATCATAGATCTATTTGAAACATTTACTTGTGTGACAATGACAATGTTTGCTCGCTCAAAATAAAGGCATTTCGCTTGGGCTTCAGGGAATTACTCATCTATCACGGCGGGTACTTCTGATTATTTAATTCTTAAATCGCAATATTCAATTAGTGTATTTGTTTATTCTGCAAGGTTAAAAAGTGGCTAAAGTATTGACTTAACTTGCGAATAATAGTCAAACTAAAGACATGCTTTATTTAAATGATTAACTTGAAGATTTGAAGGTATGCACTTCAGTGTACGAAAATAGTACTGTTATGGCTCATATTTTTTCATATAAAGTAATGCGTGAAAAGAACTGAACTTTAACATATGTCAGCTAATTCTTCACCATATAAATAGAGTAAGGGCGGGGAATGTCGGATACCATTTTCATTTTTGAGAATTGTAGTGTGTAGAAACCTATACTAAGGGCATATTTTACCACAATGTATTGCATATGCAGTGCATTCAATCTTATGAAACATACAAGGTGTTAACATGAAGGGCATATATTTTATTGGAAATTTAATGGAAAATGGGCAAAATGCTTATGTCGTGCTATAGGCTGGTAATGTCGGTTACTATCCGAGATTACCCGACAAATTTAATTGTAGTATACACAAACAAAACTAAATCTCTCTTTCACTGAAAATCTTAAACATAAGTGAGCTTTTAAGACATGACTAGCTACTTAGCCTAGTTTTAAACACCCTTGAACTTTGAAGCTGACTTATAAATTGGACTGTCATTTTTAAAAACTCTTAGAAGATGAAAAACCTAAAATACACATGAAATTGTCTGCACTGCTTTTCTCTGTTCAAGAACAGTAATCACAAATAAAAGTCTGTTTTTCGCCACCTGAACATTCCTCATGGTATCATTCTTCGCAAGTGATACACTGAATCCATTCTTCCTCCTGACGATCGTCGGAGAACTCTCTTTTGCAATACATGCACTCTTCATCTTGTGTAGTGATTGATGTCCTTTCGTTTTTCTTCATTCTTACTGGAAATATCCCCTGTTCTGTCTTGGGACATCTTTGCTGCTTCTGTGAAACCTTTGAAGGGGGTGCCTTCACATTTTGACCTTTCTGGGAATTTTCAAGTGTCCTTTTGTCGGGAAATCCCGTTGCAAGTTGAGCTGAACTTTTAGGCCGGCCTTGGTTAGATATTTTAATTTTCAGTGATGGAATGGGAGATATTTGTTCAGAAAATATTGTTTCTGCTGAATGGGCACTGGATGAGAAGGTACTGTTGCTGGGTTGTGGACTGGATGCACTTTGAGTTCTGGAAGGAGGTGGAGTGTCGTCCATGAGTGAAATTTGAGCTGGCGTAGTTTCTGATTCATCTTTCTGTTCGGCTTCTTGAAACTCTGAATCATCAAATATTTTTCTCTTCACAGGATATAAACCTGTTGCCCGAAAACCGCCAGCCGCTATTTTAATTGATTGTACCTGAAGATAAGCATTCCCACAAAGTTCGCAAACTTCATAGTGAGTTAGTCGTAATGAAATGCTGGAACCATTCCATCCGGCAGGTATCAGACATTACCGGCATTCATGGCATTCTTTCATTTTCCATTTTCTCATTCACATTTCAATACATCTTGTACCTCACATATGTTAAACGATAGTGCAAAATACGCACTTTCGAATATAACATGACGAAATCACTTTGTTATTATAACACCGTTGTAATTAAAGCATGTTAACCTACCTTTAAAAATTCTGTTTTCTGTGAATTCAGTTTTCTCAATGTAGCTTCCACAAAACACCACAACTCAATATGGTGACCACCGTTAAATACTTCCTTCAGCTCACTGAATATGTTTCAAGTGTCAGTCGTTAAGATGCCAGAACCCATCAAGACAAAACCTAGGTATGTGACATTACCAGCCTATTCGACATTACCCGACCTTCCTCTACCTTAAAGAGCAATAACATGTGACCCTTTCATTGATCAGAAGTGACTGTATCACTCATTTAAACTATAGAGAAAATATTTGAATATTTTGGGATTAAAGAATGCATCAAAATATAAATAGGCAGATCATTTAATATATAAACTAGCCGTAACTTAATTATAGCCTTAAAAACTTCATGTATGTGTAAGTTCATGTGTCTGTAAAACCCTTTAACTCAAAACGAAGTCAAGGTAAAATGTGATGCGGTGGAGAAACACGTTCTGAATGTAACACGACAGAGTTTCATTTCTGTATTTCTTCACTTAATAAGTAGATGGAAGTATTCCATTCAACCCAGAATCGAAAATCACCGAAAATACAGGCTTTGAAGCCCGGTGAATCCAAAAATAAGTTCTTTTTTTTTCTTTCTTTTATAAAAACGTGAGTATGTGTATATCTTTGCATAAGGTAGCTCAAAAAAAAATGTTTAAAATACTAAGCTTGTTAATTTAAGTTTATTCGAGTCATTCACCTTTATTGGTTTCAATTTTAAACTAATTAAACTTTTGTTAACGGAGGATTTGTTATTTAAGTTTATTTTTAGCTATTTCTTTTATTGATTTCATTTATAATCTATTAAAGCTCTTCTCTCATTGAGAAGTCATTAGCTTCATTCTGGCCTCGCAAAGAAACCGAAAAGGCATATGGTGATCAACTCCTAAAGGTTTTTACTAATGCGTATGCCTACTGTAATCCTTTATTTCCTTTTGTAATTGTTATAAAGCAGCAAGTAATAAACTCTTCTCAGATGTTTTCTACTTATTTATGAAATCCTAATTCCCATATTGGCTAGGTCGACATGTTATATATTATTATTGCTGACATTGCAAATAGTATTAATGCTTTACAACAATAACTCTATGGCACGACAGCTCACGGGGAACCTTGGATGCTGCGTCCCCCATCTCGGCCCACATCAGACATCATGGATGGGGCTTAGTATTGGAGGGTGAGACGTGGTCAGCGTCTCGAGCCCCCCCCCGGCCGGTTAGTGCGGTCTTAATGATCTGGAGCCGCTACTTCTACATCAAGTAGCTCCTCAATTGGCTCCCCAGAGACCTTACGAGGCTGAGTGCACCCCGGGCCAGGTCTCCTAGCGGGGAGAAAATTCCCCACGCCGGTAGCGGGGATCGAACCCAGTTCTCCCGCTTGGTAAGCAGCTGCGCTAAGGAGACGGCCTATTAATGCGTTACCTGTAGTTTCAGAACAGACAGCTAAGCAGCACAAAACGCTTTCTTACACCCGCTTTGCTGGAAAGAGGCCGAAGTTCTTCAGAGTAACCGCAGCGGGAAGAAAAACACGAGAATCTAAAACGGTCCCAACATCATCGGGCGAAGAATCTCATGAATAAACTCTCGAATTAGAAGATGAGTCTGTAGTTTCAAAGAAAGCAAAGGTTTGTGCTATTAATCACCACAATTTAGAATAAAAAGTCATAGAATCGGTATTCAGAGAATTGTTTTTAATAACGAAATCGACAATAAAATAGAAACATTCGACCCCAGGGTGTTCATGGATGCATGCAAGAATCCGATGATTAAATAGATGAATTGGATCTTAAACAAGCATAGGACTTGATTAAAATTATTTTCTCTTTGCAGATTTCATACTCAATCCATATACCATCGGAAAAAAGATAGTTTCATCATTTTTAATTCAACGACCCAGCTGATCGTTTTCATAATCAATTGGCATCAAATTCTTTATGCAACGACATAAGAAATTTTGGAAAATACTTCAACATTAGAAGCTCAGGCTTCCTTGAAATCTCTGTTAGTAGTTCATGCCTAGCACTTTTATCTCTCTATGACACCTCTTCATTATAGAATTACTATAGTAATTACCAAGAGCTTAAAGCACACAAACTCAAACGTGGCAATGCCAAAATTCATTAGATGCTGTGCCTGGAGCAGGTATTGGAGTTTAAGTCATTTTCCAAACGCGCCACATGTGTTTTTTGAGGCACTTCAAGATAAGAACAACAAAGCACACTTGCAAATAAACTGCACACCAGCGAACCAAACTTAACTTAACCTAATCTAACATAAACTGTCCAATCTAGGCTGTCCATAAGATTAACGTATTAGACGCATAACACCTATAAATAAATACAGTTTTTAGGGACTCCAGACATTCCAATACTTCTTTATACTACGAAAATGCAGAATTTTTCCTTCCATTGAAAGAAATTCTACAGGTTGTTGTAGAATAGTGATTTAACTACTGCACTTCATGTGGGCATCTTCATTACATTAAAGGTATATAGATTAGATTGGAAAGCATTCTGTAGGTTCATTTAAACCAGGAAGCCACTGAGCACAGAACTTGTCAAGGTATATACATGTATGCATATGTTTATATACTACGAAAAAAAAAACACAATGAAAAAAGCTCTAGTGCTAAAAGCATAGATTACAAAAACAGCAGAATAGACATATAATCACACCATTTGCTTTTGAGGCCTGCACGCCACTGCACTGTGCTTAATGTGCTGTATAAAAGCATATGTATTTTTTTTTGCATGCACATAAAAACAAATAGTATCAAAAATGAGTTAAAATGTATGAATAAATGTAATTTCATTATATGTAACACTGATGTAATATCAGATGATACTTTTTTAATTATCGACACAATAGTTACTACAAGTAATTGTATAAAACTAAAATATAATTATTGCATAATGTACTCTTCATACAAACATGTTATAGAATTTACAACGCAAAAATTTACAATTATATACTAGAGGGTAAAATATCAAGGCATCAGGCTTTGCAGATCTTGTGTCATTGCTAAATACTAAAAAATTCATTTGACACGTTCGTGCAAGTAAAAGTATACATCAGTTTAATTTGAATATAAAACACACACACACACTAATATACACAAAATGGAATACATTGTAGTACTTAAAAATGTAATGATTATTACAGTATTGTCAGACAGATAGAGAAAGAAGAGAAGGATATAGAAAATATATATATTTGATAAAACTAAATCGGCAAAACAATTTAAGTGGGCACATCTACAACCATCGTTTGTAATCAACACAAGAAACAATATTTAACATTCGGTACGCTGATAATAATACACTTTAGCTATTTTATCAGAATATGATTATCTTGCAAATACATGATTTGACAAATAATATAACTTTTTCTAGTTCAACAACTAAACGTTGCTAAACATCACATATCAGCACAGACAAGATACAACACGAATCTAAGATTAGCTTAAGGAAAAAAATATGCCGGTTTTTCAAGTAGGCAACGCCCTTTAAGAGATATAAACACATAGTACAAATAACTCAAAGTATTTCTCAACGGTGATTATCATTCATGATTCAGTGCTATTAGATTCTTATATTCCCTCTTTAAAACATGAAAGAATATTTTTCAGGACTGGTTTAACCTAAGCCAACCTAATGGTAGAGTCTGCTGCTCGCATATTTCTCATTAACTAATTAATTACGTCATTAATTAGTCATGTAATAAATTACGCCCAATAATTACGTCAATGTATTATGCCAATTAATTACGTCCCTTAATTCATTATTTTCACATCAATATAGGAAGCGATTAGGAAATTATACTGCCGAAGATGGTGAATATAAGAAAACACAAAGTAAATTGAAAAATACATTTATTACAGAATACGTAATGAATTATATTTGTTAATTTGACAATTTTTCACTCTATTACAGCGAATTTTTCTACTCATGTATAATCAAGATTTCTTTTGAGTGTTCTTTTAATATGCATTAACAATCGTAGTCAATTTATCAGATAATTTGCTTTGTCATAAGATAGCAGATGATCTGTGTGTTTTATCCACACTGCTGACATGATCCAAACACTTCAAGTCAACATGTTCTACATTGGATTAATTGTTTTTTCACGCAAGCCGTGTGTAGGACAGGAGTTGGATAGGTAGAGTCAGACTGAAAAATTCAATGCCATAGCCGGGATTTGAACCACTATCTCCCGATCTCTAGCCGGTTACTCTGCCATTGAGCTACCATGGCAACATGCCGGCACAGCATTGAATTTCTCAACTAACTCGCATGTTTTCCGGTAAAGTACAAGGTGATCTCAAATTATTTTGAGATGACAACCCAATGGCGACTTACAATGTTGTAAGTACTTTAGACCCAGAATTCATAGTATAGCCAACTAATTTGGTAAATTAGTATTGGATTAATTGTTTTCCACACAAGCTGTATGTGGGACAGGAGTTGGAAAGGTAGAGTCAGACTGCAACATTTTCAAAAATGTTCGACATTGTTTTTGTTATTATATTCATATGATACGATATCGATACTTCGATTGTCGAGAAATGTATTTCCTTTAGAATTCAGAACATTATTTATTCATGGTTAATACAGGATCATCGCTTCAACCATAAATGCATAATCAGACGATCTTGTCCCAGATGCAGCATTAGAAAGGCAAATCACAGCGCATTCATTATCACAAATTCCATGACGTGTTTTAAGTTCTTCTTTTCGTTCGTAGTGCTGAAAAACTTACGTTCATCATACACTCCATGGAGATGCCTTCCACAATTTTTCGCATATTCTGCAAAACTCAACCAGAATAAGAATGTTTCAGAGGCTATTTCCAGAAAATTCAAAATATACAGTTTATTTATCATGTGAATATCTTTAATATACGGTATTTTAATAAAAATCGGTAGAGCCATTTTTGAGAAAAACAAAATTTTCAAAAATGATTCCATGTAAACGGTAGTGTTGGATGCGGATATTTCCTTGAAAATTTTCGTGTCGCAACCTTGAAAGATACTAGACTTAAATACTAAACGTGTTTTTAACAGTATTTTCGTTTCTGAGCTATGCTGTCCACAGACACACACACGGAGCTCTTTGTAAACATTTTTTCGGACTCAGGGACCTCAAAACGTATATTTTCAGCGAAATTGGGACATCGAATTTTTGGGTGCAGCACAATACCATCTCTATCCACTATATATATTGTAGGTACACAGAGCACAAATAGTATTAGACATCGGATTTCTTATTGTCTGTAGGGGTACTTATAGGGTGTGTCTTCTGATATCCGCTGGTCGCTCAGGACTCTAATTGGGGAAGGTTTGTAGCTTACTGTTGTAGTACACGTTACCTAACCTCACTTCCAGTTGAGGGAGGTGGCTATTCCTATTAGCGAATGAGTTGACAAACCCTGCACAGGTATGCTCTATTGGTTCCATATAGAACACTCACCTGCAAGGTGACAGTATCAGCCAATAAAATAAAAACATGACGTAATAAAGTACCCTACAAACGGTAAGGAATGCAGTGTGCGGAACAAGACAGTGCCGGTTTCTTTTTGTGCCTTTAGTACATATGGGCTAGAGGAACTGATAATCTGTTTTGAGAACACTTCGTCTGCCGAACCGGTGGAGAAAGTCGAGTGAAGGTAACGCATAAGGTTTTTACTTTTACTTTTATGAAACCATCATTAGATTTTTCTGTTATAATCTGTCACTTTTCTTGCCGGTTTTCGCAATGTGAACATTTGGGAACGGGAATTTGGTATGTTTTCATTTCATGCATGAACGACAGGATGATGGCGCTAGGACACGTCACCTGTCACTACGATGTTGCCACTTCAGTCCAAAGATGTGTTTTCCGGGCATTGAACTTGACGGTGCAGACTGGAACCAGTGTGTGGCACTATTGCAATCTATATTCAGTTGCAGGAAAGCTCATTTAATGATAGATTATCTATTCTTCACTCAATTTCCAACCATTTAAGTCAGATTTCACTTCACATAGCACGACAAAGCAGATACAGCAAACCTCCATTTCGTATTCATAGTATACGTAATGAAGTATACGCCAGGTGCCTATAATGAGACAGAGCTGCTTATGTTGGAACTGATAAAATATCGCCCTTCCCTCTACAACAGCGACCACCGCATTTTACTTTCTCTACACGTACTATCTACATAGTGTATAGAGAAAGTATTGCACTCCACCCAAAAATTCGATACTGAGATTTCAACGGAAATATATTTTAATGTCACCTGTATCCAAAAAAAGCATCTTCACAAAAAGATCCGCTCGCGTGTGTGTCCGGGTGTCCGTATGTCTGTGAACAGGATAACTCAAAAACGAAAAGTGGTAAAATAATAAACTTGGTATATAAGTTTAGTATCTTCCAGGGATGCAAAACGAAGGTTTTCAAGAAATCCCCCCACACCCAACTACCCTTTATATGGAACTTTTTTCCAACATTTTTATTTTCTCAAAAATGGCTGTAACGATTTTGATTAAAATATCGTACATTAAAGACAAATAATATGTACATCTCGAATTTTCTGGGAATAGCCTCTGAAGACTACTTTATTATGGATGAATTTTACGGAATTTTGCACAACTGATAAACCGTAAGAGATGGACAAGAATTTACCCCACAAAAAATGTAGGGTTTTTTAAGATATTCCTTGTTATTAGTTTCCGCTTTAAAAAGCTTATACTTTTCTCATACAGGAATTTCTCAATCCTGTCCATTCAAACAAAGGAACTTCGGTCACATAGCAACCAGCTTTTGACTATCACTTTAACCTATGGTACTCCCTTATTTCGCTTCTACTTGCAAGGAAACAAGTAATAAGACTATTTCTGCTAATTGTTTCTCGATTATAATGAAATAAATAGAAGAATAAGCCTTTTAACAATAATTTGTTTCAGAGATGTAGAGAAAATCATGTGAATGGAACATATAAGATTTGTATTGTTCGAAAAGTAACGGCTTTTGCTCCTTTCCTCAATAACCGTAAGACATAACGACAAATATATTACAACCTAAAATAATTTCTTATATTTATGACACCAAAAGTTACAATTTTTAATTAAACTACTTCTACTAATGTATTCAAATTAAAGTAAGCTTCGTTTTGCATCTAAAACTATCTGGGTCTCTGGTTCACCTCCGCTACCGCGAAACAAATGACAAGCGCATGCTACCAATCACGTTTTACTAAAGCTAAAATGAGTTTAAACTGGCGCGTGTTAGAGGATTGGTGGCATAAAACTACCAACCTAAACAGCTGTTCCTCATATCGGCACGTTGCAGCGCTCCAGACTTCACAGTATTACTGGCGCAACAGATCTGGACATGTGAAACTCTTAATGAGAGCTAGGACGCGAGTTGTACTTTCAGATAAGCAGTTCACCAGTCGATTCATGCATGCTGGAAGAGTGCCTGTCATAGTCAATGTCAAATATCTGTTACCTGCACTATACGGCTCTGAATTGATAAACATGTGTTTTCATATGTATATTCATATCTACAAAACATCTAAACAATGTCTGCCTCCAATTCTTCCACACCTGACTTTAATACTTAACTAAACCCTTAAAAGAAAAATTTTAATCCCAAATATAAAAATAAAAAATTTCGAATATCCTGAAAATGTTTCACATTATGAATAACCATTCCTGCACACATAAATAATAAAGCTTTAAATAAAGCATGAGTTAATAAATGAAAAAAAGCTAAATCAGCAAATCCTATAGATAAAATTCTTATATGATTAAGTTTTATATTATTTGGATGAATTAATAACACCAAACACATATTTGTCCAGTCCTTCATCTTCGCTCACGTCATTGTCATCATCAACGCTATCGTTACATTTCCTTTTGTACCATTATCCTGGATTAGAATTCTTTCTTTTTGATTCTCGACAATTCTTTCTAATTATTTTCAATATTCTCAACATGTCAACATACATTTTCCCATTGTGGCCTGCCAATTTCTGGAAATCGCTGGCGACACAACTGTTCCACATCTTTTAATTTAAAAGTGATATTAAGTTTAATTTTCTATCTTTCTTATCTTTGAGAACCCTGGAAAAGGAACTCAGTGAAATATCAGTTGCCTTGGCTACTCTTTCATTCACTTTCAACAGGGTTTTGAAGTACTCAGGGATCATTTATTTTCTTCCTTCATATCTGCCTCTAGCTTCATGAAGTCAAAGTTTTTACAATTATTTCGCTGCTCTGAGTAAGTAATACCTTGTCACCTAACTTTGAAAACGTAGGAATCATTGTTAAAAAATTAAAATAAATAAAATAAACACTATTTACTGCCCACTTTGAATACAAACATATGCGGAACACTTTCGTTACAGACGTACAAAGTTTGCTCGCTGTGACTTTAAGTAAGCAAAGTATTATATCACAAACTCCGATAAGCTAGGCTCGTTGCTGGGTTGGCGGTCAGGATCACGATTCCAGAAGTTTTGCGCCTGCAATATAGTACAAGCCTAGAAACTGTCTCTCAAAAAATACGATCCACTTATCGTCTTTGCTGTTAAGCAAGACGAGAAGAACAAAGTCGCTTACGCAATTACGCGTTTCCCGCTGATCTGTGTTTACTTGGAATTGTCCCGTTAAGTTTGAAATTCTTTTAACGCATAACGTGATGGATATCTGAATAGGTGAAACACGCGCTGTTGGGAAATGTGATATAGATGTTTGTTAGCAGTTCTATTGAGCAACGAATTGCCTAATGATATTATTCTGTCTTACTCCGTATGTGTGAAACAAAGCGGCCAGTCCTAATCATTCAGAGTGCACCAAGTCAATGTAAACTATTCCCTCAAGTATATTTGCCAACACATGAAAGCAGAGAATCAATATTGTGTAAATTTAGTGAAATATCAAATATTGACAAACGCCGCACTTTAATGTCCTCTCTACTTCACCTCGTAATATTTTAATCTTAACTGCGGATAGAAGAAATACCTAACAAGTAATACCATGTGAGCATCAAGGATGTGTTACGAATCTTACTTGATGTATGTTCCCTTGCATCCTTGGGGTATTTATGAAAGCCGGGTGGGATAGGCAGGCTGCATCTTTATTTTCCGTGACTGAAAAATGAACATGCATAAAACCAGGAATTGAAGATTGAAGAAATGATGGCTATTGCAGCTAGTTTTTATGTGAGGGGTATTTTAGACCGCTATGTAAGTGGGATGTTAAGTACAAAAAAAAAAAAAACAAGGACCTACCCTCCCAAAATAATCAAATTTTCCAAAAATTGTTTTAACTGAAAATCATCCAAGTAATTAATCCCATTTTCGTTACATGATAAAATATCAAACATGTTGGATTTTTGTGCAAACAGGTGAGAAAACAAAAACTACCGGTGCTTTTGCATTCATATAGCGTTTTTCTTCATTCAATGTTGGCAGCATCACCTTATCCTTATGCTAATCTGTTATCGGTTTGAAAGGGGTGAGAAACGGATGCATTTTATCTGAGTGAATTGAATGAATGAACGAATGAGTGTATTTACTGATAACAATATTATACATTAATCTTCAACAACCACACAGATCCACAGACCGTACGTGTTTTTGTAATACACACTAAAAAGCAATATTAAAACAACAACAAAGAATTAAAAGAGTAAACGCGAAAATAAAAAGACAACGGTAATACACAATAAAAACCAATATTAAAACAACAAAAAAGAATTAATAGAGTAAACACGAAAATAAAAAGACAAAGGTAATACATAATAAAAACCAATATTAAAACAACAAAAACAAAGTATTAAAAGAGTAAACACGAAATAAAAATGCAAAGCTATTCAAATACTGCAATTTAAATTTACAGCACGGAGTACACCTTCATAATAGATAAAGAGACATTATACACATAATATATACACAATATATAAAACTATAGCACAAAAGTGACCTAAGTATGACATATATATGTGTGTGTGTCTGTGTGTGTGTGTGTATAAAAGATCGTAGGCACTTTCGTTTAGTTGTTCTTATCCAACCCCCTTTCCTTATGGAAGCTTTCGCAGATCTCAGCTGTTTTGCCTTAAGTATAAATTTATCTAGCCCGTCTACGTCATCCGTGCCTGCCAGTAGCGTCCAACATGCTTCCATCTCTACATTCGCGGTGGTAAAAAATCGCGGTAAATATTTTTCCCCCCATTCCTCCGTGCCCCTACATCTTACCAAGATATGGGTCCACCACTCTTACTCCTCGCAAATGGGACAGATTCTCGTACCATTCTCGTCAGCAATGTTTGTGCTCCTCCATGCTCCTAATCTAATCCACGCGAGCCTCTCTATAATGAGTTTGGTACATGTTTTGATGTATTGCTCCACACTGAGTGAATTGAGAGCACTAGCAAAACACTCGGCATGTGTACGAATTTCCTATTGGTTTCATATAAAAACCCTGGTTCTCAAACTCTTGTTAAAAATCAAAGTCCGACTGTGTGCTGAGGGAAGGTGGGAAAGAGTCTAGAGGGTAACACAAACATTATGTGCAGTGGTTTGATGAAATGCCTTGTAAAAATGGCCCGTTTCATAACATGCCATTTGAAAGAAACTAGGAACTTGGGAGAACAAATCGAAAGTTATTGCTCTAATTTAACAAGGTTTTATAGCAAATGCTGAGGAGTTAGCTATTGGGTGTATCCCCCAAAATAGCGACCAACTTGAAACGGGATTTATCTTCAAGTTAGGTATTACAAACAAAAGTTTAAAAATACGTGGTGAGTGTTAAGTTACTTTTATCTTGTCGGCAGCTTGCTGGCATTTGGTTGGTGCTTAGTGACTATGTAAACAAAAGGTGGCAGCCGCAGGCCCCGCCGTGCCTGGAGTAACTCTGGCGCCAGAAATTTCGTTTCCCGAATACTTACCTACAACGCTGTGTGATTTGGTTGGTAGCGGGAACACTCGACCTGGATCTTGAAAAAGAATATCGGCACTGTGGCAAAGACTGGTTTTGCTTCCTGAGGCAAGAACGCCGGGTTTATCGGCGATATGCAGCCTTTTATCACACGGTTTGAGGTTAACAACTGATATTGTTGGTCCCTCTGTTGACTATCACCTCTACAGTACGAAGCATTGACTATGTTGTTAGTTTTAGCTTCCCGCTTCTGTGAGGAGGACCCATTCTACAAAATTACAAACACCACCGACGAAAAGAACAAAATTCCCCAAGACGTAAAATAGGACTGACCGCAATGGCACTATCAATACAGTAAACTGGCATAAAATAAACAAAAAAAACTGATGTGTTCCATTCACATGACTTTCTCTACATCTCTGTAAAAAAAATACTGTTAAAAAGCTTATGGTTCTATTTATTTCATGCTAATCGAGCAAAAATTAGCAGAAATAGTCTTATTACTTGCTTCCTTGCAAATAGAAGCGAAATAAGGGAGTACTTTAGGTTAACGTGATAATCAAAAGCTGGTTGCTATGTGACTGAAGTTCCTTTCTTTCTATGGACAGGAGTTGACAAATTCCAGTATGAGAATAGTATAAGTTTTCAAACCTAAAACCAAAAACAAGGAATACCTAAAAAAGTATCAACTCCACGAAAAAAATGCATATAACATAAACTGTGTGTTTTAACATGCTCTACATTTTCTGTGTGGTACGTTTTTGTCCATCTGTTACGGTTTAGCAGCTATGCAAAATTCCGTAAAATTGATCCAGAATAAAGTGGTTTTCAGAGGCTATTCCCAGAAAATTCAAAATATACATTTTATTTGTCAAGTAAACAATTTTAATATACGATAGTTTAATCAAACTTGCTAGAGCCATTTTTATTAAAATCAAAATTCTCAGAAATAGTTCCATGTAAAGGGTAGTTTGGAGTGGGGGATTTTCTTGAAAATCTTCGTTTCTCATCCTTGGAAGATACTAAACTTAAACACCAAGTTTTTATTCAACGGTCTTTTCGTTTTTGATCTATGTTGTCCACAGTCACAGACACCCACACACGGATACACACGGACTTTTTTCTCAGAATGTTTTTTTTTTTTGGTTTCAAGGGGACCCAAAACATGTATTTCCGGTGAAATCTCGATATCGAATTTTGGAGTGGAATGCAATGCCTTCTATATACACTTACATAGTAGGTGTACAGAAAGTAAACAAAGAAAAGAAAACTGTCTTGATAACGTTTTATTAATAACTGCGTTAAAAACTAGGCTCTAGTATACATCTATCTGTATTCGTGTACAAAGGCTGTGCATATCAACTTGGTTTGTTAACCCACGTGGAACCATGAACGTGGGAGAAGCTCCTTTACTAGTTCCTTACTTCACATTTTTCTTAGGGATAGTTATACGTATATACACACACATACACGCAGTCGCCCTCTATAGTTTTATGTTTTCCGCTAACGTTAGTGCAAGAAAGCTTGCCTCATCACTTGTCCAAAGGGAAATGCACGTAAGAGCGAACCTTCATTGAGTAGTGCTGTCATCTGCATTCTAATAAGGTCGCGTGGCCGTCAATTTGTAGTTCGAGTCAGGTAACAATGTAATGTACTCCAGCGGAGACTGCACAGATATGACAGTGACTTTTGCGTCTGAGGCCCGAGGGCTGTATTCTCAACGTTTTCCAATTAGGACTTTATTTTTGCGCATGTGTTTAGACGTTCAGAGATACTTTAAGAGCCGAGGGATCTTTCCACATACAACGTGCTGTAGAAAGACCAATGTGTATTGCACCTGATACGAGGTACGTCCAGAAAGTAAGTTCCGTTTTAATTTATCTCCACTGCAGCTCTGCGATCGCAGTTCCGCACATGTGCGGTAGACGCTCTGTATCAAGGAGAAGAAACGTGCGCCATTTTGAGATCGCTGTCAGCCACATACGCTTTGTTGTGCTTGTTTACAATGTCGGTGTTGATTGAAAATCCCGCCGCTTGTGAAATCAGATCTGTGATTCGTTTTCTGAATGCTAGGAAAGTGAATCCAATTGAAATTTATCGGCAAATTTGCGAAGTTTACGGACAAAATACGATGAGTGATTCAATGGTGAGAAGATGGGTCCGACAGTTCATTGAAGGACGTAGTGAAGTGCACGATGAAGAACGAAGTGGGCGTCCATCTTTGGTTACAGAAGAACTGGTTCTCGCGACTAATGTCAAGATCCAAGAAGCAAGTTTACAATTAGTGCTCTCGCTATGGAATTTCCCCAAAGCTCACGATCACTAATTCATGAAATTGTTGCCGAAAAACTGAAATTTCGTAAACTTTGCTCACGTTGGGTACCAACTTTTTCAAGACAGGCGGCAAACTTCTATGAAGAAGGTATACAAAAACTTGTGCCACGCTATGACAAATGCCTGCAAAATTTCGGCAGTTATGTGGAAAAGTAGTTTAAGAGTTGTAGACTTTTGTGCAATAAATAATTATTCTATATCTGTACACAATTTAATTTTATTACCAAATGGCACTTACTTTCTGGACGAACCTCGTATTTCTCGGCAGGTCATGGGGTATTTTGGAGCAAATTTCACATAAAATAGGCATAGCTCAAATTAAAATAATGCATACGTACAATGTACTACAAAATTTATGTTATATGCCCGCCTGGGTAGTGTGGTGGTGGCGTATCTGCCTTATATTCAACAGAACGTGAGTTCAATCTCGCTTAAGGTGAGTTACCTGGATAAGTTTCTTTTCGGGGTTTTCCCTTATCGTGAGAAGACGAATGTCGAGTAACTTTAAGCTCCAAGGACCCCGAGATCATTTGAGCATCATTTCACCAATTTCATCCATCGTCCGAATTGACAAATCTGGTTATCTTGTTATTTTATTTTAGTTTTCATCATTACTTGTACCTATAATAATAAAAACAAGAATAATAATAAAAAATGAAGTATAATTAATAGTATGAAAGCCATTAGTTCTCAACCATTAATATTTATTTCTCATGTAACTAGGACAAAGAAGAGCTGCAGCAGATCTGGAGGGTACCCAAAACTTCGTTATAAAGGATTCTGAAGGAACAAAAATTTCGTCCCTTTGAGCTGGACCTACATCATAAGCTATATGGAAACAATTCACAAAATCGGAAATATATGTTTTGATTTCCCTTGAGTCCGAAAGAAAGCAGTTGTTGAAAAAAGTCCTTCTATGTGTCTCTGGACAGATTATCTCAAAAACGAAAACACTATTAAATACAAAACTTGGTATTTATGTTTAGTATCTTCCAAAGATGCAGGAAAATCACCCGGACCACAAACTACATTTTACATGGATAATTTTTGAAATGTTTATTTTTCACAAAAATTACTGCGACAGTATATCAGTCTGCTGTGTATTTTGTTACTTTAATTATTATTTTTGCATAGGATTCATATAGGTAATGTATCAAGACTGAGCAGATTGTAGAACACAAAACCTTAGGGTGAGAAGTTGCTATTGTGCTCGCTAAGGTTACTTTCTTTGTTAATGCTAGTATCGCAACTTTGTAGGGTAAATTTTAGAGAAAGGTTTGTCCCCTGAAATTTAGCAGCTCGGGACTTCTCCATTATAAAGAGTGGTCACGCGAGTTGAATACAAAGAACTTACAAAGTTAATCACGTGAAAACGTTATTTTCGCGCTTCTTTTCAGCCAATCAGGGATGAGTTCAATATTGGAGATTTTAGGTATTTAAGCGATGCGCTTACAGGGAGTTAGATTATTATTATTATTATTATTATTATTATTATTATTATTATTATTATTATTATTATTATTATTATTATTATTATTATTATTATTATTATTATTATTATTATTATTATTATTATTATCATTATTATTATTATTATTATTATCATTATTATTATTATTATTATTGTGATTATTCTTGCTGTTGCTGCTTGTTCTCCATGATAGACGCGTGATGCTGAACGCGGTACGCTATAGGCTGTACGTTGTACGTACGTGAATGCGGCGGTGTGAGTGCCGATGTATGTGATTTTATTACGGGAGATATTGTAGTTATCGCATGAGTCGATTGTTACATAGTAGGAGAGTACGCAGTAGTTACCGATGGCCGTCGAAAACAAAAACTTATTAAATAGCGGAAAATAGCAGTAGTTATTAATATTTCTACGTCTTTAAAAATTACTATTTCGGGAGTCGCTCGTGGGATTTGTTCCTGAACAAGCAACAAAAGCGAAAAAAAACATTAACTCAGTGGAATCTAAAGTAAAGTACTTCTATTTTTAAGTCTACCCCGTGTTACATACCCCAGTCATTCTTTCTCCCCCTCAGTGAGAGTCAACTTGTGTTTTATATGGACGAGCATAGCCAGTGCATCAAAGGACTTTTCAGATGTATATACAGGTCCGTTTATAAAGTATTTCACGTTTGCTAATCTAGACCGACTCCGAGGCAGACAAATGAACGGCGACATACTGCCGCACAACGAACAGTGACATGACTCTAACGATATCGATTAAAATTATGTGTTCTAAAGGTATTTACATCACAAATAAAAGTGTATATTCAGCTTTCTAGAAAGAGCCTCTGAAGTTCTCTTTATTTCTTATAAGTTTTGCAGACTTTTGCATTATGGTTAAAGGCCAGTGACAAAAACCTACTAAATAAAGCATTTAGCTTGCTTTAAAACACATACGTCATGGGGGTCGAGACAAATGAGTCCATCCTCATCCTGCGGGGTTCACTAATCACCAGCACTGAGCAGAGTTAATATTCAGCACTGCTCTCACACCCGGAGGCAGGAAAACATTCCCCTAAACACCAACACAGGAAGCACTTTACAAATACTTAAAGACGAGTTTGTAAACCGACGAAGCTAGAAAACCACTAATATATGTATCTTACAGTGTAGGTCGCAAACAGAACTGCTGGAAAAAACGGCCGCGGATTCCAGAGTCCAAGAACAGGTCGTCCAGGTTTACCTGGACGAAATATAAATTCGCCACAGTATCCAATCGCTAAAAGCGGTTTTACCTGTCGATATTATAGGGGAAATAGATTTTGTTCACAAGCTTTGTTGTCTTTGTGCGCCAGACGGTGTTAAAATTCCTGCGCAACCTAAGGCTTGAGCGTAGTCGTCCTTTTGGGCGGTCACCCACCCAAGTGATGACCACGCTCAATGCTGGTTAACTTGGCATGCCGTCTGTGGGGCCACCGAGTAAAGTGGGCCAGGTAACGGAAAGTTGTTAGGATTTGGGAATATAGGGTGGAGAGAGTTTCCCGGTTAATCAGCGAGCATGGTCATCCATCCGGCTGTGACCCTTCCCGTTACTGCTTAACCTGGGGGCTATTGGCTGAAGGGATGGCAGTCTCTCAGGTTAGGGGTCCGAGAGCGACCCTTGGCAGGGGGTAGTAGTTTCTTCTTCTTGGCGCCCTGTGGTCGTAGTCGCCCAAATTGTTTAGCAAAGGGTTGGGGTGAAAGTGTATTTTGTCATACAACGTGCGGGTTTTTTCCCTCACGACGTCGATGATGTAAGGGATTCCGGAGTAGGTATGTAGGATGTGAGATGGGAATCTGCGCCCAGTATCATAGATCATTCTTAGTGCCTTGTTCTGAATGGTCTGAAGTCTGCGGGGCCGTGAAGGAAGTGGTAAACATCTATCCATGGCCTCCACCAACAGGAAGAATCCTGAGCCAAGAACATTGAAGTCCATCCAGGTTAAGAAGCCAGGAACAACTAGTTCCTGTCCATCACATGTCTGAACCTCCGGGAGGAGCCAAATGGTACGAAGGTCTCCGCAACTAACGAAGACGAAGAGGCTGCCATCACATGACTGAACCTCCGGGAGGAGCCAAATGGTACGAATGTCTCCGCAACTAACGAAGAAACTGGAAGGAATAATAAAAGTAAAAGTGCGGTAATATCAACTGATCAAACGAATAATGGTATTTGGGCTTGATTTATATAAATTGGTTTTGCCTTCATATGATTGAACCTCCGGGAGGAGCCAAATGGTACGAAGGTCTCCGCAAATGACGAAGACGTAGAGGCTGCCATCACATGACTGAACCTCCGGGAGGAGCCAAATGGTACGAAGGTCTCCGCAACTAACGAAGACGTAGAGGCTGCCATTGCTTGATGATGCCAACACAGCTTTAGGAAAGGTGAAACAGGAATAGGAAAGCCCTGAAACAAAAATCCCACACGAGCAAGTAGAAGTTCCAAAACCAACAACCAAGCTATAACTTAAAATTCACTTTAAAATTGAGAATATAGTACAAATTTAATTCCTACTCATTAAAATCAACACAGTGGTCTGAAATTTATGTGATTTAAGTTGTGTGTTTTGACGAGATCTGCAGATTTTGTGTACTAAATTTTTGTCCATCAATTATGGTTTACAATGTATGTAAAGATCTTGCTGGATGAAGAGGTCTTTTGATGCTATTCCTAAGAAATTCAGAATTTACATTTTATTTTTCATAAACATATCTTTAATATACGGTATTTTAATCAAAATTGTAGAGCAATGTTTCAAAAAATCAAAACATAGGAAAAATTTTTCATTTCAATGGCAGTTGGGAGGGGGGGGGGAGGATTTTCGAAAACCTTCACTTTATGTTTCGCATCATTGATACTAAAGTTAAATATCAAGTTTGCTTTTTGGTTTTGAGTTATGCTGGCTGATCCCCCCCAACAAAAAAACAAAGAAACAAACAGAAGCGCACACAGACCTTTCTCTAAAATGTTTTATCCATGTCCCCCAAAACATGTATTTTATTTGAAATACCGGTATTGAAATTTTTATGGGAAATGAAATGCCTTCTCTATCTACTATGGACACATATTTGTAGGGAAAGTAAAAAATGAGCAATAAAATTAGATAGAGATAATACAACTTAAGAAAAAATTTTAAATACAGGCTCTTCTTTGTGTATTTTTAATGTCTAAGGGTACACGTGGCTTTAATTTTTTATCTTGAAATAAAGTAAATTCTCAGATGTATCAGGAAGAATGGAAGGCTTCAGCTTTCCTTCATACTCCATGAATATTAATGGGATTCCTAATTTGATTTGGATAATTCCCATGAGTTCCTTTTAAATTACTTCATTCTTTTCTCTTGGCTTTCCGGCTCATTCATGCTTGAAGATGATGTACTCTTATTATAATGGGAAAGATAGTCAATGCGGTTACTAAAGTTGGCCCTTAATAATATTTTAACAAATGAAAGTTTATGTTACTGTAACTTACTTAAAACGCGTTTTTTTTTTTAAAATCATTAGCCCAAATCTGTAGTGTACGGTGTGGCAAGTCTTATCCAAATCCAGTTCAAATCTCTGTTATGGATGAGAAACTTTCCAGGGTCTTCTCTTATCCTGAACAGACCTAATCTCTAGGAATCTCTAGCTCATTTAAGTACTACATCACCGTCTATTGTGATATAACCGCTTCCAAGACATTAATTATAAAAGCAAGAAAAATGACAACCAGATGACTATTTGGTCCTTGATCATAAAATCCTTCCCTAAAAAAATTCTGATGTCACATTCACACGACTTTCTCTACATATTGTGCAAAAAACTATTCTTGCAAAGCTCTTCCTCTATCTACTTCATACTAGCTGAGATATGCATTAACAGAAATGGTTCCTTATAGATTTAATGAGAATAAGAGAATGACTGTGGTAAACCAATATTCCAATTTTAAGGAGGTAATCACTATGTGATGACTTTAACATTACATTCTCTTTGCATGGCTAGGGTGAAAAAGAGTGATTAATGTCTATCTATTTTGGGAGATTGAGATCAATAACAAGGAACTAGCTCCACATAAATGTGTATCTGACACAAACTGTGTGCTTTATCGAGATAGACATTTTGTGTAATAAACTGTTGTCTAGCTCTTACAGTTTACTAGTTAAGAATGAGGCTATTCAGTATTTTTGGAAGCTATTACCAGAAGAAGTAATTTTAGTTGTTATGAAAGCATCTTGAACATTGGGTATTTTGATCAAGGCCGTTGGGGTTTATTTTTGAAAAAGTCAAAATATTCCAACAAACATTTTAGTTAAAGGAATTTTCTTGTAAACTTCGGTTCACATTCTCGAAATAAATGATGTTCAGGATGTAACCAAATCCTTGTTTTTGTTGTTCACATATACAGAAATACACACACCTTCTTCTAAAAATGCTTTTCTTTATTCAGAAAGTCTCAAGACTATATTCCAGTAAAATTTCTGTATAGATTTTTTGGGTGAAATACAATACTTCCCCTTCGGACAAAGTAACAATCTGATGTGTTCCATTCACATGACTTTCTCTACATCTCTGCAACTAACTATTGTTTAAAAGCTCATGAACAGGTGACATGATACGGGTGACCCTAAAACATATAAATCCGGTGAAATCTCGGTATCGAATTTTGGGTGGAGTGCAAAAACTTCTCTATACTTTATGTATATAGTACGTGTAGAGAAAGTAAAGATATTCATGGCGATGTGATGGTCAAGGACATCCAGTAGTCTGGACTCCCCCTTCAGCAGAACTCAAATCATTAGGTTTCCTAAGTCGCCCTCCGTGGAGTAATGGTTACCATTCTAACTTCATATTCCCAAGGTCACGGGTTCAAACCCGGCGGAAAACGATGGCTTTCTTCGGAAGGAAAGTAAAGCCAGGGGTCCCGAGTCGTAGATTTACAGCACGTAAAAGAACCTCAAGCCTGATAGGAGGGGTCTCTGAGCAAAATTAAGTGGTCTTTCACGCCCAGGATAGCATGGGACGCTGAGAACCACAGTAATTAAAGAGCGTCCATAAATAACACGCCATTTCCATTAAGTTTCTGGATATGGGGGATATTTAAAGTTATTGGTGCGTACTGAATTTATCGGAAATATGGAACGTTAAAACAGCGTATGATCAAATCATGTCTCCAAAACCAAGAGCAGGACACGCCGTGGCCGAGTGATTAGGCCATTCGCCTTTCACAAGGCAGCCCGGGTTCGATTCCAGGCGACTGCATGCAGCATTTATGGTGGAGGACTCGGCGGCAAAGAGGCGGACTTTCTCCGAGTTCTCCGGTTTCCTCGCCTTGGCATACCAGCGGTGTTCCATTTTCATTCCATGTATCATGAAATTCATTGCTTGCGTTTCCATAAGCAGTAAAAGCGGGTGTTGAACACTAGCAAACAAAAAAAAAAAAAAAAAACGATAGCAGTCAGATGTGATCAGAATTGTTTGATTATTTATGAAGAACAGCTGAAGCATTTGCAAAAACTCAAGGTATTCCCATTTGGTATCTCCTGTAGAATTGACAACATAAAAAGCAGATGTCATGAAAAGACATATTGACAGAGTTTCCCACAACTTCTGTCGGTGTTCATGGATGTATACTAAGGAAAACTAAACTATTAAACATTTGTGAGGATAAAGCATTTTTGTCCACTGCATTAGCTCTTTGGACCAAGTTGTTTGTCCTGAATGTTCATGCTGAGACAGTACATGTCTTGTCACGTGGCAAAGAGTTGTTCAGAAGTGAAAGATAAATCATAGCTAATTATATAAATTATACCTAAAAAGGAAATATAATGTACATTAAAAATAGGAAGGGAAAAAATATTTCAAACACGTCTAAGTAGCCGAGTTGTCACGAACTGGTAGCATCGTATACCGTTAGGGTAGAGCATTGGCCCACCAGGGGTGAGAATGCACTGCCCAAGGTGAACATAACGGGAAAAGAGAAAACAATGCTCTCGGTGGCCAGGGGAGACTTTTTGAGGCACTTGAGGTAGAACATCGGCAGAACCAGGATGTGATGTTTAGGGACCGTGGTGGAGCCGCACAGGCTACCTTTGAAAAATATGGGAATTAGCTATTGTAATACAGACCAGAGTACGGAGATATCATTGCACCAAAATCAATAAGTAACAATGGTCGCAGTCGCGTAAAGTATAGTTTCACAGGAGAAAATTAAGAGAAATGCGTGTGTGTTCGACGGCGGAAAAAGGCCGAACTAACTGAATAAAGCACTTGTGTCGTGCCACACCCTGAAAGAGTTTCCATGCTAGTGAAAATCCTGAACTAGGGCACCCACAAGTCCACACCATCCCTAATACCCAAAAACTGCACCCGGGATACCAACCTGTGACCCCGGTACCGCCGTTGTGTAAGGTATGAACACTCAACACAAACCACTTGGTCTATCTCTTCACTGGTGTTCGTTTTCTCACTTAAAATTTAAAAATACCCACCTATTCTAGTTTTGGGCAAAACCATCTCCCAAATAGTTAATTGCGACTTAGCGTATGTTATATTCATTGCTATCAACCCAGCCATATTTGTATTATAGTTTTAAATCCACAACAGTACATACACATAAATGCCTGCACTCACTATGTGCATAAAAAGCGGCCCATTCCCTTAAATTACAATAGTGTTGTTCTATCCGTAAGGTTTCCAAATTGTGGTAACCAAAACTTAACTAACCAGTTTTCTCTGTGATTGTCCTGAAAAAAACTGATGTGTTCCATTTACATGACTTTCTCTATATCTCTGAAACAAATTATTGTTAGAAAGCTTATGCTTCTATTTACTTTATGCTACTGGGAAAAAATTATATGTCGAAGCAAAATAAGGAAGTATCATAGGTTAAAGTGACAGTCAAAAACCGGTTGCTATGTGACTGAAGTTGCTTTGTTTGTATGGACAGCAGTTGACAAATTCCTGTATGAGAAAGGCATGTTTTTTAAGGCTGAAACCAAAAACGAGGAATATCTAAAAAACGATCAACTCCATGAAAAAATGTATACAACATAAATTGTGTGTTTTAACGTGATCTACACTTTTTGTGTATTAAGATTTTATCTATCTCTTACGGTTTGGGAGCTATGCAAAATTTCATAAATTTCATCCAGAATAAAGTAAGCTTCCGAGGCTATTCCCAGAGAATTCAAGATATACATTTTATTTGTCAGGTAAACATCTTTAATATACGATATTTTAATCGAAATCATTAGAGCCATGTTTAAGAAAATCAACATTTTCGGAAAATGTTCCATATAAAGGGTAGTTTGGGGTGCGGGGTTTTACTCAAAACCTTCGTGTCACATCCGTGAAAGATTCTGAATATAAATACCAAGTTTGGTATTTTACCGACTTTTCGTTTTTGATTGATCGTGTTCACAGACACACGGACAGACACACACACACACACGGATCGTTTTTTGAAAATTCTTTTTTTTGGATACAGGGGACCTTAAAACATATATTTCCGGTGAAATCTCGGTATAGATTTTTTGGGTGGAGTACAGTACCTTCTCTATACACTATGTACATGGTACGTAAAGAGAAAGTAAAAAGGACGAGTCGCATTCGGTTTGCATGAAAGATTTTCGCTACATTCGTAGACAAGACCAGGCTAAACCGACTACATAACTAGGCATTCTAGAGGAAGGGTTGGAAACTAATTGTCACGTACCGTTAAGCTGTACATCAGTTAACACATAAAAAAATCTTATGTGTACCATTCACATGACTTTCTCCATATCCCTGCAACAAATAATTCTTAAAAAGCTTATGCTTGTATTTACTTTATGCTAATCAGAAGAAAAAAAAATTAGCAGAAATAGTCTAATTACTCGCTTCCTTGTAAGTAGAAGCGAAATAAGGGACAGCCGTAGGTTAAAGTGATAGTCAAAAGCTGGTTGTTATGTTAATGAAGTTCCTTTGTCTATATGGATAGGAGTTGACAAGTTCCTGTATGAGAAAAGTATACGTTTTTCATAGCAGAAACCAAAAATAAGGAATGTCACAAAAACGACGAACTCCACGAAAAAAATGTATATAACATAAATTGTATGTTTTAATGTGCTCTATACTTTTTGTGCAGTAAGTTTTTATCCATCTCTTACGGTTTAGCAGTTATTCAAAATTTAGTAAAATTCATCCAGAATAAACTACTCTTCAGAGGCTATTCCCAGAAGATATACATTCAAGATATACATTTTATTTGATAGGCAAATATCTTTAATATATGATATTTTAATCAAAATCATTAGAGCCATTTTTAAGAAAATCAAAATTTTCGAAAAAAGTTCCATGTAAAGGGTAGTTTAGGGTGCGGGAATTTTTCTCAAAATCTGTGTGTCGCATCCCAGGAAAATACTAAACTTAAATACCAAGTTTGGTATTTTAGCTACTTTTCGTTTTTGAGTTATCGTGTTTTAGAGAAATCCCCCCACCCCAAACTACCCTATACATAGAACTTTTTTCGAAAATTTGGATTTTTGCAAAAATTTCTGTAACGATTTTTCTTAAAATATCAAATATTAAAGATATTTACCTGACAAACAAAATGTATATCTTGAATTTTCTGGGAATAGCCTTTCAAGACTACTTTATTCTGGAAACATTTTACAGAATTTTGCATAACTGCTAAACCGCAAGACTTAGATAAAAACTTACCACACAAGAAATGTAGAGCACATTAAAACTCACAATTTATGTTATATACATTTTTTTCGTTTCGTTGACATTTAAGAGTTATTCATTGTTTTGCTTTCAGCTATGAAAAACCTACTTTTCTCATATAGGAATTTGTCAACTCCTGTCCATACAAGCAAAGGAACTTGTCACATAGCAACCAGCTTTTAACTATCACTTTAACCTATGGTACTCCCTTATTTCGCGTCTACTTACACGGAAACGTGTAATATGACTATTTCTGCCAATTTGTTCTCGAGTAGCATGAAGTAAATAGAAGCATAAGCTGTTTAATAAGAATTTGTTACAGAGGTGTAGAGAAAGTCATGCAAATGGTACATATCAGATTTTTTTTGTATACAGGGAACGTGTAGTACGTGTAGAGAAAGTAATAACTTCATGTGCATAGAACCTTTAAATGGGGCCTTTAAACAATGAGGAGAAATAGAGAAAGTCGTGTGGCTGACAGAGCTTTTAAAAGCCATTGTGTTAACGGTGTTACTGCTGTAGCGGAAATTTAATAATCTTCACTTAATTCCACTCCAGTCCTAAACCCTAACATTGTTATAAAGAGAAGATAACTTTCCCAGTTCCAGGAAGTTCTCTGGAGCGCAACGCCAAACAGCTTTGCCGGTTTAATGAGGAATTAGTCGAGACGTCACGGACAATGACCTGCGTCTAACCAGTGTGACCCTAAGTCCCTCTGCTCCAAGGTTTGTCCACAATCAGAGTAAATACTTGGCAAATAGTAATATTTGGGATTAACGGATAATATTCTTCGAAACAGCAGAATCCTCTTGGGCTGTTTGTTGTTCTTCGTCACTGCCTTCTGAAATCATTTGAACGAAAAGTGTGAGGTAAAAACACTGTGGAGAGGTGAGTGAAGCGTGAAGTACAGACAGAAACTTCAAGGGCAGACACGGAATGGAATTTCAGTGCCTCGATTCTTCAAGCTTTGTGCTTTCTCTATCACGCTCATAGTTGGTAGAGAAAGTATTGCATTGAATCCATTTTTTTTCTAGCTTAACGTCCTTTAACCTGATTGGTCATATCGGACGATGAATGAAATTGGTCAAATGATGCTCAAATGATCTCGAGGTCCATGAAGCTTAAAGTTACTCGACATTCGTCATCTCGGGATAAGGGAAAACCCCGAGAAAAAAAAAAACCTTTTCCGAGCAACCTTTTCTAAGTGAGATTCGAACACTATGACATTTCGAATGTGAAGCCGACACGCTACCCCACACTACCCAGGCGGGCTAATTCAAAAATTGTATACAGAAGTTTAACTACATATACAGTTTCGAGCATTCCGGAATAAATATATTTATAAAATCTGGTGTGTTCCATTCACATAACTTTCTCTACATCTCTGCAACAAATTATTGTTGAAGTGCTCATTTTTACTTTCTATATACCTATTATGTACATAGTGCATAGAGAAGGTATTGTAATGCACACAAATATTAGATATCGAGATTTCACCGAAAATAAATGTTTTGAGATCCCCTGAATCCAAAACAATTTTTTTTTTATAAAAATGTCTGTGTGTGTGTGTGGGGGGGGGGCAGTATACTCAAAACGAAAAGTCCGTTAAAAACCAAACTTGGTATTTAGATTTGGTATCTTCCAAGCATGCGACACGAAATTTTTCAAGAAAGCTTCCCCACCCCTAACTACCCTTTACATGGAAAAAATTTCGAAAAATTTGTTTTTCTTAAAAATTGGCTGTAACGATTTTAATTAAAATACCACATATTAAAGCAATTTTTATCGCAAATAAAATGTATATCTTGAATTTTCTGGGAAAAGCTTCTAAAGACCTGAACGACAGCTTTTAAAATATTTCACTATCACTTTAGCCTAGTGCATTCCTTTAGCTCTATTGTACTTATAAGGAACTAAATATTAAATTCTGCTACTGTTTATCTTGATTAGCATGCTGTTGAAAGAAGAATTATCTTTCGTAAGCAGTTTGTTTATAGAGCAGCTAGAGAAAGTCATGTCAGTGTAACACATCAGATTTTTCTACTTACTTCATAGTAATCCAGATATAAATAGCAGAAAGTGTATTTTACTTGCTTCCTTGTTAGGGAAATAAGGGAGTAACATAGGTGACAATAATAGTAAAATGTTTTAAAAGCTGGTTACTGTGTGATTGAAGTTTCTTTGTTTGTATGGCCAGTAGTTGATGGATTCCTGTATGAGAATGTATAAGTATTTCAAAACTGAAACCAATAACAAAGAATGTCTGAAAATAGATAATTCCACAAAAAAGATGCATATAACATAAATTGTGTATTTTAACGAGATCTGCGTTTTTTGTTTAGTAAATTTTAGTCTGTCTCTTACGTTTTACCGGTGACGAAAAATTCCGCAAAATTCATACCAAATAAGCATGTCTTCAGAGGCTATTCACTTTGGGTGGCAATTTGGAGCTGTAAAACACACATTTTAACCATTTTTAAACCTTTTTGCTCATATTTTACATAATTTTCAGGGTTTTTAATGACTTTTAACACATTCGTAGGCAATTTAGTATATTTTGGAATTATTTTTCGGTGTTTTATAGTATTTCTTTACATATTTTCGGAATTTTTAAGGTAATTTTAGTTCCGGCAGAGTTGTTTAGAATCCTTTTAATGACATTTCATCCCATTTTGAGAGTGTTAATTTTACTCATATGTTACAGCATTTTGCAGAGTTTTCTAATCATTTTAACGCTTTTAAAGGAATTTTAGTACATTTTAGACTATTTTGCAGTGCGTTCTGCCTACTAAGAGCTCATTTATATATTTTAAGGTGTTCATAACAATAGTTAAGCCTTCATGCAGTAGGTACTTTAACCCCTTTGAATTTATTTATAGTGTTCTCTTTAAAGGACTTAGTTAAAGCGGTCAATGCATACTGACGATATTTAAGTACTTTTGAATAATGTTGCAACCTTGTACTTTCTTGCTGTTGTAACCTCTTTTCGAATGTTTGATAGTGATTGGTGACATGTTTTGCTAGTGTATATCTTTTCTGCAACCACTTTCTACAATTCTGCAGTAATTTCTATGAATGTTTCAGTATTTCAGTCATATTTTACCTATTTCTTAAGTTTTGTAGCATTTATAAATATTGCTAGGTGGTTTGAACTCATTTAAATACTTTCATTCTTTACAATTTTGTCACTTTATTTTTCTCTAGTTTGGACTCTTTTATGAACATTTTATATATAATTTCAGTATTTTTAACAGGCCTTTAATAGTGTGTTTTCCTTTACACACTTCTAGATGCTAACTTGTGAAGCGTGAGGGGATATATTTTCAGAGTTTCCTCTCTGTTTAGGTTGTTAATCTAACATAACCTAACTTTTCGTTATTTCATTGTTTTTGTTTGTATTTTTGTATAATGTCACTCTTTTCGAGGCTAACACTAACAGAGTGACATTGTTTTTTATGCTTTTAGTCGTCTGTTGTTGTGTTAACCATCTCTTTTCTTTTTCTTTAAACAAGATGTTATGTCTCTAAGCTAACATTAGAATAAATGCCACGGTCAACCTCTTTTGCTATTGCGGTTTAAAGCTTTGGCACATTTTGTTAGTTACCAATGTTTTTAGCTCTTTTTTATTTCGGTATCTTTTGTATATAAAGATAATTAGGTTTAGAGGTTAGGCGTTTCTCTTCTTTTACTCCGGCTTGAGACCGACCTTTATGCAGATTTTCCGCCATCCCTCATTCTTTTTCTTCCTGATTCTTCTCTCTTTGCATATCTTTACATATGTGCCTTGGGTGTGTTTGTAGTGTAATCTTCAATTTCAGCTACCGCGCTACCATTGACGTGTAACATTCTCATGATACGTCAACAACTTTGTAATGTCAATAACCGTAGGTTGATATTCCATCATCAGCAATCGTTTTTTTATCATCATGAGGCGATAGAGCGATTTTGTTGACTTTAACACTCGATACGTCATGCTGTTGCGATATGATCAAATTCATTGGAGTTCTTATTATTTTATTGCTTTTAAGACAATTTACTTAACTATAAAAGTTGATGTACTGTGTAATAGCGCTCCATTTGGCGCCTTTAATCTTTTTTATCATACCTCCATCAATATCGAGAGTATACATCTTAGGTTTCAGTCCATCAAAACGTTGGGTGATCTTTGCGCTAGCTTCAACTTGGAACTTTCCCACATGTGGAGTGGCACATGTGGCTTGTAGGGTAATCAGATAGGTCTAGTTGTTCCAGAAATCGTAGTTTTACCTATAATACGTCAGCAGCTGTGACTCGAGGAATGAAGGAGTCCGTATCCAGGTCCTACATAACCTTCAGGTTTTCAATGACATCATATTGGTAGGAGTAAATGAGGATATTTTAGATATCCATTACGCTCCTTCCGATGTATATTGGTTTGTTGCATAGAACTTGTCGTTATGCCAAATGCACAGCTGTCAGGTTATGTCCATATATACTTCTATCAATGAACGTAGGCTTAGCAATCAAATTTTCCAATGTTTTCCAGTGTTTCGTCACGAGGCGGATATCCATCGGATTTCGTATATTCTCCAAGGTTTTTCCAAACGTAGAATTGTTGAAGAGCTTGTACAGATCCTATTCAAAGTCATTTCTAGCCTGTTGCCGCATCTTGTAATTAAACGCTATGTAAGTTTTTAGCCAGCACAATTGCAGAAATTGTAGCACGTGATGGATTTCTGTTATTCGCAGTCCATGTGAGAGTGCGCAGCCTCTAAGATGCGCAACAAGCTTTTTTACACTTGAGTTATCAGATTTCAGACTCTCAAGTAGGAAAGGCTAATCATTATGGAGATCTTGAGGCTCTGTAGGATAATGTACATCAACTTTAAATATATATACAAGGGAATCATCTTCTTTTGGTGTTTCTATATTAATGCTGGCAGAACAAATCAGCTGAAATCCTCCACAAGGTAGGGGATACTGCAATGCCTAGCCATTTCGGTTATTTGCATCTCCATATGAAATACACTGAGTTAGTTTATCAGGACATACCTTCTCCATGTAGGCATTATTAGCTTCAGCATACCGATGGGAAACCTTATATAGTCCTCCTCTTATGGCGGACTCCACCATTAGAAGCTGCCCATAATCCAATAAAAAGTCTAGCTCAATTCCGGTGTACAGAAGCATAGTATCCCAGGCAAGCCCTGGAGATTTAAAGTAATGAGCAGGATCAACTTTATGAGTATTCAAGGTTTGCTTTCTGAAGGTTTCAAATACATCGGCGAGAAGAAGTACATCGGAGGTTAAGTAGAGATCAGTCTAATCTCCTAGATTTCAGATATTAAACTGCTCCCATACAGTTTTAGCATATTCATGGTCTTTGTCATTGATTTACTTCTCATTTAATTTATTGTAGAAGGAATCCTTTGCAGTCAAGCATGTCTCTTTCAAAGCATACCAAGACGTGATTGCATCGTATGGGAATACTCCTTTAAACATCACCAAGCCAATCTTCTCCTCTCAAAAGTCTCAGGGAAACGATGATTAGTTTATCCAAATTTGAACTGAAGAAGAATATGTATCCACAAACCAAAGCTTAATATCGCCAACGTGTTTTGAGAATGAAATATACTTTTCATCTGAGCATGGAATCACCTCCACTCTTTCAGTTGTACAACCTAACTGTTTAACAATGAAATGTGAATCTATCTACTTAAGTGTTGCTGAAGACGGGATATAGTTAGGTGTTTTGCAGGCTAGATTACATTTATCATAAAAATTTCCACGATATTCACCAGTCAAATGATCTTGATCCCTAACCTTCCAATTCTCTTCACTGAATGTTTATTACCCAATTAGCATTCGGTAGAAGACTTGAATTCCTCTTGTTGTTCACTATTAAGTATAAGAAGTTTAGTACTTTTATATATACTGCGAATGTTCTTTGCAAGAGACATTATGTAATCCATAAACTAATCTGGTATGATTTTCTTTCTCTATTTGTATATTACATTTCTATTCTTCTTTTATTGTAATTTTTAAGTGATTTGTGATTACATTTACAACAAACGTCTAACGTTCTGAGAATGTGAAGTGAAGCTTGGCAACCACGCGGTCGCACCGTATTGGCTCTCTTGAAACATCAAGAGGTTTGGCCCGCACTATAGAGCCATTTAACCTTCACTAATGCAGTAATTTGGGTTGTGTTTTGAACAAAGTGTGCGAAATTCGGAGCTCTCTGTATAAAAGTACTAAGTAACGTATATTCCCATAGTAAGCATTATTATAGGGGCATTTCGTAAAATTCGGTTATAAGGCATCTAAGACAGAAGAAATTATAGAACATTACTGTGTTTAAGTAGCTTATTGATATGTTTAAAGTATTATATTAATTTAATTGATTCACTGTTCTCACCAGTACTAAAGCTTCAACTGAATCTATTAAGTTGTTTTTCTTAAAAGAGCTATTTTGAAACTCCACAGGTAAGATGTTATTTATTGGAAATAATCGTTACTTGGACGATATACCCTTCAGTCTGTCTTTGTTTAGTGGGGTGGTTTCTTCTACAGTGATATTACAAGATAACTGTTACCTTAGTTGGATAGGTAGAGTCAAGCTGAAAAATTTAATGCCATAGTCGGGATTTGAACCACGAATGTCCCAACCTCTAGCCGGTTGCTCTGCCACTGAGCTACCATGGCAATATGCTGGCATAGCATTGAATTTTTCAACTGACTCGCATGTTTCCCGGTAAACCACAAGGTGATTTCAAATTATTTTGAAATGACAACCCCATTGGCGGCTTACAATGCTGTAAGTACTTAAGACCCAGGATGCATATAGGCCAACTATTATGGTCAGTTGAGAAGTTCAATGCTATACCGGCTTGTTGCCATGGTAGCTCAGTGGCAGTGCAACCGGCTAGAGATCGGGAGATCGTGGTTCAAATTCCGACTATGGCATTGAATTTTTCAGTCTGACTCTACCTATCCAATACTAAGGGTATTGTAAGGAAGGTAGGAAGTGTTGAAAGTTGTATTGCACTCATATGTGGACATCAATTTTTGGAGGATTAATTTTGATACATTTTTCATTTATTTCTTCGTATATAATTAACATAAATCATAGTGATTGAACAATGATTATGATTAATTTAATGTAAACAATAACAAATGGATGAAAATGAATAAACAACATTGCAGTTGATGTTTTTAACTAGCCAAGCAGATTCAATTTACAGTTGTTCTTATCATGGACACATGAACTGAAAACTGAATGTTAATGAAATGTCACAGCAAGGAACCATTACAATGTAGTGATTGATGAGATGAGAATTAATAATCAACAGAAGAGACGCAACTTCTTGTTATCTTTTTCTGTGAATCATCAAGTAGTGTCTAGTAGTGATAGCCATGGTGATGGTGATGATGGTCCTTGACGTAGATGGGCACCTTCTTCTCAACGTAGACGGGGTGCTTGACGTAGTAAGGCTTGGGCACAGGGACATGCACGGGGTAGGGTTTGGGCACGGGAACGTAGTGTTTGACGGGATAAGGTACTTTCACCTCTACTTTCACTGGATAAGGTACTTTCTTCTCCACAGTGTAAGGAACCTTCTTCTCCACGTATACTGGGTATGGCTTAGGGACTTCCACAGGGTATGGCTTTTTGACCTCTACTTCAACGGGTACTTTCACCGGATAGGGCACCTTCTTCTCCACATGGACAGGGTAGGGCTGAGGTACTGGGTACTTCACTTCCTTAGTGATAACTGTAGCTTTCACGTGGTCTTGTTGCACGTGTTCTTGCACATCCCCATGATAATCACCAAGTGACAGCTCTCCTCCACCAAAACTGTGCTCCTCAAATCCTCGCTTGGACCTCGCCGCGTCACTGTTAACTCCCGCTTGTTCCTCTGCCCTCGCCAGGGCAAACAGTGCCAACAGAATGAATGCCTAAAAATTAAAAATAAGGTAAGAAACACTAGAAATTAAACTTTGACTTAAATCAGTTTTGAAAAATTGCATTTTTTCTGTAGCAAATAGATGCCAAGAGCATTGGGCATCCATAAATATTCAACATTTAGCTGCCCTCCCCAGCTTTGGGCTCTACAGTAATTTAAAATCCTAAAATACATCTGTTTCATTGTATACTATTTCATAAAACATCATTTTTCATTTCCAGTATTCCTCTATGGTTAATTATATGTAGTCGTACGCTCCCAGAAGGAACATTGTTCAGAATAACCTACATCTAAGCTGTCAGAAGCATATGAATAGATTTTTACTTTCTCTAGCCCCGTATGTACATTGTACATAGGGACAGAGAAGCATTGTATTGCACCCAAAAATTCTATGTCGAGATTTCACCGGAAATACACATTTTAGGACCCCCTGAGTAAAAAAAAAGGCATTTTCAGAAACAGATTCGTGTATGTGTGTCTCTGTGTGTGTATGTGTGTGTGCCTGTGGACAGCATAGCCCGAAAACGAAAAGACGCTTAAATACCAAACTTGGTATTTCAGTTTGGCATCTTCCAAGGATGCGACACAAAGATTTTCAAGAAAATCCCCCACCTCTAACTGCCATTTTCATGGAATTTTTTCGAAAATTTTGATTTTCTTAAAAATGGCTCTAACGATTTTGATTAAAATATCCTTTATTAAAGATATGCAGAGTACGTTAAAACAAACAATTTATGTTACATTGATTATTTTCGTGAAATTGATCTTTTTTGAAATATTCCTTGTTTTTTGTTTAAAATTGAAAAACGTATACTTTTCTCATACAGGAATTTGTCAACTCCTGTCCATACAAACAAAGAAACTTCAGTCATATAGCAACCAGCTTATGGTTATCAGTTTAACCTATTGTACTCCCTTATTTCCCTTCAGGCTACAAGGAAGCAAGCAATAAGACTATTTCCGCTTGTTTTTTCTCGATTAAAATGAAGTAAATAGAAGCATAGACTTTTTAGCAATAATTTGTTGCAGAGATGTAGAGCAAGTCATGTGAATGGAACACATGAGATTTTTTTATTTGTAAAAGATAATAGTGCAATGATATTTGTATTTTCCCCCGAGACAGCAGGTTAGACGGTTTAACGTTGAGTAAGGAGGTATAACGTTACATCGGAACTGAATGCTTTGTGAAAGGCCAATAATTACCTAGGCCAAGGCCGCGCCTCTCAGTAGACGGCCCGGGTTCGATCTCAAGCAACCGGACAAAGCCGCTCAGGGGCGGGTTTTCTATGGGCTCTCCGGTTTCGCCCGCCATCGCATTCTACCGGTGTTTCAATTTCATTCCATGTATCATCAGGGCCATCGCCTTCGGTGCCGTACCTATTAGGAGCGGGCGTTAGACACTATCAAACAGAAATTCCTAGGCCAGCAGGTGACGTATTAATGTGTGAAAATATGGAAGAAAGAGGAATAGTGTATACTGACAGGCGTTATTGGATTAGCGGCGCACTTACACCATTCAGAAAATATCAGGTAGTGATCATTTAAGTCAATGGTTTGTCAGAAACTGTTCGGCGAAACAAAAAAACATCTAAGACACTGAAATGAATATATATGAGGGTATTGCTTTAAGAGTTCTTGTACATTTTCAATGTTCCCGTAGAAACATACTTTATTCTACAAACAATAGCATATATAATTGTAATACATCATTTAAAACACAAACTACTAGCCTTGAAATATGCGGAATAATCGCAGTTTATGGCTAATGTAATACCATTGAATTATAAGGTAGAAACTTACGAAAGTGTTGGTTCAAATCTCGGCTATGGGATGAATTTTTCAGTCTGACTCTTATCTATCCAACTCCTGTGCTACACACGGCTTGTGTGAAAAATAATTAATCCAAAATACTCGTGAGTTTATATTCCTTAACAAAACATGAACGACCTCATCGAGTTGGCTCCCATACAATTCATTAATTCTTCATCCTTTGATGGCACAGATATGTTCAGCTGAAGTAAAGCATTTCCATCCATATTTAAACATTTCCAAGTGTTTAAGGGAGGGCATTACGGGCCCTAGTAAATCCAAAACATCAGCTTCACAATTAATTCAAGCCCGCGTCTGTAGTGTGGGCGTAACGTTTCTGCCTCACATTCAATAGTTCTCGAGTTCTATTCTCGGTCAGAGTGAGTTACTTGAATAAGGTTTTCCCCAGGTATTCCCTTATCCTGAGAAGAGAATGTCTATCAACTTTAAGGTCCATATGACCTCTGGCCCACTAGAGCATCATTTCACCGATATAATTCACCGTCTGATATGTTCTTAGAAGTGAAAGGATATTAAACTAAATAAATCATAATAATAGTTAATGAACATCATATAGAACTCGGAAGTGAGAATTGTTTATTCGAGTAACTACACCCAGTCATTAATACATGGACGCTAAATCTATTAGAAGAATATTTTACCTCCTATACCCTATGCTCATATTAATTTATTTCCTGGCAGAATACGTAGAAATGTAAATTGATTTATATTTGTACTTAAATATTAAGTTAAATGCAACAGAAATTTCTATTTACAATTGTCCAGCTTTGTACCTCTTATTCTTCTACGCTTGTTATATTTAACTTTGCAACTGTAATTTCCCTAATTTGCTGTTTTACAGTTTTTAAGACGCAATTTACTTCCAGTTATACACTGAAACGCCACCGCAGCTTATCGTAACCGCTGTAATTGATTTATATATTTTAAAGTCAATTTCACTGCTTATACGCAGATTATTTATGGTATTCATATGTTTTCTATTACTTCATTTAATGCGGATATGATATAGCGAAAATTAATTCTTTTCTAAACCAAATTAAATATAAATCGTTTCAGGGGAATCAGTCCTAAATTTTTCGATAAATATTTTATAATAGCATACAGGTGTGTGTGTATATATATATATATACAACTTTGGTCAACCATGATGTTTGCAGCACAATGCATATTCAGTGTTATTGTTTAAATCTGTACATCACGCATCACATCATCACCAATACATATCAACTTGTCTGTTAGAAATATATGGTTAATACCTAATTTACCTAACTAAACTATTTTCAATTCATAAATTTAATTCACAGCTATTGCAGGGAAAATTTTTTGCTGAATCACAACCACACAATTAATCGGTATATTAATGGACTTTGTGCATTCAATTTATTTTCTGGTTTTACTGTTAAAATATTTTTTTTTACATAACTGTAATAAGATAACATTCTGTCGTTCTTATAATTCTATTATTCACCACTAAAATGCTATATTAAACAATTAATATACCCTTGATTTTCTGTCAATGTTTGGTATCTCTTAATATGCTCACTTATTATTCAACAGACCTAATAGGTACTTATTTGGAAAGTAAATAAAAATTTTCACTGCTAAAAATGTCGTGAAATTACTAGATCAGAGAAACAGATTTTTTCCCGGTAGTAAAAATTTAATTTGTTGTTACTTTTAATCCGATAAAAACAATTTTTGTATTTTTATGGGAAAGAGGAAATGAAATTTCAAAGTTTTATTTTTATATAGATTTTCTCAAAATTTTGTTTGATTACATTGCTGTTACGTTTATATAAATTTCATTCGAATTGAATGGTTACTTTGCAAGCTATATATACATTAGTTCATCATTTTGTTATGTCAATATATTGAACAATCGAAATATTCCAATACCTCAACATTTCATAAAATATCTTGGCCCTTTTCGAATTCGAGTTCTGAACCATTAACAAAAACTTTACGCGTTTACATTTCAATAGGTTTCATTACTGAAATATAACATGTTTTAGAAGAAATTTAGAAATATGAGTTTTAAATTAAATCATTTTTTCGTAAAAGCAGTTTCTGTAAACGTTATTATTTTTGGATACCTTTGTCACTTGTAAAATACAGTAAATACTTATGCACATTCTGGTTAATGTAGTTGTATTTAAAGCAAAACCGAAAAAATGTAGTTTGAATGTGTGAAACTGTAGTTTGTACAGTACAAATGTACTGTTTTATAAAATAATATGCTAGAAAATGGGTACAGTGCACGATCTTTAAATGGTTCCAGAGCCCAAAGTAAAGAGGGCAGCTAAATGTACACTTTCTATGGATGCCCAATAGTTCCAGAAACCATTGCTATAGAAAATCTTATGTGTTCCATTCATATAGCTTTCTCCACCTATTCTGTAACAAATTATTCTTACAAAACCTTACACTTCTATCCACTTCATGCTGATGAGCATCAACGTTAGCAGAAATTGTCTTATTAATTAAGATATACATTTTAATTGTGGGGGTAAATATCTTTAAAATACCATATTTTAATCAAAATTGTTAGAACCATTTTTAAGAAGATCAAAAGTTTCTAAATTTTTTCCATGTAAAGGGTAGTCCGTGGTGGAGTCTTTTTCTTGAAAATCTTCGAATCGCTTCCTTGGAAGATACCAAAATTAAATACCAAGTTTGGTTTTTAACGGTCTTTTCATTTTTGAGCTATGCTGCCACAGGCACGTACACACACAGACACACACACACACACACACACACACACACAGAATGACAGGCAGGCAGACAGACACACACGGACATTTTTCTAAAAAGTTTTTTTTTAATTCAAGGGGTCTCAAAACATAAATTTCTCGGTATCAAAATGTTGGTTGCAATAAAATACCTTCTCTATACACTATGTACATAATAGCGTACAGAAAGTAAATTATACGACATAGCTGTGTGTTTTAACGAGATGTGCTTTTTTGTGTAGTACATGTTTGTCCATCTCTTGTGGTTTACCATTTATGAAGAGCACATCAGAGGCTATACTCAGAAAATTCAAGAAATAAATTTTAAGTATCAAGTATCTTTAATACACGATATTTTAATGAAAATCAGTACATCCATTCAAGAAAGTGGAAAATAAGAAAAATCTTTCCCGTAAAGGTTAGTTTGGGGTGGGACATTTTCTTGAAAATCATATCACATCCCTGAATGACGGTAACTTAAGTATAAAGTTTGTATTTAAACAAGTTTTCGGTTTTATTGACTGTCTTCACAAACAGACACACACGCATACTCACGCACATTGCTTTTTACATTCTTTACACGTACATTCTACGTAACGTATAGAGAAAGTATTGTATTGCACCCAAAAATTCGATACCGGGATTTCACAACAAATATACGTTTTGAGACCCCCTAAATAAAATTTTTTTTTTGGAAAATTGTCCGTGTGTATGTGTGTGTGTGTGTGTGTGTGTGTGTGAGAGAGAGACTGTGATTATGTGTGTGTGTGTGTCTGTGGGCAGCATATTTCAAAAACGAAAATACCGTTAAATACCAAACTTGGTATTTAATTTTGATTCTACCAAGGATGAGACACGAAGATTTTCAAAAAAATCCCCCACCCCCTACTACCCTTTTTATGAAAAAACATTCGAAGATGTTGATTTTCTCAAAAATAGCTATAACGATTTTGATTAAAATATCGTATATTAAAGATATTTTCCTGACAAATAAAATGATTATCTTGAATTTTCTGGGAATAGCATCTGAAGACTACTTTATTCTGGATGAATTTTACGGAATGTTGCATTAATAGTAAACCGTAAGAGATGGACAAAAGCTTAAAACACAAAGCTGCAGAGCACGTTAAAACACACAATTTATGTTATATGTGAAGTTGATCGTTTTCGAGATACTCCTTGTTATTGGTTTCAGCTTTAACAAGCTTATACTTTTCTCATACTGAAATATGTCAACTCCTGTCCATAAAAACAAAGGAACTTCAGTCACATAGCAACCAACTTTTGACTATCACTTTAACCTATGGTACTCCCTTATTTCCCTTACAAGTAAAAAAATAATAAGGCTATTTCTGCTAAGTTTTTCTAGATTAGCATAAAGCATAAGCTTTCTAACAATAATTTTTGCAGAGATGTAGAGAAAGTCTTATGAATGGAACACATCAGATTTTTTAACTAGGGAACCGAAAAAGTGTATTTCCGGTGAAATCTCGATATAGGATTTTTAGATGGAATGCAATACTTTTCTACCTATGCACTATGTAGGAAGCAGAGAAAGTAAAAGAAGTGGTATAAGAATTTTAGACGTATTGTAGACAAAATTTAAGTCCAAAAGACAAAAACCGCAATAGTCTCTGGTATAGAACTAGACTTTATTTCCAATGTAAGCTGCCGCTACAAGAGATAAGCTTAACTTGAAATTGAGTTTTCTACTTACCAGGAGCTGCATGTTGTTAGATGCGTGAGGATGTCAGGAGACGATTTGCCTGAAGTACAAGTCAAGTCTAGTGCTTTATATACCCCAGAACACCTCTCCGTAGAGTTTCACCATGTGGTACATGCTACACGCATGAGATGTGCTGTGTGTGTAGCCTAATTAGTTCCGATATCTAGTCCAGCACCATGGACTGCCGCATTTCTAGATACAATCAACATTCTTTCTATCGGAATCTCTCCAAAGAATGGATAATCACTCTGGAAAACGTTATGCTTCATAACCGTAGCACCGTTTTTGTGCAGGGAATTCATTGTATGAATCCTTCACTTCCTGTTACGTTTGGAGCCGCCGAAATATTTGCACTTTCCTATAAATGCTGCATAATGTAATTATGAAAAATAATTAATTTAATGAAGAATTAGCCTTAAGTTTTACAGTTACATGGTTGAAAATAATAAGATAAATAATTATCCTTATTTAGTTGAAAGCAACATAGAGATACATTACTGTTAATGATAGAACTGAATAAATTATTCCAATTAAGAAGATGTGTTGATCGAATATAAGCTGCTAACTTATTATTCAAGTGGTTAAAACCCATTTACATCGTAATTATTTATATAGTTTAAATAAAACATTACATTTCCATTGTAAAAATAAAAAAAGAATTATTTTTATAAATATATTCAAGGATAACAAATTACCTCAATAACAGCTTCATTGTTATACTTAATACAAGATATTTTAATAAATTATAACCATTATTAACATTAATTAATTAAAAAATAATGACATTATTAAGTCGAAATCACTGATTTAATCCACATATTCTTATCAAACCATAATATAAATTTTGAGCATCAAGAAACTCTCTTCAACCTATATCAGTATATTTAATTGAATCTAATCCAACCATTAAAGGCGTATATCTAACATCCTTAGTAAAAATTAAAGCCATAAATTATATAGAACCTGAAAAATTAATTAATCCATAATATTTAAATAAGTTACAATAATAATTTAATGTATATTTAAATATTACACTTACTAATCATAATACTAAAATTCTCACCAAAATAGATATTATTATTTTTATAATAAGTGGTAAGCAAATAAAATAAGGGGTAAAATATTCAATTCAATAATCTACCTCCAAAAACTACAAAAATCATTAATCCTAACATTCCATAAACTATTATTCATTTTTCTTCTCTTAATTTATACATTATGCATTAAAACCCCCTCACAAAACATAATAAAATAAACGAAAAGAATAGTAAACTGTCAATCCTGTAGAAAAAGAATCTCATGTGTTACACTCACATGACTTTCTTTAGCTGCTCTACAAAACTCCTACAAAAGATTATTCTTCTTTGTACACAATGCTAATCAAGATAAATGTTAGCAGAATGTTATTACTTAGTTCCTTATAAGTAGAATGGAATAAGGGAATTCACTATGCTAAAGTGATTGTCAAATGTTTTAAAAGCTATCGTTATGCGATTGTCATTTGCAAATCACGCCTTTGCTTGGCCAGGAGTAGAACAAAAGAAAAATAGACACTTCCTGTGTGAGAAAAGTTGAAGAACTTCACAATTGAAACCAATAACAAGGAATATCTCGAAAACGGTTACCTGCACAACAAAATCGTAAAGGACAAAAATCGTGTGTTTTGTCATGAGGTACATTTTTTGTGCAGTACGTTTTTTTATATCTCTTACGATTTAGCAGTTAAGCAAAATGCAGCAAAATTCATCCAGAATAAAGGGGTCTTCAGAGGCTATTCCCAAAAAATTCGAGATATACATTTTTTTCGGACATAAATAGCTTTAATATACGGGATTTTAATCAGAATCGTTAGAGCCGTTTTTAAGAAAATAAAAATTTTCGAAATCTTTTCCATGTATAGGGTAGTTTGTGGTGGGGGGATTATTTTGAAAATCTTCGTGTCGCATCCTTGGAAGATTCTAATCCTAAATACCAAGTTTGATATTTAACGGTCTTTTTGTTTTGGGGCTATGCTGTCCACAGACACACACACACACACACACACACACACACACACACACACACACACACACACACACGGACTTTTATTTAAAAATATTTTTTTTCGACTCAGGGGACCCAAAAACAAATATTTCCGGTGAAATCTCGGTATCGAATTTTTGGGTGCATTACAATACCTTCTCTATCCCTATGTACATTGTACATATGGGGCTAGAGAAGGTAAAGATATATAAATATATTTAAATTTCTTAAAGGAACTACTTCTAAAATTATATGCCTAGTACAAAATCCTGCTAAAAAAGGTATTCCACAGAAAACAAAGTTTGATACTATAAAGCATGCAGAAGTTAAAGTTAACTGAACAGTCTCAATTAATGAAAGCCAGTGAGTGACATTTAGAATACTACAGAAGATAAAGTTGTAGTTTCGGCCAAAAGATGAACACAATTAATAAATTCAAAGCGCCACCGGGACTCAATGCCTTTCAATGCCTTAAACTGGTGTATTTGTGAAATTTGACCAAAAATTGTAAAAAAATTAAAAAATTACGTTTACTGTTAGTAACATTATATGAATTCTAAAGTTTAAAATAATATTTTGCCCCAGTTGGTGTAGCATAACTGCTGATGATGAAACTGAAAATGGACAGGCGCATTCTTATTAATATACTCTCCCAATTTTGGTCGTTATTTTCTGGCAAACTGTTTTCCATCACTTTTACACACTCAAAGTGATCCGCGCGATGTGATTTTTTAATACTTTGTTTTAAAATTGCTACTCTTGCTCTCAAAAGCACATTCAAAAGAGTCATATAAGTTTTCAAAAATATGTCCATATGCTGAGAAAAAATAACTATAAATATCAAAAAATCAAGAGCTTTTAAGAATACCAGAATTAATAGTTTTTCTACACTAATTAGGGCTAATATACAAATAAACCTGATGTGTTCCATTCATATGACTCTCTCTATATCTCAGTAAAAAATTATTGTTAAAAATCATATTCTTCTATTTACTTCATGCTAATCCAGATAAATATAAACAGCAACTGTCTTTATAACATATTTCTTTGTAAGTAGAAGAGAAATAAGGGAATACACTAGACTAAAGAGATTGTCAAATCTTTTAAAATTTGGTTACCTTAAGGTTGAAACAATTTTTTACATGGCAGTACACAAATTCTAGTATGAGAAAAGTATTTAAAAGTGAAACCAACTACAAGGAATATTTTAGAAATAGTCAGCTCCTTGAAAAAAAATGTGTATAACATGAGCTTTGAGTTTTAATGATATCTACATTTTTGTGTACCAAGTTTTTGTCTATCTCTTACGGTTTACTAGTTATGCAAAATGCAGAAACATTTATACACAATAAAGAGGTCTTCAGAACTTATTCCGAGAAAATTCGAGTTATTAATTTTATTTTCATGTTAATATACCGTGTTTTAATCAAAATCTTTGGTTTTTTTGAGCTAATCAAAGTTTTCGAAAATTTTTCCATGTAAAGAATAGTTCTGAAAACCTTTGTGTCGCATCCTTGGAGTATACTAAACCTGAATACCAAGTTTGTTATTTTACCAACTTTTCGTTTTTGAGTTATCGTGTTCGAAGATCCAGATACACATGGATCATTTTCTAAAAGTGTATTTTTTTTTGCATACAGGGGACCCTAAAACGTGTATTTTCGGTGAAATATCTGAATCAAATATGTGAATGGAACACAATAACGTCTCTACATATGGTACGTGTGGATATATTAATAATATGAACAATAATATGTATTTGTAAAGTCACTATAGTTTTGAATTCTTAAATCTAAACATTTTAATAGAATAATGGATTTAGACATTGCAAATTATTATTCAAATAACCATGCAAGATGGAATTTTGATTGTGATATGAAAAAGATATTACTGTCATAATGTATAGATAATAACTAATATATATTTCAATAAGATATCTTATTTATTGTGTACTTTCCATATTTCACAGATGCATCACCTTTAACTCTTAAAATAATACTACCTTTATAAATTAATGTTTACATTGGGATTTTAGGAACAAGCGAAACATGAAATAATAGAATAATAATAAATATTTTAAGGCAGAGCCTAGGTACATCTAGTCAAACTTGTGACAACACTGTTTACGTGTTTTGTTTATGTTCCTTAAGCCCAAAGTGACAGAGTTTAACCAAAAAAAAAAAAAATAACAAGTGTCTGACAAAGGTGAAACAAAGATGATAGAATAAGAATAACTAAAAAAATATGACAAAATAATATATTAAATGTTTTATTTCAAGTTTTCAATTGTATTTATTCCTCATAAATTTAAAGGGTATAATTAGCCTCCGTTTCATGATGTATGTATTATAAACGATTGAATTTAAAAATGTAACTAATTATAAAATTTCAAGTTCCTTAAAATGCATGTATATGTAAATATTTTAACATATTGGAAATAAAAAATTGCTCCCATATTAGACTATTAACAAAGGACCATTATGATATTGATGTTGCACATTGAATTGCAATTTTTGTAGTAAAATATGTCGAAAACATATATACCCGTTCATCGTTTTTCTATCCCATAATGTGTGACTTCCGTTCACCAAACAGCTGTTTACCAATATATTTCATAAAGGCGTGCACAACAGAGATGTATTATTCCACGCTGCGTTATCTTCCCATTTCCTCTGATTGTTTGATGTATATTTGAATGTTGAAAAACTGATATGCAACCCTATGTTATTTCATGACAGATCACATACAATTGTCATTCTAAGAAGCAGGTTCAAAACAAAGGATCTTCCTATCTATTTATTGATAAAACGCAGTAATGAAAACTGGAAATTTGAAAATTCTCATCGGACAACTTAACATAGATTATTTTTTTAATAAAGAGCTATTTTGTACTGAAGAACAGCTAGTCATATGGTGGTTAAGAGGTACAGCCCAGAACAAACTTTAGCCATACAGTGCGGGACTCTGTTAAGTGAACTTTGACCCCACCTAAGCCAACTTACACTCAAGAGTTAATTTAATGGTTTTTTCACACAAGCAATGAGAAGGACAGGAGTCGTAATCCTGACCGCCAAACCAGCTACCGAGCCCAGCTTATCGGAGTTTATGATATGATACTTTGCTTACTTAAAGTCACAGCGAGCAAACTTTCCGCAGTCTGTAACGAAAGTGTTCCGCATATGTTTGTATTCAAAGTGGGCAGTAAATAGTGTTCATTTTATTTATTTTATTTTTTTAACCATGGCTCCTACGTTTTCAAAGTTAAGTGACAAGGTATTCCTTAGTCAGATCAGAGAAATAATTGCAAATGTCCTTGACTTCATTAAACAAGAGGCAGAGATGAAGGACGAAAATGTATGTTCCCGAGTTCTTCAAAAGCCTGTAGAAAGTGAATGAAAGACTAGCCAAGGCAAGGCAACTGATGTTATACTGAGTTCCGTTTCCAGGATTAACAATGAAAGAAATAAATAAATAAATAAATAAAGGTACATAAAACTTAATATTTCACTTCTAAATTAAAAAATATGGAACAGTTGTGCTGCCAGCGAATTGCAGAAATTGGCAGGCCAGAATGAGAAGATGTATGTCGACATGTTGAGAACATTGAAAATCAAAATCATTGAAAGAATTATAGAACATCAAAAGAATTCTAATCCACGATAATTGACATTGACTGTCACAGGCACTCTTCCAGCAGGTATGAATCGACTGGTGAACTGCTTATCTGAAAGTAGAACTCGCTTCCTAGCTCTCATTAAGATTTTCACATGTCCAGATCTGTTGGGCCAGTTACATCCAGGCGGTTGCTCTAACCACTGAGCAAATATGATGACATGTCAGCATGACATTAAGTTCTTCAACTGACTCTCATATTTACCGGTGAAGGTGATCTCAAATTATTTTGAGGTGACATTCCCCAATTTAAAATGCTTTTATTTGTTAACGACGCTGTCAATTTACAGGATGATATCAGCGCCGCCAGTGTGCCGGAATTTCGTCCCGAAGGAGGTAATTAACACGCCCTAAATCTACTGACATGGAACTATCACTTTAAAGCACACTTTAAAACACACTTAAAAACCATCCGTATGGGCCAGGTTTGAACGCACGACCTTGAGTTTAAAAGAACACACACCATACCTGACTTACAATATCGTAACTACTGTAAGTCCCGGGCTTTATAGTTACAACATTGAGCAAATTTGTTAATTTAATTGTTTCCTCACACAACCCGTGTATTCTCAAATTAGACAGGAGCTTAGCGGGTAGAGTCACACCAACGGTTACTCTAACCATGGAGCTACCATGGCAACATGCCGGAATGTCATTACATTCTTTAACTGACTCGCACGCTTCCTGGTGTATCACAATGAGATATCAAATTATTTTGAGATGGCAGCCCAATGGCAACTAACAATGTCTTACGTGCATTTATCTCCCGGGCTTTATAGTTTAGCCAACTATTGAGTCAATTAGTGTTAGTTTAATTGTTTTACTTTCTCTTCCCCGTATGTACAATGTACATAGGGATAGAGAAGTATTGCATTCCACCCAAAAATTCGATGTCGAGATTTCACCGGAAAGACATGTTTTAGGAACCTCTGAATCCAGAAAAAGGTCCGTGTGTGTGTGTGTGTGTGTCCGTGTGACTGTGAACACGACAACTCAAAAACGAAAAGTAGCTAAAATACCAAACTTGGTATTTAAGTTTAATATCTTCCAGGGATGCGACACGAAGATTTTGAGAAAAATCCCTCACCCCAAACTACCCTTTCCATAGAACTTTTTTCGAAAATTTTGATTTTCTTAAAAATGGCTCTAACGATTTTGATTAAAATATCGTATAAAATGACAAATAAAATGTATATCTTGGATTTTCTGGGAATAGCTTCTAAAGACCAGTTTATTCTGGATGAATTTTGCTTAATTTGGCATAACAAATAAACCGTAAGAGATAGACAAGAACTTAATATACAAAAAATGTAGGCCTTGTTAAAATACACAAATTACGTCATGTACATTTTTTACGTGGAGCTTACCGTTTTCAAGGTATTCATTGTTATTAGTTTCAGTTGTGAAGTACTTATACTTTTCTCAGACGGGAGTGTCCGTTTTTCTTTTGTTCTACTCCTGGCCAGGAAAAGAAGCCATTTGTAATGACAATCGCATAACGAAAGCTTTTAAAACATTTGACTATCGATTTAGCCTAGTGTATTCCCTTATTTTCTTCCTACTTATAAGGAACTAAGTAATAAGAACATTGTACTAATGAGTACCTCGATTAGCTGGTGCAGAAAGAAGAAGAATCTTATGTAAGAAGTTTGTAGAACGGCTAGAGAAAGTCATGGGAGTGTAACACATCAGATTTTTTTCACACAAGCCGTGTGTAGGACTGGAATGAAATAGTTGTAAGCGCTTTTAAGTCCCGTGCTTCATAGTTTAGCCAACTGTTAGATCAATTAATTTAATTCAAGATCTTCTCGGGCTTTTAGCCAGGTAAAAACTTGGCTTGACACCAACGTTTCGAAGAAGTGCATCTTCCTCGTCTTCAGGGTGAACTGATGGTTTGAGCTTGCGGAGACTGGTATTTATAAGAGCTGGGATGAAGCTAACATCTGATTGGTTCGCGAGATATTATGGTTTTTTTTTTTGGTTTTTTTTTTTTTTTTTGGAAAGGGGAGACAGAGAGAAGGTTGGAGGGTTGAAAGAATGGCTTATCTCGCCATTGGGTGAAGATTAGAAGGGAAAAATCGGGTGTGATAGGAAAGGAACAGTGAATGGGGAATGATGGAGTTCCGCGGTAGCACCTCCGTGATTATTGGTAAAGTTGATGTTGCTGCAGCATATGGGGCTGCAACAAGGAATGGCTTATCTAGTCTGTAAACATGACCCGAGGGCCCTGAGTACAGCGCTAGGGAGTCTTGGGTGTGCTTTAGTACTGATGTCTGGTGGAACGGGTGTGTGTGAGAGGGCATGAAGTTTTGGTGGTAAGGTCCTGAAGAATCCGTTGGTGACTACTTGCAATTTGCTCGGCCACATTGTTGACTGTCAGTTCTTGGCTGTCAAGAACTGCAGTATAGCATTTATTGACGTCCTTTCGGGTTCCCTTGAGTAGGTCATCCAGAAAGGTGAGGCGTAATGGCAATTTTGAAGTTTGAACATAGAGGTCCTGGTTGGCCTCCAAGATCCTGGCGTTTACGTCGTGGATTTCCTGTAGTAGGGTGTAGAGGACGTCCAGCTCCAAGAGGAACTCAGACGTGACCTTTTTCTGGGCTATGGCATCGGTGTCTTGACGGTTGGCTGTAGAAGTGGTGTGGGCGTCTGAGATGGCTGCGGTCATGGTAGTGAGGGTTTTTTCCAGCGTGTTCAATCGGCCGCTAATGAGCAGGACCTCTGAGTGCAGGTCCTGCACGGCGTCTTTAACGGCGCTGTCAGATGGCGCTTCTGCCTGTGGGGTGTTAGTGGCGGCAGGCAGGTGATGGGTGATGGAGTCTTCCGTCTGCGTCGAGGTGGTGGTTGTTGAAGTCCTCGCCTTTTTGTCTATGGGTGTGGCGGCAGAGGCTGGTGTCAGGTGGCGGCGGCTGCGTGGGTAATAGGGGCACTGCGCCTGTCCTGTGAAATGACCAGGGCCATCACAGGTGGCGCAGTACCGGCGTCGAAATCTGAGATCATGAGCTGCACATTCAGCTGTCAATCTGGGCGCCCCACAGTAGTGGCACCGTGGGGGCTCAGCGCAGGTGTCGGCGGTGTGGCCGAATGCGCAGCTGCGGCGACATGGAAGCTGGCGACTACCTCTGCTGGCCTCAACTGTGTGACGGCGCCCACAGATGAGCAGACCGTCAGTCAAGGCTGCAGTGTAGTCGGTTGCGTCGGAGAATTCGAGGCGCACCAATGGTGTTGGACCCCTCGAACTAGTGATACGGGAAGCCCGTATCACTGAGGGCCACTGTTGGCGAGCTGCTGCGATGATGTTTTTTTTTTTTTTTTTTTTTTTTTGGAAAGGGGAGACAGAGAGAGAGTTGGAGGGTTGAAAGAATGGCTTATCTCGCCATTGGGTGAAGATTAGAAGGAAAAAATCGGGTGTGATAGGAAAGGAACAGTGAATGGGGAATGATGGAGTTCCGCGGTAGCACCTCCGTGATTATTGGTAAAGTTGATGTTGCTGCAGCATATGGGGCTGCAACAAGGAATGGCTTATCTAGTCTGTAAACATGACCTGAGGGCCCTGAGTACAGCGCTAGGGAGTCTTGGGTGTGCTTTAGTACTGATGTCTGGTGGAACGGGTGTGTGTGAGAGGGCATGAAGTTTTGGTGGTAAGGTCCTGAAGAATCCGTTGGTGACTACTTGCAATTTGCTCGGCTACATTGTTGACTGTTAGTTCTTGGCTGTCAAGAACTGCAGTATAGCCCTTATTGATGTCCTTTCGGGTTCCTTTGAGTAGGTCATCCAGAAAGGTGAGGCGTAATGGTAATTTTGAAGTTTGAACATAGAGGTCCTGGTTGGCCTCCAAGATCCTGGCGTTTACGTCGTGGATTTCCTGTAGTAGGGTGTAGAGGACGTCCCGCTCCAAGAGGAACTCAGACGTGACCTTCTTCTGGGCTATGGCATCGGTGTCTTGACGGTTGGCTGTAGGAGTGGTGTGGGCGTCTGAGATGGCTGCGGTCATGGTAGTGAGGGCTTCTTCCAGCGTGTTCAATCGGCCGCTAATGAGCAGGACCTCTGAGTGCAGGTCCTGCACGGCGTCTTTAACGGCGCTGTCGGATGGCGCTGCTGCCTGTGGAGTGTTAGTGGCGGCAGGCAGGTGAAGGGTGATGGAGTCTTCCGTCTGCGTCGAGGTGGTGGTTGTTGAAGTCCTCGCCTTTTTGTCTATGGGTGTGGCGGCAGAGGCTGGTGTCAGGTGGCGGCGGCTGCGTGGGTAATAGGGGCACTGCGCCTGTCCTGTGAAATGACCAGGGCCATCACAGGTGGCGCAGTACCGGCGTCGAAATCTGAGATCATGAGCTGCGCATTCAGCTGTCAATCTGGGCGCCCCACAGTAGTGGCACCGTGGGGGCTCAGCGCAGGTGTCGGCGGTGTGGCCGAATGCGCAGCAGCGGCGACATGGAAGCTGGCGACTACCTCTGCTGGCCTCAACTGTGTGACGGCGCCCACAGATGAGCAGACCGTCAGTCAAGGCTGCAGTGTAGTCGGTTGCGTCGGAGAATTCGAGGCGCACCAATGGTGTTGGACCCCTCGAACTAGTGATACGGGAAGCCCGTATCACTGAGGGCCACTGGTGGCGAGCTGCTGCGGTGAAGAAGCGGTGGGGGAGGTCCAGCGGAACTCCCCGGATCACCGCGCTGTGCCTCACAGGAAGCACAGGTTGGTTGGGCTGCGGCGGCTGCGTTGTACATGGCTCGGTCACAGCGGCGGTGGATGATTTGCTGGCCGGCAGGTGCGGTTGCAACTGCCGGCATTCTGCGGCGGCAGGAGGCGGAACGGTGGCACTGCTCTCAGCCGAGAGGGCCGGTTGGTGCTCGGCTGTGGCTGCGGCGACTGGAGGCGGAAGAGTGGCACTGCTCTCAGCCGAGAAGGCCGGGTGGCACTCGGCTGTGGCTTCGTCGGTGTATGAGGCAGTTTGGTTTCCGCGGTTCTGCTTGGACGGAGGTGAAGGCGGCGCTGAGGCCGGCAACTGCGGCAGCAGTTGCCGGGAGCTTGCGGCAGCAGTTGCCGGGAGCTTGCGGCAGCGGCGACCGGCGATTGCGTTGGCGGTTGCCCGGCAAGAGCGGGAGCTAAAGCCGGAGAAACCGTCCAAAACGCGCTGCCATTCCAAGGTGATGGCGGCGGCGACTCGCCCGGTTCAGCTGACGGTGAGGTTGCGGCGGTACTCCTCTTCTTTCGGCGACCTTTCTTCGTCATCTCTGCCTGACCTCTCACCACTGAGACGCCTCACCGATCTCGCCCCCTGCGGTGATGGCTTTTTTTTTTTTTTTTTTTTTTTTTTTTTTTTTTTTTTTTTTTTTTTTTTTTGGAAAGGGGAGACAGAGAGAGAGAGTTGGAAGGTTAAAAGAATGGCTTATCTCGCCATTGGGTGAGGATTAGAAGAAGGAAAAATCGGGTGAGATAGGAAAGGAACAGTGAATGGGGAATGATGGAGTTCCGCGATAGCACCTCCGTGATTATTGGTAAAGTTGATGTTGCTGCAACACATGGGGCTGCAACAAGGAATGGCTTATCTAGTCTGTAAACATGACCCGAGGGCCCTGAGTACAGCGCTAGGGTGTCTTGGGTGTTCTTTAGTACTGATGTCTGGTGGAACGGGTGTGTGTGAGGGGGCATGAAGTTTTGGTGGTAAGGTCCTGAAGAATCCGTTGGTGACTACTTGCAATTTGCTGGGCTACATTGTTGACTGTCAGTTCTTGGCTGTCAAGAACTGCAGTATAGCACTTTTTAATGTCGTTTCGGTTTCCTTTGAGCAGGTCTTCCAGAAGTGTAAGGCGTGTTGGCAATTTTGCAGTTTCAACATAGAGGTCCTGGTTGGCCTCCAAGATCCTGGCGTTGACGTAGTGGATTTCCTGTAGCAGGGTGTAAAGGACGTCCAGCTCCAAGAGGAACTCAGACGTGACCTTTTTCTGGGCTATGGCATCGGTGTCTTGGCGGTTGGCTGTAGAAGTGGTGTGGGTGTCTGAGATGGCTGCGGTCATGGTAATCAGGGCTTCTTCCAGCGTGTTCAATCGGCCGCTAATGAGCAGGACCTCTGAGTGCAGGTCCTGCACGGCGTCTTTAACGGCGCTGTCGGATGACGCTGCTGCCTGTGGAGTGTTAGTGGCGGCAGGCAGGTGATGGGTAATGGAGTCTTCCGTCTGCGTCGAGGTGGTGGTTGTTGGAGTCCTCGCCTTTTTGTCTGTGGGTGTGGCGGCAGAGGCTGGTGTCAGGAGTCGGCGTCTGCTAGGGTTGAGTGGGCCTTGCGTCGAGGTGGTGGTTGTTGAGGTCCTCTTCCTTTGGTCTAAGGGTGTGGCGGCGGAGGCTGGTGTCAGGTGGCGGCGACTGCGTGGGTAATAAGGGCACTGCGCCTGTCCTGTGAAATGACCAGGGCCATCACAGGTGGCGCAGTACCGGCGTCGAAATCTGAGATCATGAGCTGCGCATTCAGCTGTCAATCTGGGCGCCCCACAGTAGTGGCACCGTGGGGGCTCAGCGCAGGTGTCGGCGGTGTGGCCGAATGCGCAGCAGCGGCGACATGGAAGCAGGCGACTACCTCTGCTAGCCTCAACTGTGTGACGGCGCCCACAGATGAGCAGACCGTCAGTCAAGGCTGCAGTGTAGTCTGTTGCGTCGGAGAATTCGAGGCGCACGAATGGTGTTGGACCCCTCGAACTAGTGATACGGGAACCCCGTATCATTGAGGGCCACTGGTGGCGAGCTGCTGCGGTGAAGAAGCGGTGGGGGAGGTCCAGCGGAACTCCCCGGATCACCGCGCTGTGCCTCACAGGAAGCACAGGTTGGTTGGGCTGCGGCGGCTGCGTTGTACATGGCTCGGTCATCGCGGCGGTGGATGATTTGCTGGCCGGCAGGTGCGGCTGCACTGCCGGCATTCTGCGGCGGCTGGAGGCGGAAGGGTGGCACTGCTCTCAGCCGAGAGGGCCGGTTGGTGCTCGGCTGTGGCTGCGGCGACTGGAGGCGGAAGAGTGGCACTGCTCTCAGCTGAGAAGGCCGGTTGGCACTCGGCTGTGGCTTCGGCGGTGTATGAGGCAGTTTGGTTTCGGCGTTGCTGCTTGGGCGGAAGTGAAGGTGGCGCTGAGGCGGGCAACTGCGGCAGCAGTTGCCCGGAGCTTGCGGCAGCGGCGACCGGCGATTGCGTTGGCGGTTGCCCGGCAAGAGCGGGAGCTAAAGCCGGAGAAACCGTCCAAAACGCGCTGCCATTCCTAGGTGATGGCGGCGGCGACTCACCCGGTTCAGGTGACGGTGAGGTTGCGGCGGCACTCTTCTTCTTTCGGCGACCTTTCTTCGTCATCTCTCTGACCACCACCTACCACCCCGGCCGGTGATGGCTTTTATTTTTTTTTTTTTTTTTTTTTTTTTTTTGGAAAGGGGAGACAGAGAGAGAGTTGGAGGGTTGAAAGAATGGCTTATCTCGCCATTGGGTGAAGATTAGAAGGGAAAAATCGGGTGAGATAGGAAAGGAACAGTGAATGGGGAATGATGGAGTTCCGCGATAGCACCTCCGTGATTATTGGTAAAGTTGATGTTGCTGCAGCACATGGGGCTGCAACAAGGAATGGCTTATCTAGTCTGTAAACATGACCCGAGGGCCCTGAGTACAGCGCTAGGGAGTCTTGGGTGAGCTTTAGTACTGATGTCTGGTGTTGCGGGTGTGTGTGAGAGGGCATGATTTGGTGGTAAGGTCCTGAAGAATCCGATGGTGACTATTTGAAATTTGCTCGGCTACATTGTTGACTGTCAGTTCTTGGCTGTCAAGAACTGCAGTATAGCATTTATTGACGTCCTTTCGGGTTCCCTTGAGTAGGTCATCCAGAAAGGTGAGGCATAATGGCAATTTTGAAGTTTGAACATAGAGGTCCTGGTTGGCCTCCAAGATCCTGGCGTTTACGTCGTGGATTTCCTGTAGTAGGGTGTAGAGGACGTCCAGCTCCAAGAGGAACTCAGACGTGACCTTATTCTGGGCTATGGCATCGGTGTCTTGACGGTTGGCTGGAGAAGTGGTGTGGGCGTCTGAGATGGCTGCGGTCATGGTAGTGAGGGCTTCTTCCAGCGTGTTCAATCGGCCGCTAATGAGCAGGACCTCTGAGTGCAGGTCCTGCACGGCGTCTTTAACGGCCCTGTCGGATGGCGCATCTGCCTGTGGGGTGTTAGTGGCGGCAGGCAGGTGATGGGTGATGGAGTCTTCCGTCTGCGTCGAGGTGGTGGTTGTTGAAGTCCTCGCCTCTTTGTCTATAGGTGTGGCGGCAGAGGCTGGTGTCAGGTGGCGGCGGCTGCGTGTGTAATAGGGGCACTGCGCCTGTCCTGTGAAATGACCAGGGCCATCACAGGTGGCGCAGTACCGGCGTCGAAATCTGAGATCATGAGCTGCGCATTCAGCTGTCAATCTGGGCGCCCCACAGTATTGGCACCGTGGGGGCTCAGCGCAGGTGTCGGCGGTGTGGCCGAATGCGCCGCAGCGGCGACATGGAAGCTGGCGACTACCTCTGCTGGCCTCAACTGTGTGACGGCGCCCACAGATGAGCAGACCGTCAGTCAAGGCTGCAGTGTAGTCGGTTGCGTTGGAGAATTCGAGGCGCACCAATGGTGTTGGACCCCTCGAACTAGTGATACGGGAAGCCCGTATCACTGAGGGCCACTGGTGGCGAGCTGCTGCGGTGAAGAAGCGGTGGGGGAGGTCCAGCGGAACTCCCCGGATCACCGCGCTGTGCCTCACAGGAAGCACAGGTTGGTTGGGCTGCGGCGGCTGCGTTGTACATGGCTTGGTCACAGCGGCGGTGGAAGATTTGCTGGCCGGCAGGTGCGGCTGCAACTGCCGGCATTCTGCGGCGGCTGGAGGCGGAAGGGTGGCACTGCTCTCAGCCGAGAGGGCCGGTTGGTGCTCGGCTGTGGCTGCGGCGACTGGAGGCGGAAGAGTGGCACTGCTCTCAGCCGAGAAGGCCGGTTGGCACTCGGCTGTGGCTTCGGCAGTGTATGAGGCGGTTTGGTTTCCGCGTTTCTGCTTGGACGGAAGTGAAGGCGGCGCTGAGGCCGGCAACTGCGGCAGCGGCGACCGGCGATTGCGTTGGCGGTTGCCCGGCAAGAGCGGGAGCTAAAGCCGGAGAAACCGTCCAAAACGCGCTGCCATTCCTAGGTGATGGCGGCGGCGACTCACCCGGTTCAGCTGACGGTGAGGTTGCGGCGGTAGTCCTCTTCCTTCGGCGACCTTTCTTCGTCATCTCTGTCACAACCACCACACCACCGATATTATGGCCTGGTATTTAAGACCATAATATCGGTGGTGTGGTGGTTGTGACAGAGATGACGAAGAAAGGTCGCCGAAGGAAGAGGACTACCGCCGCAACCTCACCGTCAGCTGAACCGGGTGAGTCGCGATGGCTTTTTTTTTTTTTTTTTTTTTATTTTTATTTATTTATTTTTTTTTTTTTTTGGAAAATGGAGACAGAGAGAGAGTTGGAGGGTTGAAAGAATGGCTTATCTCGCCATTGGGTGAAGATTAGAAGGGAAAAATCGGGTGAGATAGGAAAGGAACAGTGAATGGGGAATGATGGAGTTCCGAGATAGCACCTCCGTGATTATTGGTAAAGTTGATGTTGCTGCAGCACATGGGGCTGCAACAAGGAATGGCTTATGTAGTCTGTAAACATGACCCGAGGGCACTGAGTACAGCGCTAGGGAGTCTTGGGTGAGCTTTAGTACTGATGTCTGGTGTTGCGGGTGTGTGTGAGAGGGCATGATTTGGTGGTAAGGTCCTGAAGAATCCGATGGTGACTATTTGAAATTTGCCCGGCTACATTGTTGACTGTCAGTTCTTGGCTGTCAAGAACTGCAGTATAGCATTTATTGACGTCCTTTCGGGTTCCCTTGAGTAGGTCATCCAGAAAGGTGAGGCGTAATGGCAATTTTGAAGTTTGAACATAGAGGTCCTGGTTGGCCTCCAAGATCCTGGCGTTTACGTCGTGGATTTCCTGTAGTAGGGTGTAGAGGACGTCCAGCTCCAAGAAGAACTCAGACGTGACCTTTTTCTGGGCTATGGCATCGGTGTCTTGACGGTTGGCTGTAGAAGTGGTGTGGGCGTCTGAGATGGCTGCGGTCATGGTAGTGAGGGCTTCTTCCAGCGTGTTCAATCGGCCGCTAATGAGCAGGACCTCTGAGTGCAGGTCCTGCACGGCGTCTTTAACGGCGCTGTCGGATGGCGCATCTGCCTGTGGGGTGTTAGTGGCGGCAGGCAGGTGATGGGTGATGGAGTCTTCCGTCTGCGTCGAGGTGGTGGTTGTTGAAGTCCTCGCCTCTTTGTCTATGGGTGTGGCGGCAGAGGCTGGTGTCAGGTGGCGGCAGAGGCTGGTGTCAGGTGGCGGCGGCTGCGTGGGTAATAGGGGCACTGCGCCTGTCCTGTGAAATGACCAGGGCCATCACAGGTGGCGCAGTACCGGCGTCGAAATCTGAGATCATGAGCTGCGCATTCAGCTGTCAATCTGGGCGCCCCACAGTAGTGGCACCGTGGGGGCTCAGCGCAGGTGTCGGCGGTGTGGCCGAATGCGCAGCAGCGGCGACATGGAAGCTGGCGACTACCTGTGCTGGCCTCAACTGTGTGACGGCGCCCACAGATGAGCAGACCGTCAGTCAAGGCTGCAGTGTAGTCGGTTGCGTTGGAGAATTCGAGGCGCACCAATGGTGTTGGACCCCTCGAACTAGTGATACGGGAAGCCCGTATCACTGAGGGCCACTGGTGGCGAGCTGCTGCGGTGAAGAAGCGGTGGGGGAGGTCCAGCGGAACTCCCCGGATCACCGCGCTGTGCCTCACAATAAGCACAGGTTGGTTGGGCTGCGGCGGCTGCGTTGTACATGGCTTGGTCACAGCGGCGGTGGATGATTTGCTGGCCGGCAGGTGCGGCTGCAACTGCCGGCATTCAGCAGCGGCTGGAGGCGGAAGGGTGGCACTGCTCTCAGCCGAGAGGGCCGGTTGGTGCTCGGCTGTGGCTGCGGCGACTGGAGGCGGAAGAGTGGCACTGCTCTCAGCCGAGAAGGCCGGTTGGCACTCGGCTGTGGCTTCGGCGGTGTATGAGGCGGTTTGGTTTCCGCGTTTCTGCTTGGACGGCAGTGAAGGCGGCGCTGAGGCCGGCAACTGCGGCAGCACTTGCCGGGAGCTTGCGGCAGCGGCGACCGGCGATTGCGTTGGCGGTTGCCCGGCAAGAGCGGGAGCTAAAGCCGGAGAAACCGTCCAAAACGCGCTGCCATTCCTAGGTGATGGCGGCGACGACTCACCCGGTTCAGCTGACGGTGAGGTTGCGGCGGTAGTCCTCTTCCTTCGGCGACCTTTCTTCGTCATCTCTTACAAACGACCCCACCCACCTACCTCGCGATGGCTTTTTTTTTTTTTTTTTTTTTTAGTTTCAAGTGGAGGGGAAAAATCCACCTTAAGGACTAACCCGGGCTGGCATGCCCGGAGTGTCGGGGTCTCCCAGGATGGGCCTACCGACTAAAAAACCCCTCCACCGGTATTGGAAGGTAAAGATACTGCGGTACCGCTGTTGCACCCGCGCAGTAAAAGGTGAAGGTAAACTGGCCCGCTGTGCGGCCGCCAGGGGTGAGGGTTGTGCTAGTAGACCGGCTTGACCGAGGCCCAGCCGGCCCCTGTAGCGAATTATAGGTGAGGAGTTGAGGAAATTATGGGTGGTTGGGAGTTGTCGGTGAACATGGGATTGGAAGTGTAGGGAGAGCTGCCACTCTCTCCCTGTGGTGATGATGACGGCACTGGATATTGATGGTGAAGTTGGTGCTGCAGCTCTCGGACACCCACGACCGAAGCCTCAAGAGACCCCAGCCGCGGGCACTGGTCGTGTAAGTGATGGGAGTTAGTGGTGATGTCTGCCAAGTTTAAGGTGACTCTTCCGGGTGTACCCTTGCTCTGTTTGGAATTCTCTGAGCAATTGCTGCGGAGTCTTAGGCTGCTGAGGGAATGTTCCTTCAGCTACCTGCTGTTGATAATTTTGGGCGCTGGATATCCGGTTGGACAGCTCAGCCTGTAGAGTTGAGATGGCGGCGGTGTTGGCAGCTTGTAAGGCGTCGATCCTGGTGGACAGGTCGGCGGCTGTAGTCTGCTGGCTGGTGGCTGCTGCGTCGTTAGAAGCTTGTAATTCCTGTAGCTTCTGTGTGAGGAGACTGCATGTCTCTTCCAGGGCAGCTAGTCGAGCGCCGACGTTCAGGATCTCCGCGTGGAGGTCCTGAATGGCTTCTCGCGTCGCTGCGTCTGTTGAGAGTACAGGTGGTGAGGCCTCAGTGGTGGTTGTCTGTGGTGGAGTGGTACGGCGGGCAGAAGTTGGTGATGAAGTGCTGCTCCTTGGGTAGAGAGGGCACTGGGCTTGCCCTGTGTGGCACAGAATCGGCGGCGTCGGCGGAGATCATGCCCAGTGCACTCGGTGGTGGTGGAGTTGGTACCGCAGTAGTGGCACCTCGGTGTCGAAGAGCAGTCTTCAGCTGTGTGACCGTAGGCACAGCAGCGTCGGCAGGGCCGATGGCGTTCCTGTCGGCTAGCCTCGACGACCAGAAGTCGCCCTAATAAGGGCAACCCTGACGCCAAGGCGGCTTCCAGGTCAGCCTGGTCCTGCATCTCCAGACGGACGAGCGGCGTTGGTCCCCGGTCGCAGTAAATGCGGGTGGCCCTCAAGCATGAAGGCCACCGCGACTGCACGGCGGTGAGCAGATGCCGGGTGGTAAGGTCCCTAGGGACCCCCCGTACCACGGCACTGAACCGGGGCGGCGTCGTAGAGCTGGGTGAAGGTGTCGGTGGCGGCGGTGTTGGCGGCAACCGCGGCTGCAGTTGCGGCGAGACTGTGGTGGCGGCCGGCGGCGAGGCAGGGCTTGCCGGGACCGGTAGTGACGGAGAAGCTGCCTCCTCGGCGGCTGCCGAGGAAGAGGCGACGGGTGCTGCCTTAGCAGCGGCGAGTCTGCGCAGTCTCTTCTTGGCCATCTTGACGAGTCGAAGAAGAAGCTCCGTCCGATGGCTTTTTTTTTTTTTTTTTTTTTTTTTTTTTTTTTTTTTTTTTTTTTTTGGAAAGGGGAGACAGAGAGAGAGTTGGAGGGTTGAAAGAATGGCTTATCTCGCCATTGGGTGAAGATTGGAAGGGAATAGTGCAAGGGAAAGTCAGGTGAGATAGGAAAGGAACAGTGAATGGGGAATGATGGAGTTCCGCGGTAGCACCTCCGTGATTATAGGAAAAGTTGATGTTGCTGCAGCATATGGGGCTGCAACAAGGAATGGCTTATCTAGTCTGTAAACATGACCCGAGGGCCCTGAGTACAGCGCTAGGGAGTCTTGGGTGTGCTTTAATACTGATGTCTGGTGGAACGGGTGTGTGTGAGAGGGCATGAAGTTTTGGTGGTAAGGTCCTGAAGAATCCGATGGTGACTATTTGAAATTTGCTCGGCTACATTGTTGACTGTCAGTTCTTGGCTGTCAAGAACTGCAGTATAGCATTTATTGACGTCCTTTCGGGTTCCCTTGAGTAGGTCATCCAGAAAGGTGAGGCGTAATGGCAATTTTGAAGTTTGAACATAGAGGTCCTGGTTGGCCTCCAAGATCCTGGCGTTTACGTCGTGGATTTCCTGTAGTAGGGTGTAGAGGACGTCCAGCTCCAAGAGGAACTCAGACGTGACCTTTTTCTGGGCTATGGCATCGGTGTCTTGACGGTTGGCTGTAGAAGTGGTGTGGGCGTCTGAGATGGCTGCGGTCATGGTGTTGAGGGCTTCTTCCAGCGTGTTCAATCGGCCGCTGATGAGCAGGACCTCTGAGTGCAGGTCCTGCACGGCGTCTTTAACGGCGCTGTCGGATGGCGGATCTGCCTGTGGGGTGTTAGTGGCGGCAGGCAGGTGATGGGTGATGGAGTCTTCCGTCTGCGTCGAGGTGGTGGTTGTTGAAGTCCTCGCCTTTTTGTCTATGGGTGTGGCGGCAGAGGCTGGTGTCAGGTGGCGGCGGCTGCGTGGGTAGTAGGGGCACTGCGCCTGTCCTGTGAAATGACCAGGGCCATCACAGGTGGCGCAGTACCGGCGTCGAAATCTGAGATCATGAGCTGCGCATTCAGCTGTCAATCTGGGCGCCCCACAGTAGTGGCACCGTGGGGGCTCAGCGCAGGTGTCGGCGGTGTGGCCGAATGCGCAGCAGCGGCGACATGGAAGCTGGCGACTACCTCTGCTGGCCTCAACTGTGTGACGGCGCCCACAGATGAGCAGACCGTCAGTCAATGCTGCAGTGTAGTCGGTTGCGTCGGAGAATTCGAGGTGTACCAATGGTGTTGGACCCCTCGAACTAGTGATACGGGAAGCCCGTATCACTGAGGGCCACTGGTGGCGAGCTGCTGCGGTGAAGAAGCGGTGGGGGAGGTCCAGCGGAACTCCCCGGATCACCGCGCTGTGCCTCACAGGAAGCACAGGTTGGTTGGGCTGCGGCGGCTGCGTTGTACATGGCTTGGTCACAGCGGCGGTGGATGATTTGCTGGCCGGCAGGTGCGGCTGCAACTGCCGGCATTCTGCGGCGGCTGGAGGCGGAAGGGTGGCACTGCTCTCAGCCGAGAGGGCCGGTTGGTGCTCGGCTGTGGCTGCGGCGACTGGAGGCGGAAGAGTGGCACTGCTCTCAGCCGAGAAGGCCGGTTGGCACTCGGCTGTGGCTTCGGCGGTGTATGAGGCGGTTTGGTTTCCGCGTTTCTGCTTGGGCGGAAGTGAAGGCAGCGCTGAGGCCGGCAACTGCGGGAGCAGTTGCCGGGAGCTTGCGGCAGCGGCGACCGGCGATTGCGTTGGCGGTTGCCCGGCAAGAGCGGGAGCTAAAGCCGGAGAAACCGTCCAAAACGCGCTGCCATTCCTAGGAGATGGCGGCGGCGACTCATCCGGTTCAGCTGACGGTGAGGTTGCGGCGGTAGTCCTCTTCCTTCGGCGACCTTTCTTCGTCATCTCTCACGTGTTGTTGACCACTTCAACAAAATCGCGAACCTCACCGGTCCGATGGCTTTTTTTTTTTTTTTTTTTTTTTTTTTTTTTTTTGAAAGGGGAGACAGAGAGAGAGTTGGAAGGTAGAAAGAATGGCTTATCTCGCCATTAGGTGAAGTGCGGGATTTGGAAGGAAGTATCGGGTTCGAAGGAGATAAGTCGGGATAGGGAGGTTCCGCTGAGCACCCTCGTTAGTGCGGCGGTTGCTGCTGGCCGAATTGGCGGCTCAGCAGAAGGTATCGGTTGTTCCGGGTGACAGTCATGACCAAGGCCCTGGCTGCCACCCGGGGAGTTAAGGAAGGTCTGATGGGAGTTGTGGGTGTTATCTTTATTTGTTACTATTTTTCTTTTTTGATCTTAATGGCTTGTCTTTGTGTGTGTTGCTTAAGGGTGGGTAATTTTGGTCTGGGTGGTCCAGGTCGTCGTTTTGTGGTGGAGTCCTGTGTTCAAGTGGAGTGAGAAGTTCAGTGAGTGTTGGAGAAATGAAGGGGGAAAAGGTCAGTGCAGTCTGGATGTTGATGTCTGTAGTCTGTTTGTTGGTCTGTGTGCTGTGTTTGGTGTCAGGTATGGCGGTCAGAAGTTTGGAGTTTAGCGTGGTGGTCAGTCTAGAGAGGCCTTCGTCCAGGGTTTTTTGAGAAGCTGCTGCGTTGGTGGTGAAGGTCCTTAATGATAAAGCTGTTGTGGTGGTCATCTGTTGTAGGTCCTGGATTCCGGCCTCAATGTTGTGTAGTCTGCGTGGTGTTGTGGTCTGTGTCTCGGTTATGGCGGCGGTGATGGCAGTCAGTGCCTCCTCCAGTAGGGCCAGTCGGGAGCTGATGTGCAGGACCTCGGAATGAAGGTCCTGTACGGCTTCCTTTATGGAGCTGTCAGATGGCGCTGCTGTTGCTGGTTGCGGTGGAGTTTTGGTGATGGCTGGACTTGTAGTGGCTGCTGGAGGTGATGCGGCGTTGGCTGGGCTTGAGTGTGGTGGTCGGCGTCTGTTAGGGTTGAGTGGGCCTTGCATCGAGGTGGTGGTTGTTGAGGTCCTCTTCCTTTCGTCTAAGGGTGTGGCGGCGGAGGCTGGTGTCAGGTAGCTGTGACTGCGTGGGTAGTAGGGGCACTGCGCCTGTCCTGTGAAATGACCAGGGCCATCACAGGTGGCGCAGTACCGGCGTCGAGATCTTAGATCATGAGCTGCGCATTCGGCTGTCAATCTGGGCGCCCCACAGTAGTGGCACCGTGGGGGCTCGGCGCAGGTGTCGGCGGTGTGGCCGAATGCGCAGCAGCGGCGGCATGGTGTCGGTCGGGGTTCCCGGCTAGCCTCGATGTTTAGGCGTCGCCCAAACATGGGCAGGCCCTCGCGCAAGGCAGCATTGAGTTCCCCGGCCACGGCGAATACAATCCGTACCAGAGGGGTTATCCCTCTGGCGGTCATAATCCTTGAGGCCCTCATTACTGAGGGCCATCTCTGGCGTGCTGCGGTGGTGACGAGTCTACTCGATAGGTCACGTGGGACGCCCCTAATCACTGCACTGTATCTCTCTACGAGAAGCGACGGTGGCGGCAGATGCTGTGGAGGTGTTGGTGCTGCTTTGGAAGGTGTGACGGTGTTGGCTGGAAGCTCTGGTCCTGAAGTGGACTTGCCGGACTTCTTCGGCGGTGAATGATTGGCTGGCCGGCAGGTGCGGCTGCAACTGCCGGCATTCTGCGGCGGCTGGAGGCGGAAGGGTGGCACTGCTCTCAGCCGAGAGGGCCGGTTGGTGTTCAGCTGTGGCTGCGGCGACTGGAGGCGGAAGAGTGGCACTGCTCTCAGCCGAGAAGGCCGGCTGGCACTCGGCTGTGGCATCCGCGGTGTATGAGGCGGTTTCGTTTCGGCGATTCTGCTTGGACGGAAGTGAAGGTGGCGCTGAGGCCGGCAACTGCGGCAGCAGTTGCCGGGAGCTTGCGGCAGCGGCGACCGGCGATTGCGTTGGCGGTTGCCCGGCAAGAGCGGGAGCTAAAGCCGGGGAAACCGTCCAAAACGCGCTGCCATTTCTAGGTGATGGCGGCGGCGACTCACACTGTTCAGGAGACGGCGAGGTTGCGGCGGTACTCCTGTTCTTTCGGCGACCTTTCTTCGTCATCTCGGCCACTCTCACCACCCTACGCCTCACAACTACTGCAGTACCTTGGTCCGATGGCTTTTTTTTTTTTTTTTTTTTTTTTTTTTTTTTTTTTTTTTTTAGTTTCAAGTGGAGGGGAAAAATCCACCTTAAGGACTAACCCGGGCTGGCATGCCCGGAGTGTCGGGGTCTCCCAGGATGGGCCTACCGACTAAAAAACCCCTCCACCGGTATTGGAAGGTAAGGATACTGCGGTACCGCTGTTGCACCCGCGCAGTAAAAGGTAAAGGTGAACTGGCCCGCTGTGCGGCCGCCAGGGGTGAGGGTTGTACTAGTAGACCGGCTTGACCGAGGCCCAGCCGGCCCCTGTAGCGAATTATAGGTGAGTTGAGGAAATTATGGGTGGTTGGGAGTTGTTGGTGAACATGGGATTGGAAGTGTAGGGAGAGTTGCCACTCTCTCCCTGTGGTGATGATGACGGCACTGGATATTGATGGTGAAGTTGGTGCTGCAGCTCTCAGACACCCATGACCGAAGCCTCAAGAGACCCCAGCCGCGGGCACTGGTCGTGTAAGTGATGGGTAGTTATTGGTGATGTCTGCCAAGTTTAAGATGACTCTTCCGGGTGTACCCTTGCTCTGTTTGGAATTCTCTGAGCAATTGCTGCGGAGTCTTAGGCTGCTGAGGGAATGTTCCTTCAGCTACCTGCTGTTGATACTTTTGGGCGCTGGCTATCCGGTTGGACAGCTCAGCGGTGGAGGCCTGTAGAGTGGAGATGGCGGCGATGTTGGCAGCTTGTAGGGCGTCGATCCTGGTGGACAGGTCGGCGGCTGAAGTCTGCTGGCTGGTGGCTGCTGCGGCGTTAGAAGCTTGCAGTTCCTGCAGCTTCTGTGTGAGGAGGCTGCATGTCTCTTCCAGAGCAGCTATTCGAGCGCCGACGTTCAGGATCTCCGCGTGGAGGTCCTGAATGGCTTCTCGCGTCGCTGCGTCTGTTGAGAGTGCAGGTGGTGAGGCCTCGGTGGTTGATGTCTGCGGTGGAGTGGTGCGGCGCGCAGGAGGTGGTGAGGAAGTGCTGCTCCTTGGGTAGAGAGGGCACTGCGCTTGCCCTGTGTAATGTCCTGTGCCACGGCAGGTGGCACAGAACCGGCGGCGACGGCGAAGATTGTGCTCAGTGCACTCTGCGGTGGTGTTGGCGGAGCCACAATAGTGGCACCGCGGCGTCGCGGAGCAGGAGTCAGCGTTATGCCCGAAGGCACAACAGCGACGGCAGGGCCGGTTACGTTCCATCTTGCTAGCCTCGACGACCAGGAGTTGCCCTAACAAGGGCAACCCTGACGCCAAGGCAGCGTCGAGGTCCGAACGATCCTGAAGTTCCAGCCTCACAAGTGGTGTAGGTCCCCGGTTGCAAATTATTCTTGTGGCCCTCAAACAAGAAGGCCACTTGGATTTCGCTGCAGCGAGGAGGTGCCGGGTGGAAAGGTCCCTAGGGACCCCCCGTACCACGGCACTGAACCGGGGCGGCGGCGACGTGGAGCTGGGCAGCGGCGTTGGTGGTGATGGCGGCAACTGCGGCAGCAGTTGCGGCGAGGGTGTGGTGGCGGCCGGCGGCGAAGCAGGGCTTGCCGGGACCGGTGGTAACGGAGAATCTGCCTCCTCGGCGGCTGCCGAGGAAGAGGCGACGGGAGCTGCCTTAGCAGCGGCGTGTCTGCGCAGTCTCTTCTTGGCCATGTAGACGAGTCGAAGAAGAAGCTCCGTCTCCCGATGGCTTTTTTTTTTTTTTTTTTTTTTTTTTAGTTTCAAGTGGAGGGGAAAAATCCACCTTAAGGACTAACCCGGGCTGGCATGCCCGGAGTGTCGGGGTCTCCCAGGATGGGCCTACCGACTAAAAAACCCCTCCACCGGTATTGGAAGGTAAGGATACTGCGGTACCGCTGTTGCACCCGCGCAGTAAAAGGTAAAGGTGAACTGGCGCGCTGTGCGGCCGCCAGGGGTGAGGGTTGTGCTAGTAGACCGGCTTGACCGAGGCCCAGCCGGCCCCTGTAGCGAATTATAGGTGAGTTGAGGAAATTATGGGTGGTTGGGAGTTGTTGGTGAACATGGGATTGGAAGTGTAGGGAGAGCTGCCACTCTCTCCCTGTGGTGATGATGACGGCACTGGATATTGATGGTGAAGTTGGTGCTGCAGCTCTCAGACACCCACGACCGAAGCCTCAAGAGACCCCAGCCGCGGGCACTGGTCGTGTAAGTGATGGGTAGTTATTGGTGATGTCTGCCAAGTTTAAGATGACTCTTCCGGGTGTACCCTTGCTCTGTTTGGAATTCTCTGAGCAATTGCTGCGGAGTCTTAGGCTGCTGAGGGAATGTTCCTTCAGCTACCTGCTGTTGATACTTTTGGGCGCTGGCTATCCGGTTGGACAGCTCAGCGGTGGAGGCCTGTAGAGTGGAGATGGCGGCGATGTTGGCAGCTTGTAGGGCGTCGATCCTGGTGGACAGGTCGGCGGCTGAAGTCTGCTGGCTGGTGGCTGCTGCGGCGTTAGAAGCTTGCAGTTCCTGCAGCTTCTGTGTGAGGAGGCTGCATGTCTCTTCCAGAGCAGCTATTCGAGCGCCGACGTTCAGGATCTCCGCGTGGAGGTCCTGAATGGCTTCTCGCGTCGCTGCGTCTGTTGAGAGTGCAGGTGGTGAGGCCTCGGTGGTTGATGTCTGCGGTGGAGTGGTGCGGCGCGCAGGAGGTGGTGAGGAAGTGCTGCTCCTTGGGTAGAGAGGGCACTGCGCTTGCCCTGTGTAATGTCCTGTGCCACGGCAGGTGGCACAGAACCGGCGGCGACGGCGAAGATTGTGCTCAGTGCACTCTGCGGTGGTGTTGGCGGAGCCAAAATAGTGGCACCGCGGCGTCGCGGAGCAGGAGTCAGCATTATGCCCGAAGGCACAACAGCGACGGCAGGGCCGGTTACGTTCCATCTCGCTAGCCTCGACGACCAGGAGTTGCCCTAACAAGGGCAACCCTGACGCCAAGGCAGCGTCGAGGTCCGAACGATCCTGAAGTTCCAGCCTCACAAGTGGTGAAGGTCCCCGGTTGCAAATTATCCTTGTGGCCCTCAAACAAGAAGGCCACTTGGATTTCGCTGCAGCGAGGAGGTGCCGGGTGGAAAGGTCCCTAGGGACCCCCCGTACCACGGCACTGAACCGGGGCGGCGGCGACGTGGAGCTGGGCAGCGGCGTTGGTGGTGATGGCGGCAACTGCGGCAGCAGTTGCGGCGAGGGTGTGGTGGCGGCCGGCGGCGAAGCAGGGCTTGCCGGGACCGGTGGTAACGGAGAATCTGCCTCCTCGGCGGCTGCCGAGGAAGAGGCGACGGGAGCTGCCTTAGCAGCGGCGTGTCTGCGCAGTCTCTTCTTGGCCATCTTAGCGAGTCGAAGAAGAAGCTCCGTCCAACCCCGATGGCTTTTTTTTTTTTTTTTTTTTTTTTTTTTAGTTTCAAGTGGAGGGGAAAAATCCACCTTAAGGACTAACCCGGGCTGGCATGCCCGGAGTGTCGGGGTCTCCCAGGATGGGCCTACCGACTAAAAAACCCCTCCACCGGTATTGGAAGGTAAGGATACTGCGGTACCGCTGTTGCACCCGCGCAGTAAAAGGTAAAGGTGAACTGGCCCGCTGTGCGGCCGCCAGGGGTGAGGGTTGTGCTAGTAGACCGGCTTGACCGAGGCCCAGCCGGCCCCTGTAGCGAATTATAGGTGAGTTGAGGAAATTATGGGTGGTTGGAAGTTGTTGGTGAACATGGGATTGGAAGTGTAGGGAGAGCTGCCACTCTCTCCCTGTGGTGATGATGACGGCACTGGATATTGATGGTGAAGTTGGTGCTGCAGCTCTCAGACACCCACGACCGAAGCCTCAAGAGACCCCAGCCGCGGGCACTGGTCGTGTAAGTGATGGGTAGTTATTGGTGATGTCTGCCAAGTTTAAGATGACTCTTCCGGGTGTACCCTTGCTCTGTTTGGAATTCTCTGAGCAATTGCTGCGGAGTCTTAGGCTGCTGAGGGAATGTTCCTTCAGCTACCTGCTGTTGATACTTTTGGGCGCTGGCTATCCGGTTGGACAGCTCAGCGGTGGAGGCCTGTAGAGTGGAGATGGCGGCGATGTTGGCAGCTTGTAGGGCGTCGATCCTGGTGGACAGGTCGGCGGCTGAAGTCTGCTGGCTGGTGGCTGCTGCGGCGTTAGAAGCTTGCAGTCCCTGCAGCTTCTGTGTGAGGAGGCTGCATGTCTCTTCCAGAGCAGCTATTCGAGTGCCGACGTTCAGGATCTCCGCGTGGAGGTCCTGAATGGCTTCTCGCGTCGCTGCGTCTGTTGAGAGTGCAGGTGGTGAGGCCTCGGTGGTTGATGTCTGCGGTGGAGTGGTGCGGCGCGCAGGAGGTGGTGAGGAAGTGCTGCTCCTTGGGTAGAGAGGGCACTGCGCTTGCCCTGTGTAATGTCCTGTGCCACGGCAGGTGGCACAGAACCGTCGGCGACGGCGAAGATTGTTCTCAGTGCACTCTGCGGTGGTGTTGGCGGAGCCACAATAGTGGCACCGCGGCGTCGCGGAGCAGGAGTCAGCGTTATGCCCGAAGGCACAACAGCGACGGCAGGGCCGGTTACGTTCCATCTTGCTAGCCTCGACGACCAGGAGTTGCCCTAACAAGGGCAACCCTGACGCCAAGGCAGCGTCGAGGTCCGAACGATCCTGAAGTTCCAGCCTCACAAGTGGTGTAGGTCCCCGGTTGCAAATTATCCTTGTGGCCCTCAAACAAGAAGGCCACTTGGATTTCGCTGCAGCGAGGAGGTGCCGGGTGGAAAGGTCCCTAGGGACCCCCCGTACCACGGCACTGAACCGGGGCGGCGGCGACGTGGAGCTGGGCAGCGGCGTTGGTGGTGATGGCGGCAACTGCGGCAGCAGTTGCGGCGAGGGTGTGGTGGCGGCCGGCGGCGAAGCAGGGCTTGCCGGGACCGGTGGTAACGGAGAGTCTGCCTCCTCGGCGGCTGCCGAGGAAGAGGCGGCGGGAGCTGCCTTAGCAGCGGCGTGTCTGCGCAGTCTCTTCTTGGCCATCTTAGCGAGTCGAAGAAGAACAAGATGGCTTTTTTTTTTTTTTTACCGTGGAGGGGAAAAATGCATTCCTGCATTCGACCCCAAGCCTTAGTGCAATGGCTTGGGGGATATGTGGAGCTCCCCGCAGAGTGCGGTATATCCACTAAAAAACCCCTCCACGTGTTAATCGATTATATATAGAGTACTTTCGTGCAAACATGCATTAGTCGGGTCCCGCATAGCACCCCGGTTAGTAAGTGAGAGCTACTTAGCTGGCATGCATTGCATGCGAGCGCGTTAATGCTACTTACTGGGATTGTCCATGAAACCTGAACAATACCAGTGGATAATCATGCGCTACTTTGTAGGTGTTTTATTCGTTAATGATTATGTTCTATTTCAGCAGGGTGTGCCTGCTTGTCATATTAAGTAAAATGTTATCTAACATGCACTTAAATTTAGTCTTATAGTATATGTTTAGAATAAGTTCCGCTTCTGCGCTGTTGCTTCGGGAGATTTCTCCGTCCGTCAGTGGTTGCGCAGCCGTTCGTCGCTAGTAGTAGTACCGGGCTCATAGGCCTTCGTCATCTCGTTTGCCATGTAGTTGCCAAGGTCGTCTAAGTGATTGACTCCATATTGCAGCTGCCCGAAGTACGCTGCCCGCGTCGATCACAATGGGAGGCCCCTTCCCCCGGTCCGCCTCAGCTGTAGCTGAGGGCTTTAGGGCTCTGCGACGGGCTGGTACTGAAACATATTGGAAGAGAGAAAGAATAAACATATATATAGCTGTGTGTTAGAAGGGGGGAGGTTTTTAGGGAAGGAGGTTTGTAAGGTACTGTTGTATTTCGTCTGGAGTGGTGTCTTGTGTTATAGTTCTGTCGAAAAGTGATAGAGGTCTGTTGTGTTTGTTTGTTTTTGTGTCGTAGTTCCCTAGCGTTTCTATTAAAGGGTTGTGATGTGCACTTAATTTTTGATATGCGTCGTAGGTTAGCTTTTTAATGAATTGTTCGATTGTATGTATTTTGAGTTCTTCGTGGAGTATGTCAGCTGGAGCTGTGTATGGTACCTTAGATACTAAGCGTAGAATTTTATTTTGGAATCTTTGTAAGTTTTTGATGTGGTTTTCGGCGGCATACCCCCAAACTTGGGATGCGTAAGTGATTATAGGTCGGATTAATGTTTTGTAAAGTGTGAGTCCCATGTTAAGGCTTAGTTGTGAGCCCATGTTGATGAGTGGGTATAGCCTGCCCAATTGGGCATTGGCTTTTCCACGAGTCTGTGTAATATGCTTTTTCCATGTTAGACCTTGATCCATTTTAAGTCCAAGCCAAGTTACCGTATCTGTCCATCCAATATCTTCACCAAATATGGTAAGTGGAGGCAGGCGGTGTCTGGGAAATCTGTGATTGATACGCTTTGTGAATATGATTGCTTGAGTTTTTGGTGCATTTACTTTGATTCGCCATTTGGTAAGCCAGTCCTCTAGGTTATTAAGGGACCTCTGGAGTCTGCTGTGAATGAATTTCGTTTTTCCCGATTGGGTCATTATGGCGGTGTCGTCCGCATAAATGTATAATTCTGTATTTTCGGTTTTTGGGATGTCATTTATATAGATATTAAATAGTGTTGGCCCGAGTATGCTGCCTTGTGGCACTCCGGCTCTGATTGGGCGTTCGGATGACAGGTGATTATTTACTCTGCATTGAAATTTTCGATCACTTAGGTAGTTTGCTATGAGTTTAATGAGCGAGTCGTGTATATTTATTGTTTTGAGCTTCTTTAGTAGGCCAGCATACCGTTAAAGATAATTTAGCTCTCAGAGTACCTGGTGTCTACCACATTCCTTGCGAATGCAGCGCAGCGTACATTGGCAAAACAGGACGCACTATTGCCACACGCGTTTCTGAACACCAAAGATCAATAAGGCTTATGCAACCCGAAAAATCTGGACTGGCTGAACACTGTATAGAACAGAGCCACAGAGCTAACTTTACTAACACCAAGATAGTGGCAAAGTGTTCGAACTACTGGGAAAGGAGAGTAAAAGAAGCTTTAGCCATCTCATCTGAAACAAATAATCTAAATCGCGATTCTGGCCTACAATTAAGTTCAGCATGGACACCGATGATAAAGAGCCTTAACACCTAATCCTGTACCTGCAGTTTTCCAAGACTTAATTTCTAGCAGGTGCGTGCTCAAACACAAAACATTAGCCGAATAACTGCTATAAACAGTTTTCTACGAAGTCCGTGCCCATGTCTCAGTCATCTTAAATACCAGGCCATAATATCTCGCGAACCAATCAGATGTTAGCTTCATCCCAGCTCTTATAAATACCAGTCTCCGCAAGCTCAAACCATCAGTTCACCCTGAAGACGAGGAAGATGCACTTCTTCGAAACGTTGGTGTCAAGCCAAGTTTTTACCTGGCTAGAAGCCCGAGAAGATCTTGAATTAACACGTCGCCAGGAAAGCTATAGTTCTTATTTCAATTAATTTAGTTTGTTTTTTCACACGTACCGTGTGTAACACAGGAGTAGGGTAGTTAGAGTAAGACTGAAAGAGTCAAATAAAGAATTCAATGCCATTCCGGCAAGTTGCCATGGTAGCTCAGTGGTTAGAGTAACCAGCTAGAGACCGCGAGATCTGTGGTTCAGATCTCGCACCACAGATCTCGCTATGGCATTGAATTTTCAGTTCAAGAGTTCATTTAGGAAGAGAATATCGAACTCACATATGTTTAACTCTTTTTCCAGTGATTTGTGCCTTGTTGAAAGAAAGGAAAACTAAAGAGGTATAAAACGCTATATTTTTAAGTTATCTCGTTTATTACCTTTAAACATGGAATTAAATGCTGTTAGTGGATAATTCTAATTGTACCTTTTTTTTTCTAATCAAACTTTCGCATATGAGAAAATAAGTCTAAACCCGAGTATCTTTATTTTGGTTTACTTTCAGTTATAGAATCCTAGTTAGATTCCAAATCTTAGTGTGACAATAACACCAATTAATGTCTTATGAATAATTTCAAAATTATATTTAAATGCTTAGTACCCATTTATGTCCATATTTTAATTTATTAGTTCATATTTACTGGGCCATACATTGTTTATATTGAGAAAGTACAATTACATTTGAAAAAATAATTAGTTTGTTGTATATATAACTTTTTATTTTAAAATTTTTGACCGTGGGAAAAGCATTCACGTGACTTTCCCTAATTTTTCTGAAAAACCCTAAAAATATTTTACAAAAGAATAATATTCTATATACTAATCATACTAATCAAGAGTGTGGGATTGTGCTTGTCAAGTAATGCTGGATGGGAGGATCTAATTAATTCCACATCTAGGAAAGCGCGGAAGATATTGCATTTCGTAATGAGAACACTGAAAAAGGGGAGCGCAAAATCCAGGGAAATTACGTACAAGTGCGGCCGGTTATGGAATATGAAGTGGTATGCTGGCACCTATCTAGGTTAATCAAACTGATTCGCTGGAAAATACAGAGAAGAGCTGTAAAATTCATAAAGAGAGGTAAAAATGTTGGGTTTAAGAGAGGAGAAGAGAATCAATAGGAGCCGCTAAAGTTAGGGGTAAGATACAAGTTAGCCGCACTATTTAAAGCTTATTCTGGTCTAAATGCATGGTGGACGTTAGAAAGAGGCATACTATGAACGAAACGGTTATTTGAATAAAATTGAGGGTGGAAGGTACAGAACTAACGTAGGACAATTTTCTTTTGTTAATAGAACCATTGAAGAATTGAATGAATTGCCTCTAGCAGCCTTTTAAGGCCGTCCTCTGACCTTAAAGAAGTTTAGGGAGAATTTAAAGAGAATAAATGTTAGATAATTAATTAAAGTAAATATTGTGAAATAATTAAGGATCTCAAAAATGCTTCTGTGATAATTAATATTGAGGTTTCATAGTAACTGTTTATAAACATACTGGTAATTTACATAATTATTGCTACACTGAATAATAAGTAGTTAGGTCTTTCAAAAACCACGTATGTTAGTTGTAGTATGATCATTAATTTGTATCACTATTATGAACTGTATGATTATTATTGTAAATGGATGTTGTACATTTAACCTTGTAGCACCCAGTTGCAGATAATAAACACATATATGCAAGATCAAGCTTAACAGAAATGGTCTAACTACTTAGTTCCTTGAAAGTGGAAGGCTAATGTGGTGGTGCAATCCAATCAAAGCTATTGACTTGCAATAAGATTGATGCTCAAACAAAAGAGAACGGATTGTGACTTCCAGTTTGAGAACGATATAAGAGTTTTCAAATTTAAACCAATTGAAAATAATATCTCCGAAATGTTTGCTCCCAAACACAAAGTATAGGACATAAATTGTGCATTTTTACACACATGTATAGTAAGTTTTTATCTAACTTTTACAGTTTACCTTTTATGCAAAATTCATCCAGAATGGGGAGGATTTCAGATGCTAATCTCAGGAAATTCAAGATATGCATCCTATTTGTCATATAAATATCTCTAATATATGGAATTTAAACAAAATTAGGAGCAATTTTTACAAAATACAAAATTTCAAATCATCTTCCATCTAGAAAGTAGTTTGGGCTGGGGATATACCTGAAAATCTTTGTGAGGCAACCTTGGAGGATATTAAACTTAAATTTCAAATTGATATTTACGTTTTCGTGTTACACTGCCCCCCCCCACATACACACACTGTACACGGACTTCTTTCCAAAACTACTATTTTGGATTCCAGGAAATTCAAAACGTATATTTCCGGTGAAATCTCGGTATCGAATTATATGTATTATTAAATTTAACCTTACTGCCTTGTTACTTTTTGTATACCGTTATTGTTGTCAAATTATAACGTTTTGCTATCTGTACTTTATTATTCTAATTAATTGAGATATCACTGCCCAATATTTAAATCTTTTACGTGTATACCTTTCTATAAATGGATAATAATAACATTGGGATGATGATGATAATAATAATTAAAAACAGTTCATCTTCATTTTATAAACGGAATTAAAAGAAGTTATTACACTTACTACGTACGTAGTTATGATAATATATAAGAAAAGTATTGTATTTCTTCCAAAATTCCATGTCAAAACTTTACCTGATTTAGGTGCCCTTAAAATGTGTTTTTTTAAACAAATAACTCTTAGAGAGGCTCCAGGCCCTCGCGCACGCGCGCGTGTGTGTGTATGTGATGCATGTGTCTGTAAACATTACAACTATAAAAAGGAATAGTCGGTTAAACATATCTGGATGTGAAAGTTCAATCTCTTACAAGAATGCGAAGGAAATATTTTTAAGAAAATTCTCCAAAAAAAAAAAAAAAACTTTCTTTACATTCAGCATTTTTTGTAAATTTTGATTTCCTCAAAAATACCTCTAAGTTTTATCTTAAACCAACGTATATTTAAGGTATTTTCATAACAATATCAAGTGTATATGTTGAATTTTGTGTCACAAAAGGCCTCTTCATTCGAAATGACCCCTGTACAGGAAATAGAAAAACATTTCCCAAGAAATTAGATGAAGCCATTCCCCCTCATGTCTCTCTTTCTCTCTCGGTCATGGACGCAGAACGGAACTTCAAAACCATGATTTGGTGACCCGCTCTTAAAGTAATGCAACTGTAAGTTTGGAAATCTCGGCATGTAAGACATCTTATTCACACCAGTTATCTATCAAAAGACTAGCTTGCATGGATGGTTTTTTGAATAACTTTTTTTTTTTGTCAAAGTTCATTGTGGTAAGAAAACTGCGCCAATTGAGACATTTTCAAAACCTTCACATTGAAAGGTTCCAGTTTTACTGTAAATGACTTCAGAAATATATCTGTTACATTATATTTTTACTTTCTCTATACGTACTATATATAGTGTATAGAGAAGGTATTGTATTGCACCCAATAATTCGAACAGAGATTTCGCCGGAAATATATGTTTTGAGACCCCCCTAAAAGATATTTTTAGAATAATGTCCGTGTGTGTGTGTCTCTCTCTCTCTCTGTCTGTGTGTATGTGTGTGTGTGTGTGTCGGAGGGCAGCAGAGCTCAAAAACGAAAATATCGTCAAATACCAGTATTTAGGTTCGGTATTTTCGAAGGATATGACAAGAAGATTTTCAAGAAAATCCCACCATTCCCAACTAACCTTTACATGGAAAAAGTTTAGAAAACTTTTATTTTAAAAAACTGCCTCTAACAATTTTGATTAAAATAGCTTATATTTAAGATATTGACATGACTAATAAAATATATATCTTGAATTTTCTGGGAATAACCTCTGAAGACTGCTTTATTCTGGATGAATTTTACTTATTATGCATAACTACTAAACCGTAAGAGATAGACGAAAACTTACCAGACAAAAAATGTAGCTCACATTAAAACACACAATTTATGTTATATATTTTTTTTCGTAGAGCTGATTGTTTTTTAAATATTCCTTGTTATTGGTTTCAGCTTTAAAAAACTTATACTTTTCTCATACAGGAAGTTTTCAACTCGTGTCCATACTAACAAAGGAACTTCATTCACATAGCAACCAGCTTTTGACTATCACTTTAACCTATGGTACTCCATTATTTGGCTTCTACTTACAAGGAAGCAAGTAATAAGACTGTTTCTGCTATTTTTTTCTGGATTAGCATGATGTAAATAAAAGCATTAGCTTTTTAACAATAATTTGTTAAAGAGAAATTTTCGAAGTAATTTTAGAAAGGTGAATCCAAATAAGAAATTCAGAGTGATGACTAGGGCCAGAAACACAAGTACTCGGGATTGCTTACCTTGTTTTTTCTGAGCTTCGAAATCGGTGGTGGCAAGCCATGAAGTTTCTCTGGCAACTTGAACGTTCCCGGTAAAATGCAACCCGGTCTCAGCTTCTCTTGTGGTAATATATGTATTCCATTGCCTACTTAGATTCAGATTCAATTTTTCCAGCTTAAGAAGAACCAAAATAAAAAAAAAAAAAATCCATTCACATGACTTTCTCTACAGCTCTGCAACAAATTATTGTTAAAAAGCTCATTCTTCTATCTACTTCATGCTCATCGAAAAACAATTAGCAGAAATATTCTTATTACTTGCTTCCTTGTAAGTAGAAGCGAAATAAGGGAGTACCATAGGTTAAAGTGATAGTCAAAAGCTGGTTGCTATGTGAAAGAAGTTCCTTTGTTTGTATGGATAGGAGTTGACAATTTCCTGCATGAGAAAAGTTAAGTTTTTCAAACGTGAAACCAAAAACAAGGAATATCTAAAAAACGATCAGCTCCACGAAAAAAAAAAAAAAATGTGTGTTTTAACGTGCTTTACAGTTCTTGTGTGCTAAGTTTTTGTTTACTAGTTATACACAATTCCGTAAAATTCATCCAGAATAAGTCTTCAGAGGCTATTCCCAGAAAATTCAAGATATAGATATTATTTGTCAGGCATATCTTTAATATACGATATTTTTAGAAAGTAAAAAATTTCGAATTTTTTTCAATGTGAAGAGTAGCTTGGGGTGGGGGGATTTTCTTGAAAACGTTCCTGTCGCATCCAAGGAAGATACTGAACTTAAATATCAAGTTTGGTACTTAAGGCTATTTTCGTTTTTGAGCTGACAGACTGACAGACACTAACACGGACATTTTTCTAAAAAAAGTTTTTTTTTGTATTCAGGGTGTCTCAAAACATGTATTTCCAGTGAAATCTGGGTATTGAATTTTTGGGTGCATATACAGAGAAAGTATAAAAAATCTGATGTGTTCCATTCACATAACTTATTACTTGCTTCCTTGTAAGTAAGCGAAATAAGGGAGAACCATAGGTTAAAGTGATAGTCAAAAGCTGGATGCTATGTGACTGAAGTTCATTTGCTTGTATGGACAGGAGCTGACATATTCCTATATGAGAAGTTTTTTAAAGCTTAAACCGAAAACAAGGAATATCTAAAAAAACAATAAACTCCACGAAAAAATGTATATTATATATATTTTGAGTTTTAACGTGTTCTATATTTTTTGTGTGGTATATTTTTGTCGAACTCTTATGGTTTAGAAGTTAAGCAAAATGTAGTAAAATTGATCGAGAATAAAGTAGGCTATTCCCAGAAAATTCAAGATATGCATTTTATTTGTCACGTAAATATCTTTAATATACGATATTTTAATCAAAATCGTTGGAGCCATTTTTAAGAAAGTCACAATTTTCGAAAAAAGTTCCATTTAATGGGTAGTTGTGTGTGGGGGGATTTTCTTGAAAATCTTGGTGTCGCATCCTTGGAAGATACCAAACTTAAATACCAAGTTTGGTATTCAACGGTCTTTTCGTTTTTGAGCTATGCTGTCCACAGGCATAGACACACACACACACACACACACACACACACACACACAAGTACACGCGCACACACATGGACCTTTTTCTGAAAATGCTGTTTTTGGATTCAGGGGACCCAATATAGGTATTTCCGGTGAAATCTAGGTATCGTATTTTGGGTGGAATGCAATACCTTCTCTATACACTATGTACATAGTACGTGTAGAGAATGTAAAAAAATGTAAACAGCATTGAAATATATAATAAGCAATGACTGCTTTTGTCCATGTGTTGTTTCCGTTATATTTGCTGAATACATATGTTTTCCGAGTCAAAATTAAACATTGTCGCGGTTCATTAGATAAACCTCTGAGGTTTTTTTCATAATCTTACAAGTACCAGAAAATGCGTATACATAGAGTTTTCTGATAGCATAAAGACATGCTACTGTCGAGTACACGGAATTGTGGTGGGTAAGGAAATATTAAACCACTTCTGCCACTACCAGCCCCAACCCCTCACCTGGTTCCTGTAATCCACTTAACTTTGCAATGTGCCCATCGGAATTGTTTTTATCTTATAGTTCTTATATTGTATCAATATGAAATGTAGTCAACGGGTTTAGTGCCAAGAATGTTTTCCAGCTACTCATGTGTAATGGTTTGATACTCCTTCCTTTTCGCCGCTCACTAAGCCTTACCTTCTTGATAGACTAAAATTGTGTATGGCTTGAATTAAAACCAATCAGGGCTGGTGTGGAAGTAGAGATTAGGGTGTCTCTGCTAACATAAATAAGGAAAAAAATGTGACAGGAAACCAGAAACATTGCACAAAAAGTGCACATGATTGCGCATGTAATATATTTTGGAAAGCAAAACTATTCTAGATATAATCTGATTAATTTGATGCTTGTTTTGAAGCGATTTTAAACGAAAATATGTATCGTACTTTTGAAACAGCTCGTTCCTAAGCTGTTGCCGTATACACACTTTGACATAGATAATATATTGCCTTCCAGTTCAGAATAAGCTTCTGCTCGTAATTTAATCTTCGCTTTTTGGAATATGTTATGAGGTATATGTATCACAGGATTTATAAACGGAGCTTATGTTTCAGTAAGCTAAGAAGAGCGTTGCCCAACTTTAATGAGAAAACTATAGTATGGTTTACAAGCCTTTCTACGAACTTTACATGAGATATGAACAGTTTAGTTTTAGCTGTAGCATTCTTAGAGTGAAACTAGCAACGTTTCAGTAATTTAAATGTTCAGAAATAGTATTTATTCCTCACTAAGAATACTATAATGTCATTTGTTTGCAATAGTTTATTATAATACTCCATACTCGTAGCATCAACAGTTTCTATGCAATAATTTATTTGAAAATAATAATGTCCTATGTTTATAGGCTCATAAGGGACGAAATAAAATGAAATATTGAACCAGTACTACTGTAAGAAGCTGCATTAGTTTATAAAAGAAATAAACTTAGATAATTTAATGCTGTAACTAGTTAAGAGTTATTATATCCATCGTTTTCATAATAATTAGAGATCCAATAAATAGGGATTCACGTATTACAGAGATCGTTACATCTTTAATCTTATTCACGATACACCAAACACTTTGCATGATTTTACAAAAAATGCAAGATTTGTACAGTCAAAGACAATAAAAATACGCCTGGTGCTGTGATTTTTCTGAAAATGACAACGTTTGACGTGTACTCGGACTCTTACTACGATTTTCATTGCTGCCATTCTGGTACAATATGCCACGTGAGTAGGAAACAGACAAAACCGATTGGGCAATAAACCCCTTATTCCTCAATCCCGCTCGACACTCCCACGGAACAGGTTGACTTATGTAAGCAGTGTGTTAATCTAGTCCAGTGCGCGTATTACCTTGGCATTAGAGCTTCAATATGTAGCACAGAGAGAAGAATCGCCTAATTTTATATCACTCAATAAGAAGGTAGGTATTGTTCCACCTGAGAGTTTGGAGATCGCCAGTTTGAAACCCAGAACTTCATTTCAGCTTCAACTCAGCAACCCCCTGGAGCTGCTCTTCAGTAAAGTGGCTTATCCAATGTGCTTTTAACAGCACAGCAAACAGGTGAAAGACATTGGAGGAGTCAGCGAAAACACTTCGTCTTACGATAAGTATTCAAGCTTATGTCTATGAGTGAACTACGGGCGACGATCATTAGTCCAATGACTTCAATTTTTGCAGGCGTTTTTGCTGTTTGATGGTAGGGGCATAAATTTGTTATTACTTTCCTTACACGCACTGTTCACATAGTGTATAGAGAAGGTATTGCATTTCACTCAAAAATTCGATACCGTGATTTCACCAGAAATACACGTTTTGGGCCCCCCTTAACCCAAAAAAAAGCATTTTTACAAAAAGGTCAATGTGTGTGGACAGCATAGCTCAAAAACGGAAATACCGCTAAATACCAAACTTGGTATTTAAGTTTGGTATCTTCCAAGGATGCGACAGGAAGATTTTCAAGAACCCCCCCCAACCCCAACTACCGTTTACATGCAAATTTTTTCGAAAAGTTTTATTTTTTCAAAAATGGCTCTAACGATTTTGATTAAATTGTCAAATATTAACGTTATTCATCTGACAAATAAAATGTATGTCTTCAATTTTCGGCAAATAGTCTCGGAAGACTACTTTATTCAGGATGAATTTTACGGAATTTTGCATAACTGCTAAACCGTAAGAGATAGACAGAAACTTACGACATAAAACACGTAGAGCACGTTAAAGACACAATTTATGTAATATACATTTTTTTTCGTGGAGTTGATCATTTTTTAGATATTGCTTGTTTTTTGTTTCAGCTTTGAAAAACTTGTACTTTTCTCTTAGAGGAATTTGTCAACTCCTGTCCATACAAACAGAGGAACTTCAGTCAAATAGCAACTAGTTTTTGATTATCAGTTTAGCATATAGTACTGTATTATTTCCGTTCTACTTTCAAGGAAGCAAGTAATAAGACTATTTCTGTTATTCTTTCTCGATTAAAATGAAGTAAATAGAAGCACAAGCCTTTTAAAAATAATTTGTTGTAGAGGTGTATAGAAAGTCATGTGAATGGAACAAATAAGATTGTTTTTCTATGTAGACTTTTTCAGGTTGGTCTAGTATATAACCTTTAATGTTGTAATTAAAGGCTATTATGTCTACATATAGTTCTTGTACTATCTTTGAAGAGATACCATGATCTTCTGTGTACGTTGAAGTTTATATTACGCAGTTCTTAGGCCCTTATACCTATGCTTTTTTGATGACATGAGTTACCAGAACATTACCATGGTGACAGGATCCGAAAACAAAGGCAACGATTTCTTTATCTCTGCGACTTCTACGACAGAGGTAACCATTTGAGATTTGCTTGGCATTGATCTGACTGCGGACACGTTCGTGGTCATTTGAATTACCTTACAGCATTCGATGACGATAGACCCCGGTGGTTTCTTGTCCATGTGTTGGCACGTGTATATTCGTTATATAGATAGACGCCAATCCCTTTTCCAGTTCACTATTTCCTTGTTCCTCAGAATTTGCCAGATGGAACCAGGCCATCCAGTTCTCAGAGTCTTCGATATTGAGGACATTCATACATGCTTGTTACTCAGGATCAATGTTTTATGAATTAATTTGCTTCTGAGAGACACAAAAAAAAAAAAAAAATAGGTGGTCAATATCGTTAAGGCATGGACTCGTGAAAGGGAGGTTCATTGTTACGACCCAGGTTTGCCGGACTGTAATTTTCCAGGATTTGTTCACTGCAAAACACCGGGAAGGTATCTCAAACTTGCAAAGCCTTCACAAATTTGCTATCCCAATAGTGATTTAATGTCATGTTTCATAAGTAGAGAGCCATTTGCGCTACTTAACATTTACCTGTAGACGCAAAGAGCAGGTTTTTTCCGAAGCGATATTTAAATAGAAAAGACAAAATGGGTGGCGGGACTAGTAGTTTCATTAGTCGCAGACATTGGGTGTTCAGACCCCATCTCCGACGTCATCAATTTCCGTAATACTGTTAGCTTGCAATCTCTCAAAAGATATCGCGTATGCATTTTCTAATCATGTGCTGTGCCGTATATAGTTAGAAAGGGGATTAAACACTAGTAATAAAGGAGAGAAGGAAAAGAAGGGTCTAATAATTTGATGACGGTTACATTCATATGACTTTATCATCTCAATATCTTCCTCAAAGCATTTTTATAAATATTTTGTTTCTTTATCACAGTTTTCACATTTGCATTACATTATAAAAGAACCCAAACATACCGTGAAATGTTTAAAATACGAGATTCTATATGTGGATTTGAGGTTGCAAACCAGATAAGAAACAAATGAATAGTGCCTTAGGATTTCAAAAATTGCGAAATTATCGATCGGATATGCCTCGGAAATTCTTATGCCGCAAAATAGAATGTTTATTTATACCACGAGAGACTTGCAATCCATATGGTCGCGTCCCCCTAGTGGTGGATGAGACTCCCATCGGATTTGTGGGGGTGTTCCGAATAGCTTCGGACCAATAAGAAGCCCTGTGTATGGTAGCTTAACAATAATTAGTCTACTCTCTTCTCAAGGGATATACGAAGGATGATCAGAAACTAAGATTACAAAGCCTGTAGTGAAACGAGTATATTTTATTTCGTACGACCAATACAGCCATCACATAGTACATACATTAGGTTATTTTTCCATATAGGGCTTATATCGATTTAGTCACTTGTCATTACGTTTGATGCGTAAATATCCTTTTCTTGCGTGTTCAGCCACATTATCGTGAAGTATCGCAACTCATCTGAAGCGAATAGTTGGCCTTCTAGGTGTTCCTTCAAGAGAGGAAAAATGTAAAGGTCGCTTGAAGCGGACTGTAGGGAGGGCGGTCGATGATATCCCAGCGAAACTGATTCAAGAACATGATGGTCTTCTGCGCTATATGAGGTCGCGCGAAGGGAGATGGCACCCTCGCTGAGGAGTTCTGGCGGTTTTCTCCTGATAGCTTCTCATAGTGTCGGTCAGCGGTCATTGCCCTTTTTCCAAAAAACTCCTCGAGTATGACGCCGGCGCTATCTCCAAAACACTGTGGACTTCATCTTCCCGGAGGAAGGTACCAACTTCAACTACTTTGATTGAGAGGTGTGCGAAGGGTGTTTCCACACCATTGGTGACCGCTTACTGCTAGGGTTGCGTTTCATGAACAATGTGATGAATGTTTCTAAAGAAATTTCCAGTGTTACAGTCATATGTCGTAACGGTATCCTTCTTTTGTGCTGAATCAGCGAGCTTCACGCGAGCTATGTTCAAATCTGTGGATGACGTGCAGGGTCGACCAATGCGATCCTCTTCGGTTTTCTCTACCGGCCTCAATCTTTCGACATTATTCTGCGACATGCTGGAGAGATATTACAGTTTCTCCATGAACCTCTATTAGCTGTCGGTGAATGACAACTGCGGTTACTTGTTTCGCTTACAGAAATCGAATAAATGAGTGAATCTCTTCGCGAGACCAATATTCCAAACGAATCTCCATTTGTGTTTACCTTGCAATAGCGCTGAGGGTGGAATTTGGCTGAAACTCTACACAATTACCAACCACAGATATTAGAATTACTTAACATCACTAAGTTTGCTGTGAAGGACGAAACACGAAGAACATGGACCTTGTCACCTTAGTTTATGATCATCCCTCGTAGGTGTGGAGTCCGATAGACTAGTCTAGGCAACTTCTTTGCAGGATTAATACCTTAAACAAAATGCCGCACGTCTGGAGGATGTAAAGTGGTATTTTTACTACGAGAGTACCCTGCTTCAGGTTGCTTACCTTCTCAAGGGACACTTCTAAAAGTCAAAATCACCCAAGAAGCCTGGATGGATCAAAATATGGCACATAGAAAAATCATTATGATATAAACGATTACAAGTCTAGCAGCATTGAATGCAGATGAAATATCCATAAAATTCATGAAAATCAAATTGAACTTTGAAATAATAGAATTTATATTGCAGCAATCATCGCAGCTAAGAAGAAACACAGCGGGCTTCTGGACTTTAAATAAAAAAAAGTAAGCAACCGAAATTAGATTTTTGTGGTCAGTAGTGTGACTTAAGGCGGAAGATAAAATAGAAAATTAAACAATGAATTTACATTCAGAGGAGGAATAATAATATTTATTTATATACTATTAATTTAAGAGATAATTCAACACATACATTTTTATTAGTGACAACAATGTGTTACAACAAATCGTTACATTCATTTAATAGAATACCAGTTTAACAAAACATTTCCATATAAAGTGTATAATTTGCAAATTAAATATATTTTAATATATATATATATACATATATTAAATAATACCAATAAAAATATCCATAAACGGTTCCTATACTTTACATTATATGTATTGAAACAATTAATAACATTGTTTTGGAATGGTGTTCTCTTGATATTTTTCCTTTCGCAATTTCGGAAGATTCTGAACCACCAAGGCTACTATTTATCCAGGTATAGCTGTAGTTTTTGTAATTCCTAGAATAATAATTATTATTGTTGTTATTATTATTATTATTATTATTTATATTATTATTATTAATACTATTGTAGTTTTATTTTAACTATTTTTGGTTGTTTCAAATGTTCGAAACAATATTGTGATCTATGTATGAAAATTAATCATGAATTCTAAAGTAATGTTATGCTTTATATTAATTTGCACTGACTTTAAAATCACTTTTATGAACTCTAATAGAATGTTATCTGTTTTTATACATTTGCTTCCTTAATATTCGTCAATATCTTTAACATTATCTATGAGATTTATGAATTTAAATTGCATTTAGTAGATAATTTCAATGTTTTGATAAGTAGTTCTTGTTAAAGTTTGTGTTTGTTAAGCTTTGCCCAGGAGGCCAAACTTTAACAACGAAGTTATGAAATTAAAAATAAATGCAAAACAACCCATCGAAATGTTGTAGTAATTTTCCTATTTTAAGAATATTTTTGTGCCAATCGTAATTATCAATTTGCCAATTATTAAGCTGTATGATAACTTGCGTCTAAAATTATGTCAGAGAGTTTTTCTGGCAGAGTTTAGATATAAGTTTATTTTTATTTTTATACCCGTTTTTATTGTGTGGGAAATAAACCAGTCCCAGCAGCATGCACATAAAGCACAAAAGGAGCTGAAATGAATAGCATCACATCAGAGGACAGGACGAGTTCATTAGTTAGTTTTACGTGGAGTTATTTTAATTTGCAAAATAAAAGAATTCCCCTTGCATCAATTAAAACTAATCCCCGAAACACAGAGGAAACGAGAGAAGAAATAAATGAGTAGAAATTCGTTGAAATTCTGCTGTGACAATAATCAGAATTTTCCCCCCTTTCCGTTGAGCCGATGTTACTACAGAGCTAGAGGCTTTAATAATGACGTATGTGATATCACTTATACAGGCTTGTAACCTGGCACATACACATTAATGGGGCAAACAAATTGCTAACTGCAAACCTGACATACATACAATTTTGCTGCTGTATGTAATTATATATTTAGGCATGAAATATTGTTGGAAGCAAAATAAGTGCTTGAATGTTAAAATTCAGTATTCAAGCTGCAATTGTCTATAACTGAATTTACATAGAGTTTCAAAAGAATTGTTTACTCAATCCTAGTATTATATCGGCACTTGGGGCTAACATCCTTTGGCACATAAACTTTTTATTTTGCAAAAGAAGGCTATGAGAACAATTTGCGGAGTTCATTTTAAACACCACTGTAAGAAACGTTTTTACTGGATTAGGCATTATGTCTTTTCCATTGATGTATGTGCTGAGTGGCCTCTTATATGTCAAAGAAAATATAAATAGCTTCGTAATTTGTTCAAATATTTATAACTATTCAACACGAAATAGTTCAAATTTATATACTAACAAATTTATGTACACCAAAATTCAGAATAGTTACTTAGTATGTTATTTGAAGTTGTTTAGTGCTTTACCACAAAGATTAAGAGAACTCTCTCGCCTAATCTTTAAGAGGACCATGCGCCACACATTAGTTGCAATCCATTATATAGTGTTAATGATGTTTACTTTCTCTTGCCTCTTATGTATAATGTACATAGGGATAGAGAGGTATTGCATTCCATCCAAAAATTCGAAGTCGAGATTTCACCGGAAATATATGTTTTAGGACCCCCTGAATACAAAAAAAGCATTTCCAGAAAAAAGTCCGTGTGTGTGTGTGTGTGTGTGTGTGTGTGTGTCCGTGTGTCTGTGAACACGATAACTCAAAAACGAAAAGTGGCTAAAATACCAAACTTGGTATTTAAGTTCAGTATCTTCCAGGGATGCGACATGAACATTTTGAGAAAAATCCTCCCACTCCAAACTACCCTTTACATGGAACTTTTTTCGAAAATGTTGATTTTCTTAAAAATGGCTGTAACGATTTGGATTAAAATATCGTATATTAAAATATTTACCTGACAAATAAAATGTATATCTTGAATTTTCTGGGAATAACTTCTAAAGACCTGTTTATTCTGGATGAATTTTGCTTAATTTGGCATAACTAATAAACCGTAAGAGATAGACAAAAACTTTCAATACAAAAAATGTTGGACTTATTAAAATACACAATTTATGTCATATACTTTTTTTCGTGGAGCTTACCGTTTTTGAGGTATTCATTGTTATTAGTTCCAGTTGTGAAGTACTTATACTTTTCTCAGACGGGAGTGTCCGTTTTTCTTTTGTTCTACTCCTGGCCAAGAAAAGAAGCCATTTGTAATGACAATCGCATAACGACAGCTTTTAAAACATTTGTCTATCGATTTAGCCTAACGTATTCCCTTAAATTCTTCCTACTTATAAGGAACTAAGTAATAAAAACATTGTGTTGAATACAAGGTGCAGAAAGAAGAATAATCTTATGTAAGAAGTTTGTAGAACGGCTAGAGAAAGTCATGTGAGTGTAACGTATCAGATTTTTTTAGTCTTAATTTCTAAGCTTTTAATGTATTTGACGCTGCTACACTGTAGCACTGTTTCAGCAATAAAGATTATCCATCCATCCATCCGTCCGTCCGTCCGTCTATCTATCTATCTATCTATCTATCTATCTATCTATCTATCTATCTATCTATCTATCTATCTATCTATCTATCTATCTATCTATCTATCTATCTATCTATCTATCTATCTATCTATCTATCTATCTATCTATCTATCTATCTATCTATCTATCTATCTATCTATCTATCTATCTATCTATCTATCTATCTATCTATCTATCTATCTATCTATCTATCTATCTATCTATCTATCTATCTATCTATCTATCTATCTATCTATCTATCTATCTATCTATCTATCTATCTATCTATCTATCTATCTATCTATCTATCTATCTATCTATCTATCTATCTATCTATCTATCTATCTATCTATCTATCTATCTATCTATCTATCTATCTATCTATCTATCTATCTATCTATCTATCTATCTATCTATCTATCTATCTATCTATCTATCTATCTATCTATCTATCTATCTATCTATCTATCTATCTATCTATCTATCTATCTATCTATCTATCTATCTATCTATCTATCTATCTATCTATCTATCTATCTATCTATCTATCTATCTATCTATCTATCTATCTATCTATCTATCTATCTATCTATCTATCTATCTATCTATCTATCTATCTATCTATCTATCTATCTATCTATCTATCTATCTATCTATCTATCTATCTATCTATCTATCTATCTATCTATCTATCTATCTATCTATCTATCTATCTATCTATCTATCTATCTATCTATCTATCTATCTATCTATCTATCTATCTATCTATCTATCTATCTATCTATCTATCTATCTATCTATCTATCTATCTATCTATCTATCTATCTATCTATCTATCTATCTATCTATCTATCTATCTATCTATCTATCTATCTATCTATCTATCTATCTATCTATCTATCTATCTATCTATCTATCTATCTATCTATCTATCTATCTATCTATCTATCTATCTATCTATCTATCTATCTATCTATCTATCTATCTATCTATCTATCTATCTATCTATCTATCTATCTATCTATCTATCTATCTATCTATCTATCTATCTATCTATCTATCTATCTATCTATCTATCTATCTATCTATCTATCTATCTATCTATCTATCTATCTATCTATCTATCTATCTATCTATCTATCTATCTATCTATCTATCTATCTATCTATCTATCTATCTATCTATCTATCTATCTATCTATCTATCTATCTATCTATCTATCTATCTATCTATCTATCTATCTATCTATCTATCTATCTATCTATCTATCTATCTATCTATCTATCTATCTATCTATCTATCTATCTATCTATCTATCTATCTATCTATCTATCTATCTATCTATCTATCTATCTATCTATCTATCTATCTATCTATCTATCTATCTATCTATCTATCTATCTATCTATCTATCTATCTATCTATCTATCTATCTATCTATCTATCTATCTATCTATCTATCTATCTATCTATCTATCTATCTATCTATCTATCTATCTATCTATCTATCTATCTATCTATCTATCTATCTATCTATCTATCTATCTATCTATCTATCTATCTATCTATCTATCTATCTATCTATCTATCTATCTATCTATCTATCTATCTATCTATCTATCTATCTATCTATCTATCTATCTATCTATCTATCTATCTATCTATCTATCTATCTATCTATCTATCTATCTATCTATCTATCTATCTATCTATCTATCTATCTATCTATCTATCTATCTATCTATCTATCCATAAATTACATACCTCTGGCACCAGTGCCAGATAATGAATGACATAATTACTATGACAAGTCACCAATTACGTCACCGCCACAATATAATTTTCTCCTCAATCTGTAAGAAAACCTGAAATCGTCACTCTCGCGTAAATACCTAACATCAGGAACCTCAACAAAAATTTGATTAATTTCAGATCTGGAGAGCACATTTGATTTTTACTTTCTCTAGCACGCACATACTATGTGCATAGTGCATACAGAAGGTATTGTATTCCACCCAAAAACTCGGTATACATGTTTCGATACCCCCTTAATCCAAAAACAACATTTTTAGAAATATGTCCGTGTGTGTGTGTGTCTTTGTGTGCGTGTGTGTTGTGTGTTTGAGGGCAGCATAGCTCAAAGTTGGTTAAATTCAAAACATCGTATTTAAGTTCGGTGTCCTCCGAAAATGCAACACAAAGATTTTCAAGAAAATGTCCCCACCCCAACATTACACGGAACAGTTTTCGAAAATATTTATTTTATCAAAAATGGCTCTAACGATTTTGATTAAAATGTCATATATTTAAGATATTTTCATGCCAAACGAAATGTGTATTTTAAATTTTCTGGGAATACCTTGTGAAGACCTTTTCATTCCGGATGATATTTTTATAAATTGTATGTAACTGGTAAACTGAAAAAATAGACTAAAAGCTTACTAATCAATAAATATATACACCGTTAGGACACATAATGTGTGCCTTCCTATATCTTTCTATACTTAACCGTTTTCGAGATATTCCGAATTATTGATTTCAGTTTTAAGCTGCTTAAACTTTATCAAACGAGAGACATCTTTCTTTTCATCTTTTTTTTGTTTTTGTTTGTTTATTCCTAGCAAGCAAAGATGACCGAATTTTAAATGTTTCACTTAGCAACCGGCTTTTAAAAGATCTGACTATTGCTATACTTTAGTGTATTCCCTTTTTTGCCTTTTATTAATAAATAAGTAGTAATAAGACAAAATCTGTCAATGTTTATCTTGATTAACATGACGTACATAAAAGATTAATCTTTTTTAAGAAAATTTGTTTGTCGAACAGCTAGAGAAAGTCATATGAATAGAACATATCAAAATGTATTACTTATACCCATTGAGAACTTCTTCAATAAATCAAATACCTTAACAAAGGTGAAACGCCGTTGTTTATTAACTTCTGCATGCATTTCATCTTTGAATATCCATATGGAGGTGGAACACATAACTCTCTGACTGGAAAAAGAAAGCGGTACTTACAATCTAACTTCAAATTACTCACAATGTCAAGAAGTAATAAATGTCTGCATAGTTATCAGCTCTGAAAGAGTGTGTTAGAAATGTGGTTTCATTACTCAAACCAACGCATTTTTCATTTCGTCATCCACAAAATGTATTATTCTTTTCGTAACAACAATAACTCTTAGCACTTTAGGCTTAGTTCAAAATGTTAAGCGGAATAAAATCTATATTTTCAATAGTATTTTGCTCTGTAGGTGTTGAAACAAATAAAACATCTCCTTTAAAGCCACATTAAGCTATACATCTGTATAATCTTATTGCAATACTGTAAATAATATCTGACTGATACTAACACATATACATATCATGCATTAATTGTATCTAACAGGCTGAGCAGTTTAAATATATGCTTTATAATTATGGCCTGTGAAACTGCTAAGTTTCCTCAAGTGTTAAAGCTTTCATCTGGGTTTAATATTTTTGTGTATATGAAAATAAAAAAAACAGTATTCTGAAGAAAACCTTTAATGTGGAATTAAAGGAAAATGTAGAAAGAATAGGAGTGAGAGCTAAAGTATAGAAAACAAAATACATAATTATTATATCAGAAGGGAAAAAGAAACAATAAGATATGGAAATTAGTCTGAATGTATTTCAAGGAAGAGAATTTTTTTATTTGGTAAATATAATAGACAATGGGAACAGAATAGCAATACAACAAAATACTGGATATAAGCAGACATTAAATCATAGCTGGCAAACCTAAATTTGTTCAAAAGTAAAATATTAATCGGAAGGATAAAATCCAGGATTATAAAATATACAGTCACATATGGGGCCGAAATTGTACATTAAGAATGTCCAACCAAGAGGCGTCAAAAACATTTGAACACAAGATAACTATAATAGAATAGAGTTTGTGGAGAATACATTGTAATCAAGAAAGTGTTTATATTATAAAAGCAGAAAATATAGAATTCTTTGTAAAACCATTAAGGTTACAATGGCTAGGTTATCTAGAAAGAATGGAAATGAATAGAATACCTTTAATAGCATTTAAAGTAAGATTATACTCGACAAAAACAAAAAGGAAGAGACAGAATGAGATGGATTGATGGGCTATGGATGTGATAGACGATTTGAAGACTATGAAGGTGAAAGAATGCAGAGACAGAATGAGAGATAGAAAAGCACAGAAAGTAATTGTGAAGGACCTTAAGGCTTACTTAGGGATGTAGTGCCGCATATTAAATAAGTATCCGGAAGAGATCATACATTTTAATTATCCGCATAAAACTTAGGTTTTTTCTCTCTCTCTTTCTTTTCTCAGTTGATTTACAAAGAAGTACTAATATTGCAAAAATAGGTGTTACAGTTTTATAAAAGTACTTTCATTGTTGAAATAATTCCTGTCATAAAACCATAGAAGATACTAAACACTATACTGTGACAGCGTCGTCCATGTGCTGCCGCTCTCACACTCGCATTGGTACTGCGTCGGCGCAGTTGAAGACCTCGGATGCGTAACAACACAGGAGCTGCGGCACGCCGGTAACAAGAGACTTTTGAACGCAAGACGTCTCCATTACTCTCGAAGCTTCGGCTTCCACATTTTCTAGTTAAAAAAAGAGAATGAACTGCCGTGTGTAGTGTGTAGTCACAGGCGTGAAGAGTTGTAATAACTCATGAATGACTGGAGAGTTGGCGTACAGTGGCCGACTGGTGTCAACTGTCTACACGTCGAGTGAGTTGTTTGTAAAATGAATTACAAAATGTATTATTAAAACTTTTTCCCTCAAAATAGATAGTTTTATTAATATATACATATATATAATTTTATTACAGTATGGTAACAAATGTCTACCTTGACGGAAAACGTTTTATTAATAACGTTTTTAATTCATATTACAAACAACTCACTCGAAGTGTAGACAGTTGACACCAGTCGGCCACTGTTACAGTTAGTTGGAAGTGGGGGATTTTCTTGAAAAATTTCGTGTCGATCCTTGGAAGACACTAAACTTAAATACCAAGTTTGGTATTTAAAAGGTAGTTTCGTTTATGAGCTATGACGCCCCCCCCCCACACACACGCACAATAACACACAAACCACAGACAGACAGACAGACAGACAAACACACACACACACACACACACACACACACACACGGATGGACATGTTTCTAAAAATGCTTTTCTCCGATTCAGGGGGTCACCAAGCATATATTTCCGGTGAAATCTCGGCATCGAATTTTTGGGTTCAATACAATACCTTCTTTATACTGTATATAAATAGTATGTATAATTAGAGAAAGTAATAATAACGTATATTTAATAGTGATATTCTTGTCAACATACAATAATAGTAATAATAATAATAAGAAGAAGAAGAAGAACAACAACAACAACAACAATGATAACAACAATAATAGAAATACTATTATTAAGTATGAGTATACAATTTGCTATTTTTAGTTGTTTAATTTATATAGCTGCCTTTAACTTTTATGGTCATTTCGGGGCATTTAACTTCCGAAACACTGCGTTATTCTTTATGTTGTCCCCTTTTCAATAGTACATAATAAACACATATACACACATACACATATTCGCTCTCATATTCATACTTCGAATCTCTATAGAGGATAGCGAATGATCCAAATTAAAGATATATTTCCTGCCCTAACTAGGAATCGAACTCGGTACTCTGGGTTGAGAAAACTGTGAAGCTAGCGGATCATTTTGTGAGGGGGTGGTTTCGTTAAAGGAACGTAGAATACAATATACCATGTTTAATCAGTATTGTGGCTGGGGAGTATAAAGAAGGTGGTTAAGCAATAAATGGCGGAATGTGTTGTAAAGTCTGACGTATCATTGAGGAGAGAAGTTACATGTCGACTCTTGATGTCAAACTACCAGATTCACATAAATATGAGAAAATATACTAATAATGAAAGATAATGACTCATAATGCGAGAGATTCAAGAAAAATAGATAGTAAATAGCATAGTAGAAATTATAGGAAATTTTGGAAATAATACGAAGGCAAATCTTGCAAAGTAAATAACAGAAATTACATATGGAAATATGATATTATAGTAAAACGTATTTGAGTTTTGAACAGGATATACAGAATTATTGTAAAAAAAAACAAATTTTCGCATCTACCTAGAAAATAAAGAATCTCTTCGAACAAATTAGGGTCAAAAAGCCATTAAAGTCATTGAGTGAGTTCTATTCACAAAAATGCTAGAATACACAATGGCAGGGAAATACAGTACAAACGGGTCGTAGACTTAAGTCAAATTAGAAAGGATATGAGCTTACATTTGGCTAAATTGTATTCAGTAACGTTGCCAAGTCTATATAACTGTGTTGATAGGTTTGGAAAATCCTAGCTGGTAGAGTTGAAGACCAATCAGGTTAAATTCAACTGAAAGTTTGGGATAACATCGGGGAATCGCCTAGAAATTTGTCTAGGCAAGGAGCTCCCGGTAAGTTGTGTGGAGGTGTAAGGTAAACGCTAGTTTGCAATTCATTCACGAGCTGGAAGGGCGTAAAAGAAGCAAGAGAAAATGTCAAGTAATTAGGAGTGTATACCGTGTGTAATGTAACCACAGTTCGCGGATGAGAGGGTAAATGCATTCTCTGGAGACCGAACAGGAGCTCTCAAATGCTAGGGTCCAGGTAAAATTTGAGGTGGTGGAACTAAATAATTAGGTCAATATCAAAACGTCTTGAAAACTTGTTTGATAGTGAACTTTTGGCAGATAGGAACAGGACCTGAAATGACTCTGAGGAAGTAAAACGGGGGAGAATATTTCTGTGTGTCATTTTGTGTATAAAACTGTCATTCAAGAAAGCATGATTTTATATGCATTTCCACCCAAATCCCTAAGGGGCTATCCCCCTCCAAAATAAGAAACACAAAATCTCGTGTTCTTAGCAGACTTCCCTCTCCCCTCCAGCCTTCCTGCACCTGATCGGTGCCATCCAAGACTGAACCCTCAGCCGAAAGCAAAAATCCCGCATAGCTGTGGTACAATAACAAATATTTATTGTGCACTCTGGAAGCCGTGTTTTAAGAGAAGACATGGGCTCAGATAGGTGCTAAATAATTGACGCGAAGATAGCAGAAAGAGGACATTGTTTCTTCTCCGAGAAATACTTACATGAAAATATAGAATAATAGTAAGTGGGATAATCAATAGAATAGTTTTATCTCTGGTCTACTTGAAGCCATTTTTCCCTTGGCAAGCGTATGTCAACACAATGTCAGATTTACTTTAGTTATTTTATCCCCCCCCCCTTCCACTCTAGACTTTTTTTGTATTCTCTTTAGATGAGTACAATTGCGTTGCCTATTGCCCTCAGTTGCATTAGTGACCTTTCTCCTAGCTTTCTCCTTCCAGGCAACCAAACTTTTACCTCCCAGCCGGTATAATTGTTATGTGTCTGGCCTGAAAAACAAACAAAAACATCAGAACCTAACAATGAACGAGGTTATAATCGCTATGAAATGTAGGAGTGACAGACCGTCTATATAAACGAATATCGCTACGATAGGAAAGGTTGGCTGAACCTGCATCCGCTTTGTGATCCAGGCTTCTAGGTTCGATTCCCACCTAGGAGTGGGAATTTTACCTTGACCAATATTATTTCCTATCTTCCCGACAGTCTAGAAATACAAATGAGAGTGTGAATGTGTGTGTGATCTAAAGTACAAAAAAAAAAAAAATAAATAAACTCCAATAAAAATTGTAAACGAGTTAATGTTATTACTGAAGGTTACTAGCTTTCCAGGTTAGCGACGGAGGACGTTAAGGTGCCTGACAATCCCGCCCGGGCGTTACGGCCCAGATGTAGCTTACCTCCCACGGCTATCCATCCACTGCCACCTCGAGTTCCAACCCAATCCGAACAGCTCCCTTACGAGAAGGGCTTAGATGTTTGGCTCAACTACTTCTAGTAACGTCAGAAGTACCAAGGTGCTCGGGTTCCGCAGCTTCTTCTGGGCTCGCGGCAAGATGAGCGAAATGTCGGCAATCCCATGCCGGAAGCTAAGAAGGCACATCAGGACACAGGTCGTGGGAGCCTGCGCATCCATTTAACAATTATCCATTTCATTGCGGTCCACTTTATGTGTTGGTGGATGTACATTGCAGTATAATGGATTACACCTTTAAAATAGGCTCTAAAGATCTGTTTGAGGTCTGTATATTACACAATTTATTTTCGCACACCTTCATCGGTTTCTGTTTTACTTTCAGATTTGTGAAAGCTCTTTCTTGAGTCTTTGTCTGTACGACGAACTCGTTTCGATAATTACTTGGGCTCTCAACCACAATTTATACAGTTATATAACACTTGTTACCATGTGTGTTAATGTATATCTTGTATTTAGTTTAGTTGGGAAATCATTGGTCGAACACAATTGTCACAAGAACACTGAGTTTGTACAACACAAATGGATTGGACAACTTTCTGAAATATTGAAGTTACTGGCCCGGATACCACATATGCCAGTAAAAACATTACAAAACATGTATGAGGCAACGGTTAGGTGGCCGCGCCGTGGCCGAGTGGTTAGAACACTCGCCTCTCACCTAGACGCCCTGGGTTCGATCCCAAGTATGTGAGATTTGTGGTGGACAAAGCGGCGCTGGGGCGGGTTTTCTCCGGATTCTCCCGCCATCTCATTCCACCGGTGCTCCATCATCATTCATGTATCATCAGTGTCACCGCCTGCAGTGCCATAAGTAGTTAAAGCGGGCGTTAAACACTAAAAAAAAAAAAAAAAAGTTAGGTCTTCATTACTATATAGCGAAGTGAGATGTGGGGATGGGATAGGGTAGCTAATCTAAATAAAATACAATGTCGTTTCTGGAAATGTATTCCGGGATTGGGGAGGGATACTTCTAATCACGGTGTTCTTCGTGCCAAATTAAGTGTAGTTAGATACTGGCTGCGAATAATTAGAGGTGATCAAACAACTCTAAGAGCAATATGTTATCGGCATCAGATGAATAACATAGAGCATCCAAAATGGTGGGCGGCAGGGCTACAACGGGGATTAGCAAAGATTGGCTTAAACGAAAGGGGTTATAACGTCCTGAATAAAGTAAAAAGACGACTATGCGATATAAACAGCAGGAAATATAATCTGAATGTAGAAACAAATCGTCATTGTAGTTACAAAACGAAATAAAAATTGGGTGGAGTAAAGAGACATATATGCTAAAATTGGGTATGAAGCAAAGATCGGGAATAGCGTGGCTGAAGTTGGGAGGATGGCAGTTGATGAAGATGGTAGGTGGATTTGCCCATTATGCGAGTATCAGAAAGACTGGACACATAGTTTGGCAGATTGCGTGCAGATGGAGGAAAAAATTACTGCCGGAAGTATTTTTAGCTTCAAACAGACGAAGGACAGCATTCTGGGATTTGATTCTAAACAACCAAAACTGGCAAAATCTATTGCACTAAGGGATAAAATATTTGTGTAAATATTGTATAGACTTATTTGGTGTTTGAGTAATCTATATGTATGAATACGTGGTGTAGTTGCGAATGCAAGTGAGTGTGTGTGGGTGTGTTTGTGTGTGTATTTCCAATGTTGTCAGGATATATACATTAGATATGTAGCTAATCTTCTAAGTTCAAGTATTTTTAGACAGCATGTACGCTCGACCGACCCATGTGACTGTGTGACGCAAATATTGTATTATTGTAAAGTAAATAATAAAATACTACTACGAAACGAAGAGGGAGGAACAGAATAGCTAATGCCTTGTAAACCGCCACGCTATAATTTTCCTTTCGTGTCCGATTAATTATCGCCTAGAACTCGTGATCTCATTACTCTAAAACTGTGTCTTAACCAACTATATTATTATTTTTTTATTGTTTCACCTTTAAGGTCATATTGGAGACTTTGCACTTGAAACAACCCGTTGTCTATAGGTTCTTTACGTTGGTTTGAATAATTTTATTTTATTCAAACACATACACACACACATTCACTCTCACAAACATACTTCCAGACTCTGTGGGGGATAGAGAATAATTCTGGCTAAAGAAAAATTCCCCGCCCCAGCCGGGAATCGAACCCAGATCTCCGGATGAAGTTATATTCTTCTTTTAACCAGTAATACCTCCACGGGAGGTATAGACCGTGCCGTTACCGAGTGTTTAGGTTACTCCCGACCGCATGTGGGATTTGTGGCGGGAAAAGCGGCACGGGGGTGGATTTTCTACAGATTCTTCGGTTTCCCCCACCATCGCATTCCACCGGTACTCCCTCTCATTCCATATATCATCAGTGACATCGTCTGCGGTGCCATAGTAGTAAAAGCAGGTGTTAAACACTTTAAAAATATTGAAAAAAAAAATACACGGGGAGTCGATTGCACTATTACTTAAATTATTGACTTACACCTGCTTCCATAAAAATTGAACCATTTTTCCTGTTCGTAATTGTGTTTTTCTTCATCTTCAGAAACCAAACTTTTATTCCTTCAATTCGGTATCTTTATGTGACTGGCCTGCAAAGTATTAGGGACAAAACGAACCAATTATGGATGTTGAAGCCTTATGAATGAAAAGGGTAGTTATCTACGATTAGTATAAATAGAAAGGCCTTCGGTCATCTAGAGGAAGGAATGAACGATTATTTGCATACGTTATTTGCGTGACTGTTAGCATGGAGACCAAGGTTAAAGTTATTGCTGTTAATAAGCAGAATTACTAAACCGATATTAAGAAAGCAATACTAGAGCAGGAAAATTCAATTATGACATTATACTAGAGTGTAACAGGCACTTTATATGTGTTTGGGATCTGAAAATGACAACTTTCAACTGTATCACATTATGCTCGTGTGTAACAGGCGCCTTATGCGTGTTTGGGATCTGAACATGACATCTTTTAACTGTATCACATTATGCTCGTGTGTAACAGGCGCCTTATGCGCGTGTGTTGGGATCTGAACATGACAGCTTTCAACTGTATCACATTATACTCGTGTATAATAGGCGCCTTATACGTGTTTGGGATCTGAACATGACAGCTTTCAACTGTATCACATTATACTCGTGTGTAACAGGCACTTTATACGTGTTTGGGATCTGAACATGACAGCTTTCAGCTGTATCACATTATACTCGTGTGTAACAGGCGCCTTATACGTGTTTGGGATCTGAACATGACAGCTTTCAACTGTATCACATTATGCTCGTGTGTAACAGGCGCCTTATGAGCGTGTGTTTGGGATCTGAACATGACAGCTTTCAACTGTATCACATTATACTCGTGTGTAACAGGCACCTTATGCGCGTGTGTTTGGGATCTGAACATGACAGCTTTCAACTGTATCACATTATACTCGTGTGTAACAGGCGCCTTATACGTGTTTGGGATCTGAACATGACAGCTTTCAACTGTATCACATTATACTCGTGTGTAACAGGCGCCTTATACGTGTTTGGGATCTGAACATGACAGCTTTCAACTGTATCACATTATACTCGTGTGTAACAGGCGCCTTATACGTGTTTGGGATCTGAACATGACAGCTTTCAACTGTGTCACATTATACTCGTGTGTAACAGGCGCCTTATACGTGTTTGGGATCTGAACATGACAGCTTTCAACTGTGTCACATTATGCTCGGGTGTAACAGGCACCTTATGAGCGTGTGTTTGGGATCTGAACATGACAGCTTTCAACTGTATCACATTATGCTCGTGTGTAACAGGCGCCTTATACGTGTTTGGGATCTGAACATGACAGCTTTCAACTGTATCACATTATACTCGAGTGTAACAGGCGCCTTATACGTGTGTGATGGGATCTGAACATGACATCTTTCAACTGTATCACATTATGCTCGTGTGTAACAGGCGCCTTATACGTGTTTGGGATCTGAACATGACAGCTTTCAACTGTATCACATTATACTCGAGTGTAACAGGCGCCTTATACGTGTGTGTTGGGATCTGAACATGACATCTTTCAACTGTATCACATTATGCTCGTGTGTAACAGGCGCCTTATACGTGTTTGGGATCTGAACATGACAGCTTTCAGCTGTATCACATTATACTCGGGTGTAACAGGCGCCTTATGCGCGTGGGTTGGGATCTGAACACACAAGGCTTCGGCGCTCGCATTTTATCGTTTTTCAGTTCTCCAAGTTGAAAGCGGATGACGTTCATGTTCTAGCGGGTCTTGCAAGTTTGTATTAACCTTCAGTTGCCTGCACTAGAATACTGCATATGCAGTATATATCCTCCTTTAATTCAAGTTTAAAACTGGAGATATATTAAACATATTTGGGAATAAATATATAAAATTATTATATAAAATAAAACAGAAAATTGAAATCAAAATAAATGTAGATCCTTTATTAATGTTTTTCTTCCAATTAAAAGTTTAAATTCTTCCAAACCAGTTTTCATAATGCTGCCAAAGGCACTACTAAAACAGTAGTTCAAATGGCTATAGTGTTAGATGATAAGAATGGCCATCCATTTAAAGCCTAAACTTGCAAGTTCAACTCTCACTGACTGTATTAAAGGACGGGGAGAGCCCAAGTAAAATAATCTGTGTGATGCTTGGAAGTTAATGGGGTTAGATGTGACTGTAATTATGTGGATTTTACTCTTTTATTTATTTAAAAATTATTGCAAATTTAGGGCAAAAATTGTATATATTTTTACAATATAAAACAGTCTTGGTTACCTGTTTTAAGGTTGAAGGTTGGTATACCATGATATTAATCATAGAGTACAAACAAGCGCAACTAATAGGTACCGATAGGCAACAATGGGTTAAGTAAATACATTTAAAATTGAAAACGGCTTTTCTACTTGATCTCTAAACAAACTATTCTTACGAAAGATGATTATTTTATTACTTCATGCTAATGGAGATAAATATTACCAGAAATAATTTTATTAACTAGTTCCTTACGAGCATAAGGCAAATAAACGATTGCACTAAATACTTTAAAATAGTCCCATTCATCTTTAATCAAATTTGTAATTAGGGATCACTATGTTTAGCTCTTAAACATCATTTAAGTAAATACGTTTAATATAAAAAACTGATATAACTCATTCTCAATCTGTTCTGGAAACTGAGGTGGACTCTTTTGGGTCTGTCGGCCGGTTACCTCACCTTCGCTGTCAGTGTAGCTTGTAGTCTCGGATTTGATTGGGCTGCTGTACGTCTCGGGAACTCTCGTCCTGGACCCTCAGTGCAGTATTATGCTGAACCGTGCTTTATAAGTTTAAATTTGCCGCTGGATCTGTAACGTTGGTCACGCTTACAGTTGGTGGAACTGGAATTTCTGTTTAGCGCCGAACCAATTGTTGAAACAGCTTTAAGCTTCTTCTCTGCGGTGAAGTTTTTTGTATTTCATTTTATAACCCGGTTGCATTACACATCGTATAATAGCGAGCTATACAGTCGGTGAGTATAAGAATCTCAATCCCCTTGCTTGGTTGGTAGGATCTTTTTAGGACAGAATGACTTTAAAAGTAATTTGGTATTTAAAACCTTTTATTTGTACAGATTGTTGTAATAACGCGGTGTACCAGATACGCGACTTGAACTGATTTCTTTTACAGGAAATTGTGAATAATATCTGCTTTATGGTATGTACTTACATAAATTATTGATGATCATTAATACAATATATTATTTTATACACAAATACTACAATATTAATCTCGATTTCTAAGATGGACTCTTAGCGTCTGCAGCTACGTCTTCACTATTCAGAGACTGTGTATCGGAATTTTATAAAATTGTTACTTCTAACATAAAGTTGAAGATCGTTGTTTTTAGTATTGTAATCTGCACATCACCATGGGGACGACACATTTCCTTGTTCCCACTTTTCGTGAAATACATATACAATATACATTTTATATGCCCCTAGTAATTAAAGTTAATAAATTTGAATAATTTACATAATAATGTTCGTATAATTTTTAACTTAGTTATTTGTTAAACTTTGTTCCTCTCTTTTGTTACATTCTTAAACAAATTACAGCATCCGGTATATCCTGATCTCTTTTGTTTTCCTTCTTCTCCACCCATACTATATGTTTGTTTAAGTTTTATATGTTTAATATACTTTTTAAGCACCAATTCTTAGCTGTTTTATACATAATAATGAATTATATTTTATCACATAGCCTTGGCTATGCTGCTTTCGTTAAACACGCCATTTTAACCAGTTTTCGTGCGTATCGTGAAGCGATGACGTCATGTTGCAAGTTCTTCACATACATTTCTTTGGCTTTTAAGTGCCTAACAATAGTATTTTATTAATTTTTTGAAACTGTTTTAGGGCAGTATATTTTTCTTTTTAGTTGCCTGGATTGCTTCAATGTTAGCTTATGTATCAAAACAAATTGTTTTTACGAAAGATTTTTATTTATACACTTCACACTAATGGAGATAAACATTACCAGAAATAGTTTTTTTACTTAGTTACTTATATGCATAAGGGAAATAAACTAGGCAAAGCGATAGTCAAATCTTTTGTACTTGTGATTGCCATTGAAATTCGGTTGTCTTTCTATGTCCAGAAGTAAAACAAAAGAGGTATGAAACGAATGAGACTGTATCCTATGAGGAAGGTTTTTAGTATTTTAAAGTTGATATTAATAACAGGGATATCTCTGAAATAATATTATATAATTTGTGTTTTATGTAGTAGGATTTTATCTATCTTGTATGGTTTACTTGTTATCTATGTAAAATTCATTAAGAATGAAAATGATTTCAGGGCCTACGCCCAAGAAATTAAATTGATACATTTCGTCCTATAATTGCGTTTAATATGCGGCATTTTATTTAAAATCGTTACAGCCAATTCCTATAAAATCAACAAAATTTGAAAACTATTTAACGTGAAGTGTGGTTTGGGATGGGGATTTTTCTGAAAATCTTCGTGTTCAATTCTAGGAAGATACCCTAACTACTAAGAATCCTCCACTTTTTTATTATTTATAGTCATCCCAATCCTCAGTCATGACTTTATTTTTGCACTCTATATTTGAAGATTATATTTTGTGGCTGTTTTATATAAACTAATTATACTTCTTTGTAAGAATATAATGTTTATTTAAGGCACAAACATTTCTTAATTTGCACCTAGTAACGTCGCTTTGGATGAAATAATTAAAATACCACAAAGTGAATTCTGGTGGGGTATAGAATATGTTTTATTGTAAGTTTTATGACAAGGGCTTTGACCAACATTTATGTGAAAACGCAATACATATATCGGTGCCTACTCACGGACACAAAAACTGCACACACTCACCAACACATGGGCACACAAAACGAGAGTAGGAATGCAACGTTCAATGTAAAATGCATGATCTGCTGTTCAAACTTTTAACTCTAAACAATATTACTTTTTGTATGAGAGTATTTATTGATATTCATTTCTTCACATGAACACTTTATTAGAAGGTGCCTTTGACGATTGTTTAATTTAATTCTCGTGGAAATAAAATGCATATTGTAAAAGTACTCTGCAGGACATTTAAATAGGTTTATACGTTTATAAAAGAACTACCTGTGATCGTGCCAAAAAAATTCGATCCAATCTGATTCACTAGTTTATAGGTTTGGAATTTGAGTCCCGTATTCTTTAAAAGTCTTTATTAAAATTGTATTTTAATATTACACTTTAGAAATTATATTACGTTTTTTTGGATATCTCAGACTTTTAGATATGGTTGGTTGGTATCTAATGTTGAGCATTTGGCAGTGAAGCCAAATTCGCTCTCTTGCATTCCAGTAGTTTAGTGTCATATTATCATGTTGACTAAAGGTTGGGCAGCGCAGTAGATGGTTTCCATCCATATCTTCTTTAAGTGTACAGAAAGGACACAGAGAAGATCTCACTATACCAATCCTGAATAAATGTTTAATAAGACAGTCATGGTGTGACTTTTAACTTTTAGATATAGCTCTGAGTGAATTAATTAGACATGACTATCGCTTGTTCAAAGCTATGTACACGCGTTACTTTATAGTACATATGCTACCACTAGCTCTAACACCTTTGACTTATAACAAAAGAATCACCTATAACTATTCGAGAGAAAATCCTTAACTCTAATAACTTAAATTGATACAGAACTAAATGTTTATGAAGAAAGAACAACCTCATGTGCAGTTTTCGGTTAAAGAATTAGCGGTAAGTTCCGCTATCAGAACAGGTCAGAATGGGAGCAGAAACAGAAGGCAACATTTTGGGGCTAACCGCAACTGCCACACGCTTTGTTGGCAGTTGTGGTAGCGCGTTCGTTTGGGGAAGTTTGATTTCCGCTCAATGAGCCTTACGCTAGAATTTTCAGCTATTTCCCAACAAATCCAGCCACATTATTCCAGAATTCCTGAAATGTTTCCCCTCTCCTCTTGTTACCATACCAACTACACTTACAGACTCTATTTAATAATAAAGGTTTATTATAGTACAGTTGACGCCTCCCCCACCCCCAAAAAAAGAATATGTGGCGATACGTTTACTTTTTTTATTGCGTGTTTCTATTTTTACTTTCTCTACACATACAATGTACACAGTGTATAGAGAAGATATTGCATTACACCCAAAAATTCAATACCGAGATTTCACCGGAAATACATGATTTGGGTCCCCCTGATTCCAAAAAAAAAAGCATTTTTAGAAAAATGTCCGTGTGTGCATCTGTCAGTATGTCTGTGTATTTAGGTTTGATATCTTGCAAGGATGCGACACGAAGATTTTGAGAATAATCCCCGCTCTCCAAACTACTCTTTACATGGAACTATTTTCGGAAACTTTGATTTTCTCAAAAATAGCTCTAATGAGTTTGATTAAAACATCGTATATTAAAGCTCTTTACCTGACAAATAAAATATATATCTTAAATTTTCTGGGAATAGCCTCTAGATAAATTTTACGGAATTTTGAATAACTGCTAAACCATAAGAGATGGACAAAAACTTACCACACGAAAAATGTAGAGCACATTAAAATACATAATTTATGCTATATACATTTTTTTTCGTGAAGTTCATATTTTTTTTAGATATTCCTAGCTTATTGTTTCTGCTTTGAAAAACTTATGCTTTTCTCATACAGGAATTTGTCAACTCCTGTCCATACAAACAAACGAACTTCAGTCGCAAGCCAAGTTTTTACCTGGCTAGAAGCCCGAGAAGATTTTGAATTAACACGTCGCCAGGAAAGCTTTAGTTCTTATTTTAGAAGCTTAAGGTTTTTAACAATAATTTGTTGCAAAGATGTAGAGAAAGTCATGTGAATGGAACACATCAGATTTTTAATGTTGTAACAATCCCCTTATCATTGTATTGCACACCAAAAAAATTGACTTTCTGATAAAAAATCTGATGCATTCCATTCACATGACTTTCTCTACATTCCTGTAACAAATGATTATTAATAAGCTTATTCTTCTATCTATTTGATGCTAAAACATTAGCAGAGATGCTCTTATTACTTAGTTCCTTTATAATTAGAAGGAAAATAAGGGAATGCATTGGGCTAAACCAACATCCACATGTTTTCATTTGTGGTTGCTATGGGATTGAAATCCGTTTCTTTGCGTGACCCGGCTTGAAAAATTTCCCGTGAAAAGAAGGTATTTTAAAACCCAAATCAAGAAAAAGGAATATCTCGAAAGCGGCCAATCCACGACAAAAATTAATAAGAGATAAATTATATGTTTTATCGTGATCTATATTTTTGTGTAGTAAGTTTTTGTCTATCTCTCACGGTTTACCAGTTATGCAAAATTAAAAAATATCATCCTACATAAAGAGGTTTTTAGAGACTATTCGCAGAGAATTCATGATATACATTTTGTTTATCAAGTAAATATCCAAAATTAAGAGATTTTAATTAAAATCGTTAGAGCAATTTTTGAAGGAATAAAAGAATTCAATTTTTTTCCATGTGAAGGGTAATTTGGGGTGGGGGAATTTTGTTAAAAATATTCGTTATCGCATCCCTGGAAGGTACCAAACTTAAATACCAAGTTTGGTATTTAATGGTGTTTTGATTTTTGAGCTATGCTGTCCACACACAAACACACATACACGCACGCGTTCATACAGACACATAGGACCTTTTGCTAAAAATGTCATTTTTTATTCAAGGGGCCTCAAAACACGTATTTCTTTTGAAAACTTTGTATCAAATGTTTGGGTGCAATACTATACTTTCTCTATACGTTGTTTATACTACGTGTAGAGAAAGTAAAAAAGAATTAACACTGTTAAGTTTCAAACTATAATCAAGCAAATACTAATGACATTTTAAATAGTTTTGCTAATGTGGGTAAAAATTATGATTTTAAAGTTTTTAAGAAGTCAAATTTAAAATTTTCCAGAAACTATAATTCTGGCATATAAAGGTCCAGTTGTGCTGATATCTTATTGATTTAAATGATGTGGATGTCGAAAGGGTTGGGGTGCGGAAGCATTTTACCTGAGTGATCGGAATAAAGTCGATAAATGTTTCCGTCTCCTGTTAATTTCATGACAAAAGACTGACACTCTAACTCTAACAAATGAACAAACGTCAGTTTTCGGCACAGAAGCAAAGAAACGAGGGTGCAGATCAGAGCAAAGTACATGGAACAAATCGGGGAAAAAAAAACAAGCAGAAGAAATATCACGACTGACATTACTGGTGTGAAAATTTGGTATTAGAAACAAAAATAAAAAATCTGATGTGTCACATTCACATGACTTTCTCTACATCTCTGCAACAAACTATGCTTAAAAAACTTATTCTTCTATTTATTTCTTGCTAGTTTAGAAACATTAACAGAAATGGTCTTATAACTTGCTTCCTTGCATGCAGAAGGCAAATAACGGAGTACTAAAGGTTAAAATAGAAGCCAAAAGCTGGTTTCTATGTGACTGAAGTTCTTTTGTTTGTATGCACAGGAGTTGACAAACTCCGTATGAGAAAAGTATACGTTTTTCAAAGCTGAACCAAAAACAAGGAATATTTAAAACACGATCAACTCTACGAAAAACACGTATATGACTTAAATTGTATGTTTTTATGTGCTCTACATTTTTTGTACATTAAGTTTTTGTCCATCTTATACGATTTAGCAGTTCTGCGAAATTCCGTAAGATTCATCCAGAATAAAGGAGTTTTTAGAGACTATTCCCAGAAGATACAAGATATACATTTTATTTGTCAAGTAAATATCTTTATTATTTGACATTTTAATCTAAATCGTTAGAGCAATTTTTAAGTAAATCACAAATTTCGAAAACAGTTCCATATAAAGGGTAGTTGGCGATGCAGGATTTTCTTGAAAAGTTTCGTGTCGCATCCTTGGAAGATGCCAATCTTAAATACCAAGGAACCCAAAACGTATATTTCCGGTGAATCTTGGTATCGAAATTTTGTGTGCAATACAATACCTTCCCTATACACTATGTACATAGTACGTGTAAAGAAATAACGAAATCTGATGTGTTCCATTCACATGATTTTCTCTACATCTCCGCAACAATAATTGTTAAAATGCTTATGCTTCTATTTACTTCATTTTAATCCGGAAAAAATAGCAGAAATAGTCTTATTACTTGTTTCCTTGTAAGTAGAAGGGAAATAAGGGAATAATATAGGCTAAACTGATAACCATAAAGTGGTTGCTATGTGACTGAAGTTCTTTTATCTGTATGGACAGGAATTGGTATGAGAAAAGTGTAATTTTTCAAAGCTGAAACCCAAAACAAGGAATACGTCAAAAACGATCGACTCCACGAACAAAATATACATTACATAAATTTTGTGTTTTCATGTGCTTTACATTTTTTGTGCGTTAAGTTTTTGTCCATCTCTTACGGTTAAGCAGTTATGCAAAATTCCGTTAAATTCGCCCAGAATAAAGTAGTCTTCAGAGGCTATTCCCAGAAAATTCAAGATATACATTTTATTTGTCAGGTAAATATCTTTAATATTTGACATTTTAATCAAAATTGTTAGAGTCATTTTTAAGAAAAACAAAATTTGCGAAAAAGCTTCCATGTAAAACGTAGTTGAAGGTGGGGCAATTTTCTTGAAAATCTTCGTGTCGCATCCTTGGAAGATAAGAAACTTAAATTTCAGGTTTGGTATTTAACGGTATTTTCGTTTTTGAGATATGCTGTCCACAGTCACACAGACACAAACACAGACACACACACGCACACACATGGACCTTTTTGTAAAAATGCTTTTTTTTTTATCAGGGAGACCCAACATGTATTTGCCGTGAAATCTCGGTATCGAATTTTTGGGTGCATTACAATACCTTCTCTATACGCTATGTACATAGTACGTATAGAGAAGTAAAAATTTGATGTGTTCCATTCACATGACTTTCACTACATCTTTGCAACAAATTATTGATAAGAAGCTTATCTTCTATTTTCTTCACGCTAATCGAGAACTAATTAGCAGAAATAGTCTTATTACTTGCTTCCTTGTTAGTGGAAGCGAAATAGGGGAGTACCATAGGTTAAAGTGATAGTCAAAAGCCTGTTGCTATGTGACTGAAGTTTCTTTGTTTGTATGGACAGGAGTTGACAAATTCCTGTATGAGAAAAGTATGTTTTTTCAAAGCTGAAACCAAAACCAAGGAATATTTCAAAAACGATCAACTCTATGAAAAAAACGCATGTTTCATAAAATGTGTGTTTCAACGTGCTCTACATTTTTTGTGTGGTAATTTTTTTCCATCTCTTACGATTTAGCAGTTATGGAACATTCCGTAAAAGTCATCGAAAATAAAGTAGTCTTTAGAGGCTATTCCCAGTTCAAGATATACATATTATTTGTCAGGTAAGTATCTTTAATATACGATTTTTTAATCAAAACCGTTATGGTCATTTTTGACAAAATCAGAATTTTCAACAAAAGTTCCATGTAAAGGATAGTTGGGGGTAGGGGATTTTCTTGAATATCTTCTTGTCGAATCCTTGGAGGATACCAAACCTAAATACCAAGTTTGGTTTTTAACGGACGTTTTGTTTTTGAGCTATGCTGCCCATAGGCACACACACACACAAACACATATACACAGACACGCACACGGATATTTTTCTAAAAATGATTTTTTGGATTCAGGGGGTCTCAAAACATATATTTCCGGTGACATCTCAGTATAGATTTTTTGGGTGCATTACAATACCTTCTGTATACACTATGTACATAGTACGTAGAGAAAGTAAAACTAGAGTAAGGAACTGAATCACACAGAAATGATCCAAAATAAAAAAATATTAAACAGCTGCAATTTAGAACTACTTGGAAAGGCAACCGTCTTAATATTCATTTTTTGCTAAACTTTCCCAATGGCATTTACATAAGAAATCTTCATTACGATACAATATGGAAAGGTACAATCAGAATACAAAAATACATTTCCATAGACCACCAATTTTTGTTTCTGTGCCTCTGCTCTGTCATCTAAGCTAAGAGAACAATGTTAATACGTAATGAACGTTTTCATGCGACTAGAAATTTCCTGTTATGTATATGTATATATATATATATATACTAGCTGACCTGGCGAAATTTCTTCCGCCTTAGAGGTAATAAATGAGCAGATTTTGAATTCTATTAAGTTCAATTTTTTATTAGGAATACAAAAAATCAAGTATTTTAATATTTCTTTATTGGCCATGTATTTTGGTGCATGGGTTGCACTCTTCAGTGAAGTACCTTGTTATAGACGATATTTCTTGGCGCAAGAACAAATGAGCAGATTTTGAATTCTATTAAGTTCAATTTTTTATTAGGAATACAAAAAATCAAGTATTTTAATATTTCTTTATTGGCCATGTATTTTGGTGCATGGGTTGCACTCTTCAGTGAAGTACCTTGTTATAGACGATATTTCTTGGCGCAAGAACAAATAACGTAGATGGTCTTTCTACCCGTGAACATGCGACATATAATTGACCATGGGAAAAACATGGATTTTCTAGATTCAGAGCACAAACATTCAAGGATTGGCCTTGTGATTTGTTAATGGTCATGGCGAATGCAAGACGGATCGGAAATTGAAGTGGTTTAAACTCAAACGGCAAATCGGTTGGGATCATCGGGATCCTCGGAATGAGAACTTCCTCACCTTCGAATTTTCCTTTGAGTATCGTCGCCTAGATTACATTATTCATCAATTTACTTACCACTAAACCGTTCCGTTGCACAGTTTGGTTGGTTTATGTTACGAAACATGATTACTACGGAGCCAACCGTTAGTCGTAAATTGTGCGCTGGTAAGCCAGGCAAATCCAAGGAGTTTAAAAATTCAATTGGATAGTTGCTCTTCATGTGCAATTTCATTCGCAATGTTTCGACTCCTAGTTGCATTACCGCTTTGTCGGGAAAGATTCGATTGCCTTGGTCGCGGCATTGTTAATGATAATATCGGCACAATAAGCTAATAGAAACTCGAAACAAACACATTAACTTCAAAATTACTGTCAAATTTTCAACCATACTTAACCATAGATAACATTACGTTTAATTGTCAGTTGCGTTTTATTATTTCGTGTCAGTTAGGTTTTTTTATACCATTTTTAACAAATGAACGGCTAGACTGACATTTTCACTGATAAATTTTTCGTTTTTCTGTTTGTTGCGTTTTGTTATACCACGTTTTATGTCACGTCCCACGGGAACGGAATAAAATGTATCCTATGTCCGTCTCTTGTTCTAAACTACCTCCCCATAGATTTTCAGCCAAATCGGTTCAGCCGTCTCTCACGTAGACGGCCGGGGTTCGATCCCAAGCGACCGCATGTGAGATTTGTGGTGGACAAAGCGGCCCTGGGGCGGGATTTCTCCGGGTACTCCGGTTTCCCCCGCCATCGCATTCCACCGGTGCTCCATCACCATTCATGTATCACCAGTGTCACCGCCTGCGGTGCCATAAGTAGTTGAAGTGGGCGTTAAACACTACCAAAAAAAAAGGTTCAGCCGTTTTTGAGTTATAAATAGTGTAACTAACACGACTTTCTTGTATATATATATACATATACATTCAGGTTCTATCTTTCATTCCTAGGGGAGAACAATTCATAGCTGAATTATGTTTACTCAAAAAATCTGAAATTGTCTTGAATCCTATCCTCTGGTGTACATCCCCCACTACCAATAATATATGATGTTTTCCATTCAAAACAATTTCTCTAGCAGTTGTAAAAGCAAACGTTCCCTACAAAAGATTATTCTTTTATATTCGTTATCCTAATCGAGAAAAACCTTCTCAGAAATAATCTTATTACTTGCTTCCTGGTAAGTAGAGTGGACATAAGGTGATGCACTAGGCTAAAGCGATAGTCAAATCTTTTGGGAATAAGGGAGTTAGGAGACGTCCATCATCATTTAGTTCAATTGATAAAAATTGTGTTTACAAATTCCACCACATGCTATAAATCCAAAGAAGGAAAATTGCATAACGAGACATTACATCTAGGAATAAGACAGAGCTGCACTTTGTCGCTTACACTTTTCACTCTTTACCTTGACGAAGCAATGAGGAAATTGAAATTACAGATTCATAAATTTAATATATCTGGAAACTTTAACAAATGCAAATTATAAGGAAAGTATTTGTTGATGAGCAAGTTATTCTAGCTAGTGTTGAGGACACTTCACAATTGAGGCTGTTTTAACTGTATAAAATCACGAAGGAGATGAATTTAACCACCTCTAAAGAAAAATCCAAAAGTGATAGCATTCGTAGTTAAAAGATGTGTAAGATCAAATTAGAGGATTACATTGTAGAACCAGTTAATACTTTTAATTTTCTGGCCTCTCATTAATCTTATACATGTAAAAAATATATAGGTCACAATATTTCTAAATTTAATAATATGTGCGGAACCATTAGAAGGAAACTACACAATAAGACAAGGAACGATACAGAGATTAAATTGTATAAAGTTATGGCAATACCATCAGACTTATATGGGAGTGAAACTTGGACTTTAAGGGAGAAAGATAAAAGTCAATTACAGGCAGCCGAATGCATTTCTCCTAAGTGTATCGGGAGTGTCCCAAATAGATAATAGCTATTAGAAATGATGAAGTAAATAACCTAAGCGTAGCAATCAGTTGAAACTCTAGATCAATGTGACATTAGTAATGGAAACAAGTACACTCAAAGACATTAAAAATACGCCTGGAAATACTTATTGCAAGACGTAGCTTTTCATCTGTTTGCTATGCTCTTAACCAAGGGAATATGGAACGTAACTTGTAACAAATGAAGTCCTGAATTGCGAACTGGCAGACATTACTCTACCTCTTACATCGGATGCTACAAAATGAGCTTAATCTATTCTCTGCCCTACATACTCAAGTTCTAATGAGATAATGCACGCACGTGGTAAACTAAATTAATATACCGCTTATACAAGTCAACCTGTTCTGAGGGAGTATCAAGCGGGGTTGAAGATTGCCTTGGCCAATCGATTTTGCAGTTTCTTACTCGTGTGCTACGTTGTGCCAAAATGCCACCAATGAAAGACCTCAGTCCCCGTGAGACGTTCATATATTCACAAATTCACTGCGCCAGGCGTATTTCTACTGTCTTTGAATGCACAACGTATGGACCCCCACTGTACGGCGACCTGGCATACCACAAACGGACCTTCTCTTGTATATAGCTAATTGAATGTAACAAATATGCACTTAGAATAAGATTTTATTCCAGGAAAAGCAGCACTGGGCGTGGCCATTACTTGGTTGGGTGACCTCTAAGGAAGTTCATGCGTAACCAATGAGCTCTCTACTAAATGACTAAGTTTTTCTGTTACAGGGCTGAACACAACCACATGAATAGTTTACACTAATAACAAAAGACTATGCCAGACAGAGCAGCAGATGTTGTAGAAATATAACTAGCTTAGAATATATTCTAAATATAATATTTTAAATGACTATGTCCTTAAGTTATAGGGCTGCAGATACAACAAAATACACTAACGACTATACCCAAAAGGGCAGCAAATACTATACTGACTATGTCCTTTTTGTAACAGGGCTGCAGATATACACACATATAATATTTTTGTAAATCCTCACCACAAATTTCCAAGGGCGCAATCAGGACTTCGGCCATGTTTGTGCCCTGGCTATCACTCTCTCTCCTAGCTCTGGCCTATGGCCGGCCAACACACCCGTTTCGTGAATCCGCAGGTACAACTAGCGGTACTGCTGCATTCCTACACCCTAATTCTCTTCGGTGGAGTGGTTTTTAGTGGGTATTATCAGTTTATGGCGGTCCCCATACTTGGCAGAGTTTGTCCTCTGTCGCCTGTAGATTAGGGTTTTCCAGTCCACTCGGAAAAAAAAAAAAAACGTATGGGCAAAGATAAACTTCCGAAGGTAATTCTTGAATACTAACTATAGAAAAAATAAGTTTTGGCCGACTATAAAAAGATGGTTGCAACAGAAAAAGGACTCGAAACGGAGTTAAGCCTAATGTTTGAAGAAGAAGAAACACTACCCGGCTTATTACTTTTAGCATTTTTTTTTTTTTTTTTTTTTTTTTTTTTTTTTTTTTTTTGCATTTTATTTTTGTTCCTTTTTACTTAAGAACATGTACCTAATTCACCTTCAGGACAATTCACTCTAAGGCCCGTGGGCAGCTAATCACTTCACATTGCAGCTTATCAAACTTCACTGCTCCCCTCTTCAAATGGACACAATTTCTAGTAAAATTTTCATCTTCTGTTCAACAGATCTGATATTCCATGTTACAGATTTGGACAGTCCAACTGCCAATTAATATACTGAACAGATTATCAATTAACATATATCCTACATAATACCATTGATGATTACCTTTGTTATTGGGATATTACGTTTTATCCCTTCCATCAGATCCGTAGTAACGCCCATAATTACATTTCCATTAGCTCCTCATTATAGCGTTTGTTCCAACGAGAATATCCACTACATTGGTTTCCTTCATCCATTTTATCCACTTCCATTTTATGTCTCAATCTTTTAGTGTCTACTCTAGTGAATACCGCACTTCATAGCCAAATTTACTTCACTCATTACTGACAAATTTTAAAATACCTTCTGCATGTTTACATATTCCTTATGTTGTGTTCCACGCTGCTGTTCATCATATACGTTGCTTTTCTATTAAATAGATTACAATTCCTATCAGTGATCTTCATAATTATTAGCTTGGATATTGTAGCATTTGATCCTTCTTTGTTTCAACTTGTTATCTTTACCGCAGTTCTTTGTTTACTCCTCTCAAGGTGTTTATTTCACACTGTGCTTGTTCCAAATTCTCATTTTCAGAAGTATTTGTTAACTATTGCTCGATACTGAGCTACTTAGTGTGGTGATTTCTCTTTTTTCTGACTCTCTCTACCTTGATCTAGTTTATCTGTCATTTGTAATTTTGTAATTCCCAAAATGTTACCTTCATTTATATTCTATATTTCTCTCTCCTTGTTATTTCTTTGAGTTTTCTTTCGGAATATCTTTACTATTTATTTATCTTTTAATTCATCTTTCCCAATAAACTTACTACTAGCATTCCATAATCGGCCATCTTGACCATCCTCTTGGTTCGTATCCCGGGTGCAGGTTTTCGGGTATTCGAAATGGTGTGAATTTGCGGGTGCCCTAGCTCAGTATTTTCACTAGCATGGAAACTCTTTCAGGGTGTGGTACTTCACAAGTGCTTTATTAATTTAGTTTAGTTTTTATTCTGCCGTCGAACACACACGCATTCCTCTTAATTTTCTCCTGTGAAACTATACTTTACGCGACCGCGATTATTATTACCTATTAATTTTGATGCAGTGGTATCGTCCGTACTCTGGTCTGTATTACAATAACTATTTCCCTCACAACTAAAGGTAGCCTGTTTGGTTCCACCAAGGACCCTAAATATCACAACTTGGTTCTCCCGATTCTCTACGTCAAGTGCCTCAAACAGTGTCGCCTGACCGAAGGTAGTATCTCTTTTTCCCGTTATGTTCCTCTCGGGTAATGTCCACTCACCCCCTTTGATTTAAAGTCCTACCCTCTAACGGTACACGGTGCTACTAGCTAATGACAACTCGGCTACTTATACGTGTTTGAAATCTTTGTTCCTTTCCCATTTTCAATGTACAGTTATATTTCCCTTCTTGATATAATTTATATTATTAGCTATGATTTATCTTTCCCTTCTGAATAACTCTCTGCCCCGTGACAAGACATGTACTGTCTCACTCTATATAAACCTTTATGGCATGTCCATGCAAAATAAACACTGATTGATATGCATGCGTTTTTATTGAAACTTCGCAGTAATTTATTGAAACAACTGTAAAGTATTTAAATTAAGTGTATTATGATTTATATTCAGTTGGCTTGCCCCACTCTCTCTCTCTTACACACTATTGCTATGAAAGTTTATCCTTCTATATCTTTATGTCAATTGAGATAAACTTTAAATACATATGTAGATGGAGGTGTAAAAAGTACACAATCGAATAAAGCAATAGTTAAAATACTGTTTCTACGTAATGAGTAAAAAATTTCATCCTCTTTGTACAACTGCGACAGAAGGCGTTAGTGATTTACAATTTGAAAACCAATTATATGTATATAAAAATGAAAATGTATGCAAAATATTTCAAAAGAGATTAATACCTGAAATACTTAAGTGACAAATACTCACGAATTGAATTGCAATTCATTTTGTGTAGAATCCTACAAATGTTGGTAGTCCACCTCGAGCTAAAATTAAGATAAACAATATGAATTTAATACTCTTTTTTGTTGCTTAGTGAATTACATAAACGAGATTTTGGTTACTTGAGTAGCAAAACCTGGACTATGCCTTACAGTTGACCAATTATGCAAGCCATTCTCAATTAAGAGAAGTTAACAATTTACTTCCAAAAAAAATTCAAGATTTAAATGCTATTCGACTTGTCAATATCACCGTGATAAATAAAAACCGTTATAGCCATATTTTATATAACGAAAATAAACAAAACATGTTTCGTAAACAGTAGCTGTTGACAATCTTCTTGAAAATCTTCCTAAGATGAATGCTTGATACTCTACTTCAGTACGAAGAGCAATAAATAACCATCTTTTCATTTTTTACTTTCTCTACACGTACTATGTACATAGTGTATAGAGAAGATATTGCACTCCACCAAAACATTCGAAATTGAGATTCCACCGGAAATATATGTTTTATCGTCCCCTTATCCAAAAAAATGGTCCGTGTGTGTGTGTGTCCGCAAGTCTATGAACACGATAACTCAAAACCGTAAAGTCGCTACAATACCAATCTTGGTATTTAAGTTTCATATCTTCCAGGGATGCGATACGAAGATTTTGAGAAAAATCCCCTCACTACCAACTACAGTTTACATGGAACTTTTTTGAAAATTTTGATTTTCTTAAAAATGGTTCTATTTTGATTAAAATATCATATATTAAAATAAAATGTATATCTTGAATTTTCTGGGAATAGGCTCTGAAGACTACTTTATTCTTGGCGAATTTTATGAAAGTTTGCATAACTGCTAAACCGTAAGACTTAGATAAAAGCTTACTACACAAGAAATGTAGATCACGTTAAAAGACACAACTTATGTTATATACATGTTTTTCGTGGAGTTGAACGTATTGGAGGCATTCATTGTTTTTGGTTTCAGGAATTTCCCAACTCCTGTCCATACAAAGGAACTTCAGTCACATAGCAACCGGCTGTTGACTATCACTTTAGCCTATGGTGCTCCCTTATTTCGCTTCTAGTTACAAGGAAACAAGTAATAAGACTATTTCTGCTATTTTGTTTTCGAGTAGCATGAAGTAAATAGAGGCATAAGTATTTTAACAATAATTTGTTACAGAGATGTAGAGAAAGTCATGTGAATGGAACACATCAGATTTTTTGATATGCCATTCACAACTGAGCGAGATAGCTCGGCAGTAACGTATTGTTTGATTCTCAGATACCGTGGGGTATTTCGTAGTTTTCCCTGGTTGCGAAGACGAATGCTGGAATTCACCTTTTCTCATTCCCTCTAATTTCAAATACCTTTCAAATCTCAGTTTGGCTACGGGTGGCAGGCAGTTGACGCACACAGTTGCGATTTGGAGGTTCTTCATGGCCTTCCAAAGGGAAGTCTGTCGAGCCTCCACTTCTGGATGGTGTTCCATAGTACCGTTAAAGGAACGACCTGGAAAGGCCCTATACCCCCGACGCTGAATCCTTGCACTGACAGTTCAGGTGGTTTCGCGTAAGGTTGGCTATGCTGCCTTTGAGACGTTACCAGAATGATAATAAACAACAATAGCTGATCACAAATGGCTTTATCGGCTGTAAAGATAATATAATCATGTAAACAATGAAGAAATGCCGATGAATAATGATGTTCATTGAAAATAACAGTGACTATAAAGTATGCAGTGATTTTCACCGGTTTAGAATTTTAATGGCTCAATTCCATCCAAGTCTCCAACGTTGTCATTCTCGGAAGCATTAAAGTCATTGTCATCATCATCATCATTGTTGTCGTCACCAAGACATATCATTAGTGGTTTACATTCACTGATGATTCCGTCTAATTCCTGTGCTTTATATAGTATTTTGTGAACATGATCACTTTCTGCTTCTGCGCACGCGTAAAAGTCTACCCACTTCTGCAATTGTGAAAGTCTTGTTTTGTTCTCTCACGTACAAACAAAAACCAACAACACTATCAGCAATAACAACGATGTGGCTTGCACAGACCAGCTCAATGCACAAACTGAGCACGTGGTTGGAATTAGCCAGATATTGCAACGGTGCGACATCTAGAGCAGTTTCCGTTGACTGGTCGATCGACCGCAATGCTGCTTTGTGATTGGTTCAGAAAGTCAACCGGGTAAAGATTTTCGCCCGTTGTTACCAACTTAACTTCCAACTGTCCAGTACAAGGGTTCAGCGGCGGGGGTATAGGATTAGCGGAGCGGTTAAGCCTGAAACTAAAATACTGTTTACAAAAATCTGATGTTCCATTCACATGACTTTCTCTACATCTCTGTAAAGAATTGCAGTTCACAAGCTTTTTCTTTTATTTACTTCATGCTAGTCGAGATAAGCATTACCAGAAATGGTCTTATTATTATTTGCTTGCTTCTAAATAGATCGTAAATAAGGCAATTCACTAAGCTAAAATGATAGTTGAATCTTTTATAAGCTGGTTGTTATGGGATTGAAATCCGTTTGTTTACATGTTGTGTTGTTTTTCCCGAATGGGAAAATATTTATGTATTTTAAAATTGAAAAAGAATAACAAGGAATATCTCGAAAACCATGAAAAAAAGAAATATATGACACAAATGATATGTTTTGACAAAAACTACAGTTAATGTGTATCTCTTATGTTGTGCAAGTAATGCAAAATTCAGAAACATTCTTTTAAAATAAAGATCTTGGGATGCTCTTCCCAGAGATTTTAAGATATACAGTCTATTTGTGATGTAAATGTTTTAATATAGTGTATTTTAATTAAAATCGTTAAAGCCATTTTTGAGAAAATCAAATATTTTCGAAGTTTTTTTTTTCCATGGAAAGGGTAGCTGGTGGTGGGCTATTTTCCTTGCAGTATTTAACGAAATTTTCGTTTCTGAGCTATGCTGTCCCCACACACACATACACACATATATATACACACACAACACATGGACCTGTTCTGATGTGTTCCATTCACATAACTTACTCTAGCTGTTCCACAATAATTTTCTTAGAAAAGCTTGTTTTTTTTCTACGTCTGCTAATCTAAATAAACATCAGCAGAAATTCTCTTATTGGTTGCTTCCTTATAAGTGAAAGGGAAATAAGGGAACACATTAGGCTTAAGCGATAGTCAAATATTTACAAGCTAGTCACTATATGAAACAGTTGAGGCTTGGTTCGCTTTGCATGCTCCAGTTTGAGAAAGGTTAATTAGTTTAACATTGCATCCAATAACAATGAGTACCTCAAAATCTGCCAATTGTACCAGAAAAAGGTATGTCACATAAATTATGTGTTTTATAGAGATCTACCTTCTCTGTGTGGTAAGTTTTTATCTATCTCTTACGGCTTAACCGTTATGCAAAATATTGCAAAACTCAATCAGCATAATGGGCTCTTCAGAGGCTATTCCTCAAAAACTCAAAACATACCTTTAATTTGCGATGTGAATATATTTAATATACTGTATTTTAAGTCAAATCGTTAGAGCAAATTTTGAGAAAATTAAAATTTTCGAAAACATTTTCACATAAAGGGTAGTTGAGTGTGGGTGGATTTTCTTGAAATTATTGTGTCGCATGCATTGAAGAAATCAGGTTAGGTAATTACAGGACTTTTCGCTTTTGAGATATGCTATCCACAGGCACATGCACACATACGGACAGTTACACACACGGACCTTTTTCTAAAAAATCTTATGTACTACACTCACATGACATTCTCTAGCTGCTCTACAAATTAACTTCCTATAAAACATTATTCTTCCTTCTGCCATGCTAAGCGAGACTAACATTAGCAGCATGTTCTTATTTATCGGTTAGTTTCAAGTAGAAGGGAACTAAAGGAATGCGCTATGCTATGACAAATGTTTTAAAACCTGTCGTTATACGATTATCATTGCAAATCGTTTCTTTCCTTGGTCGGAAGTACAACAAATAAAAACGGGCATTTCTTGTCTGAGAAAAGTATAAATACCTTACAATTGAAACCAACATCAAGGACTACCTCGGAAACAGCTGCCTTCACAATAAAAACATAAAGGACAAAAATTGTGTGTTTTTTATGCAGTAAGATTTTGTCTACTTATTATGGTTTAGCAGTTATCCAACGTTCGGCAAAATTAACCCAGAATAAGGAGGTCTACAGAGGCTATTCCCCGTGTTACATGACTGGAGTATGTAACACGGGGTAGACTCACAAATAGAAGTACTTCACTTTAGATTCCACTGAATTAATGCTTTTATTCACCTTTGTTACTTGTTGAGGCACTAATTCTACGAGCAACTCCCGACGTAGTTATTCCTGAAGAGGTAGAGATATTAATAACTAATGTTATTTTCTTCTGCTTACTAAGTTCTTGTTTTCTACAGTCATCGGGAATTACTGCAAACTTCCCTATTACGCGATAAATCAACTCGTGCAATAACTACACTGTCTCGCGTAATAGTATCACATACTTGGCACTAACACTGCCGTGTTCACGTGCGTAAAGCGTACAGCCTATTGCGTACCGTGTACAGAATCACAAGTGTAACACGAAGCCCAACAAGAATAAGAAGCAACCTAACCTCTTATAAGTGCATCGCTTATATACCTAAAGTATCAAATCTTCCTGATTTTTTGAAAAGAAGCGAGAAAATAACGTTGTCTCGTGATCAATTTTAGAATTTCTTTGTATTCGACTCACCTGATCGTTCTTTATAATAGAAAAGTCCCGAGCTCCTAAATTTTCGGGGAGAGACCTTTCTCTAAAAAATATCCTGTTACTTATGTCTCTAAGGAGCTAAAATCTGGCTCTACAAAGGCATTTGTGTTGCTAAGCTTAACAAAGAAAGTAACCTTGGCGTACGCAATAGCAAATTCTCACCCTAAGGTTTTGTGTTCTACAATCTGCTCAGTCTTGGATACTGAAGCAGATATATTTCCTATATTAAACCTATACAAAGATAATATTTAAACTAATAAAATACACAGCGGGCTAATATACTGTTGCAATTTTACGTTATCTCAACGCTAAGCCGTTAAAGCCTAATATACCATACATACTGTTTATGAAAATTGCAACACAAAAAAGGAAACGCCTGATTCAAATTCATTTTGAAATACAGTTTATAAGCATATAATAAACAAATGGCTAGATCTACGAATCTCTACATGGCTTTTGGGCCTGAATATGCAATATTTTGTATAACCTCAACGCTTTACAACTAGATCCTCTAAACGCCGTGGCATGGAATCAAAATGGTTCTGAGAAATCTCCCTCCACACAGTTTGTATGTGAGCTCACAAATCATTGATACTAGTTATTGAAGAATCGTGACGAACAAGGTGTCCTCCGCCCATGTTCCAGGTATGGGAGATATGTCAGGAAAGGTGCCGAGCATTGTAACTCTGGCATCCGTCATTCTTCAAATATGACTTGTATATTTATCGTCTCATGTGACAGGGTACTGTCTTGGTGAAATGTGGCATGTGAAGTTTCCTAGGCAGGAGGCGGGTTACTTCGGGGTATTAAACCTCTCTCATGTACCGGTTGCTGTTCAGATTATCCTCAATTCGTATCAGATGAGATTTGCTAATGCAATCAATGGTGCCCCAAAACATCAGACATGGTGGTTGTCCGTTATGCTCCTGAACATTGCAGATTGCGCTCGACACGGTACCGTCGAACACATATGCGACCCGTAGAACAGGTTGAAGCATGACTACTCTGAACATACTACATTTTGCCACTTAATTCATGTACCCCTTACAGTCAGAGGCGATTGTGGTTTTTGGACAATGAAAATCGATGTATTGGCATGCGTATAACCGGTCCAATCCGCAGGAGATGAGGACGAATCAAACGTGCACCAGTAAAGAGTCCGCACTGTAGATGAAGTTCTATAGTGCGTTATTATGGCAATGCGAACCAGATAGCAGTGGTCATCCCGCGCTGTAGTCTTATTGCGTAGTTCTGTATCCGCCCGACGTTGTTTCCGAGCTTCGTCTATCCACGCCTGGAGCAGCATTCACTGTACGAGCTTGACTAACCCGCTTCCCAGAGGCTGATCACTCCAACTCACTCATACGCTGATATATTTTTGGCGTAGTTGAGGCATACTGGTCACGTTTCCACTTTGTTTACGTCCACCTTTTTACTTTCTGCACACCTACTCTGTACTGTTATAGAGTAGGTATTATATTCCACCCAAAAGGCGCATTCAGTGATTGTACCAGAAATACAAGTTTTGGGACCCACTGAATCAAAACAAAACATTTTTAGAAAAAGGTCCGTGTGAGTGTGCCTGTGAGTGTCTGTGTGTGTGTGTCTGCGGACAGCATAGCTAAAAACACCGTTGAATACCAAACTGGGTATTTAAGTTTGGTATCTTCCAAGGATGTTACACGAAGATTTTCAAGAAAATCCCCCCACCCCAAACTACCTTTTACATGGAACATTTTTCGAAAATATTGATTTTCTTAAAAATGGCTCTAACGATTTTGATTAAAATGTCGTATATTAAAGATATTTACCAGGCAAATAAAATGTATATATTGAATTTTCTGGGAATAGTCTCTTTATCAATTTTACAGAATGTTGTATAACTGCTAAACCGTAAGAGATGGACAAAAACTTACCACCCAAAAATGTAGAGCACGTTAAAACACACAATTTATTTCCCATAATGTTTTTCGTGGAGTTGATCCTTTTTAAGATATTCTTGGCTTTTCTTTTTAGCTTTGAAAAACTATAGTTTTCTCATATAGGAATTTGTCACCTCCTATCCACACAAACAAAGGAAGTTCAATCACATAGCAACCAGCTTTTGACTATGACTTTAACCTATTGTACTCCCTTATTACACTTTTACTTACAAAGAAGCAAGTAATAAGACTATTTCTGCTTTTTTCTCTCGATTAGCGTGAAGTAAATAGAAGCATAAGCTTTTTAACAATAAATTGTTGCAGAGATGAAGAGAAAGTCATGTGAATGGAACACATCAGATTTTGTCATTGGTACACTCAGCGTATTATTGATGTTGCATAAACACGACAAGGTCCGGCTGTATCCTATCTCTCAGCAATCTTAATCACTTATGCTCGCACACTCTTATCATATCCACCAAGTTTGGATTCATTTCACAAACAATAGTGTATTATAAAACTCTGCGTATCTGTTGCCTGCAGTCCATTCATCTCCTGTGGTTTCTTCACCTCCCCGGGGTGAAGGTACAAAATGCGCTGGGGAGTTGCTAGATGTCCCCTCCGTCAACTAGTGATTGTAATTTTTATGCTCTTGGTCTTCACACCATAAACACAGACTGGCCTTTTTCTAAGTACTCGTATACTTTTTATGGATATACGGAGTCTCAAAATGTGTATATCCGGTGTAGTTTCAAAGTTTTTGAGAAAGCCGTACTTTATATACTAACTACAAGTAAGTAGCTAATGCCAAGGAATTTTATGTTCATTTTCGTTCTATATAAGTAATATCAATGTGTATTACATTAAGTGGCATCTGAAGAAAGCTAAAGAACTGTGTCAACTGGAAATTTTCTTGCCATATTTGTTTTCGACAAGTGCGTGTTCATTATACGTTGAAAAGTTGTGAGAAAAGTTGACTTGAATAGATCGTAGAATATTCAGAGGACGTTGCGCTGGCAGAAGTTAGGTAAACCGCCTCCCACACAGTTTCTGGTTTGACGATGCGAAGCAGACTGGAGGGAGGGTGTCAAGGGAATCACCGCATTAGCCAAGCGAACACGAGAGAAACTTTTTCCACGCTGTGAAACACCTGATCTCATATTCCGTGAGGTGAAAGTATGAAACGTGGGTGGCCTCCATTACCACTCTTGTCAGTCCCGGTAGATAATGTGTGCCTTGTGGGTCTTAAGAGAATGCTCTCATTATAAAGGTGCATGATTACAATTAGGAAAACGCTTTCGGGCGTTCTCTTACGCATTGGAAAGGAAATGCCTAAGAATAAAATTAGCTACTGAATATGGAATGGAGTTTTACCTATGGACGCTCTATAACTTCTGTGGTTCTCAGCGTCCCTTTCTACTCAGGGCGTGAAAAACCGCTTAATTTTGCTCAAATGCCTCTCTGTTAGGCTTGAAGTTCTTTTACGTGCCGTAAATCTACGACACGGGACCACCAGCTTTACACTTCCGGTGGAAGGCATGCCCGAATACGTCCTCCGCGGATTTGTAGAGTAATATTTCATTAGTGAAATATTACTTATGCCTAAATCAACAACTTAAATTTACATAAATAAAATACGTACACTCGTATGTTTAAAACAGCCTCCAGCTGTTATCAGTTTTCTGTGTGTCTGTTATGAAAAACAAATTATACATACGATTCATCAAAGGTTAAAGGGAAGACTTATGCAGAGGAAGAGGAAGAGATGAGGTGGAGGAAGCACAGGAGACCGCAAGCAGTCTGATACGTTAGACAAACAAGGTCTCTAACGTTTCTAAGCCCGATGATCTCCCCCATTGCAAAGTCGGCTGAGAGGAAGCGACCCGTCAACCTGGAAGACACCTAGCATTCTAGAGCAGAATTGTCTGCTCTGAAAATTTATCCGCGCCATCTGCCGGCACTGCCATGCCCCACGACTCTGGAAGTATGCCTGAAAGTTCAGAGAGAAACGCAATATAAGGAAAATAATAGAAAGTCGTGGTAGATGAGAGGCCCAACCAAAATTCGCCGCAGACACCAGGAAAACCAATTGTTCAGAGTGGGCGGTCACGGGAAATCGAACCCGGGACCTCCCGAAGTCGGATCATAACGTTACCAGATGCCAACTCTTTTGGTAGCTCGATCATTAAACTAGAGCTCATTATTTAAATTACTAAAATTTACTTCTTCTTTCATAAGCAGAACATATATTTTGCTGCAAGCTACCGAATTACGAATTTTCAGGAACTGGAATGAAGGTTAACCTTAATTCTTTTTTATTAAAATTTCTTGATATAAAGAAATTTGATTTCTCAACAAAAAGTTCTACTCTCCAGCGTTCAGTTGAAACTTTGAAGTTTGTTCCTAAAGTTATCGAATTATGTATGTGCTGCATTGGGATACGCCGCATACATGATTTTTTACTTTCCGGAAGTTGTGCTCGGCTACGTGAGGGGAATGTTTACTAACACATACAAACACAAAAACACACACATGCAAGTAAAATATATACACATACAGGGTGTTAATGAATTACACCGAAATAATTTGCGAGATTGTGCACGTGACTGATATAAGTAATTTGAGATCGGCGATGCATGGTCCCCGGATAAACATAACGCGTTAAACGTGTGGGTATCAGGTGCTGATAAGTCGGTGTTAAAGCAAAGCTGGTTGAAAAATTGGCTGCCCGAGCATAGAAATATCGATTTTTAGCAGCTCGTTACTAACGTTCTCAAGATATAATGTCGCAAAAAGCTGTAAAATTTCGAACTATTCACTGGACAGTGCGACACTGAGCATTCATTAACTACGTTCTTCAGTTATGTAGCTACTCTGGAGGCGTTTTTTCGACTCTGATGGCTTAATACATAATACTTAATGCGTGACGCGGGAAGCTGCTATCTCAAAGGACGTGAGTACGATTCCAATCTTAGAGTAAATGTTTTTTGTTATTATTTTTTTTTTTTTTTCATTCCGGATGAAGTGCCGCGATACGTGGCGTATTGGCACTTCAGAAACTTATAACCGTTACTTCCACATTTCAAATAACAGGCCACAAGTTTCTTATCTCAAAGTACTTATTTAACTAATCTGCATATTTCGGTGTAGTTCATTAACACATTGTATATATATATATACACACACACACACACACATACTTATTAATGGAGTACTATTAAATTATAAGATTTTTTTTTTATATTCAATCTCAATCTCTTTTCTTCATGTGTATGTCCTCGTTTGAGAACCTTGAATGTATTGCATTCCTTATTAAAATTTTTCGCAACTATTTGAAGTTTGTAGTAGTATTACTTTATTATTAAGTTTACAATAATTCAATATTTGCGTCACACAGTCGCATGGGTTGGTGACCGTACATCCTGTCTAAAAATACTTGAATTTAGAATATTAGCTACTTATCTGTTTTATATGTCTTAAGAACTTTAGAAACACACATACAAACACATACGCACATACAGATACTCGCACGCTACGACAACAGAACCATAGAACAATAAAAGAAAGAACATTGATATCACACACATATATACACACACAGACACACCTGCACTCACAACTACACCACGTATTCACACATATAGGTTACTCCAAAGAAGTCTATACAATATTTACACAAATATTTCATTTCTTAGTGCACGTACTTCCATTAAGTATGTGCACAGGCTTGGCCAGTTTTGGCTGTTTAGGATCAAATTCCAAAATGCTGTCCTTCGTCTGTTTGAAGCTAAAAATACTTCCGGCAGTAATTTTTTCCTAATATCCTCCATCTGCATGCAATCTGCCAAAATATGCGTCCAGTCTTCCTGATCCCCGCATAATGGACAAATCCGCCTATCCCTTCGTCAACTACCTTACGGGTTCTCCATCCTCCTTAACTGAGCCACGCTATTCCCGACCTTTGTTTCATACCCAACTACGATGAGAGATTAACAGTCTGAAAAAACTAAGCACGAGTATGTTCCTTAACACCCTTAATGTTTCTTGCCGGCTGACAAAAATGAGGTCTCATTTTCCATTTCGATCCGGAATAAAGTCTTTGGTGACAATTTCAATAATTTGAAGGCATTGTAATCACCTCCAATTGTTCTACCATAGTATAATTTTGCATAGAATATCAAAGAGAATATTTTAATTTCAATAGTCACATAGAGATCCTCATATGCCGTATAGACTTTCTGTATAGTTAACATAGAATTTAATTTTGGACATATTTAATTACTTTGTGTGGCCAAGTGATTAGAATGCTCGTCTCTCACCCAGGCGGCTCAAGTTTAATCCCATGTCACCACATATGGGATGTGTAGTGGAGAGAGGTGAGTTCTGGCGGGCTTTCTCCGGATTCACAAGTTTCCCCCGCTATGACATGAAGGTTTGAAGGAACATATCCGTTACCCAAAGTACAATTTTGATGAGAATGTTTACAAATTCCTTGAACTTAAAAATGTACTACTAACAATATGTGTAAACTAACACAATTAAAAGATTTAAGTCATGAATGAATGTGTACCTTACATAAGTCTTTTGGGAATAAGCTATAAAATATCCTTCATTCGGAAGAAATTCAGTGTAATGTTGTATACTAGGTAAACTATAGACTCAAATAAAAGTATATAACAATTGTAATTCTCTTTACAAAACAATTCCTTTTAAAAAAATTTGATATGTTCCATTCAATTGACTTTCTCCACATCTCTGCAAGAAATTATTGTTAAAAAGCTTAGACTTTTATTTACTTCATGCTAATCGAGAAAAATTAACACAAATAGTCTTATTAGTTGCTTCCTTGTAAGTAGAAGCGAAGCGAAATAAGGGAGTGTCATAGGTTAAAGTCATAGTCAAAAGCTGGTTGCTATGTGACTGCAGTCAGGAGTTGACAAATTCCTGTATGAGAAAAGTATGTTTTTCGAAGCTGAAACTAAAAACAACGAATATCTTAAAAACGATCAATTTCACGACTAAAAATGTATATGACATAAATTGTGTGCTTTAATGTGCTCTAAATTTTTCTGGTGTAAGTTTTTGTCCATCTCTTACGGCTTAACAGTTATGCAAAATGTCCTAAAACTCATCCAGAATAAAGTAGTCTTCAGAGATTATTCCCAGAAAATTCAAGATACACATTTTATTTGTCACTTAAATATATTTAATATACGTCATTTTAATCAACATCGTTTCAGCCATTTTTGAGAAAATGAAAATGATTGAAAAAAGTTCCATGTAAAGGGTAGTTTGGTGTGGGGGGATTTTTCTCAAAATCTTCGTGTCACATACCTGGAAGACATTGAACTTAAATATCAAGTTTGGTATATAACCGACTTTTCGTTTTTGAGTTATCGTGTTCACAGACACTCAGACACACGGACACAAACACACACACACACACACACACACACACACACATACACATACGGACCTTTTTTTCAACATCCTTTTTTTTTGGATACAGGATACCCTAAAACATATTTCCGGTGAAATCTCGGTATCGAATTTTTAGGTTGAGTGCAATGCCTTCTCTATGCACTACGAACATAGTACGTGTAGAGAAAGTAAGAATGTACAACATTTTCTGAGCACTTGAGGAGTGTCGATATTTTTCAAATCACTCTAGGTCCTCTTCCTAGTCAGTGCGTCATTTAGGGCATCTATTCAGTTCTGCATCATTAAACGAGGAAGCAATGTACTGCTTCTAATACCGTGTTTTCTTCAATAAGCCGGTGACTTTGTGACTGTTTACACCGAGCTGTTGTCGTTCACTTTACCGATACTGCAAGTTTTATAAAGCGTATCATTCACACATGACGTTATGTTGCTGCTAACTTTTATTTTAAGACCAGACCATGTAAAATCTACTCATTTGTGATCATTATTCGCCATAGGATGTTTTGGGCGGCGTGAAGTTTTAGCGTTTCTCCCTTTTACAATGACCTACAAATACGACATTGTCTTTTAAATTGCTCGAAAATCTTCTGTGGCTTCTCAAATGCACCCTTCTGAATAATGTATCTCTCTATTCCTTGTCGAAGCTTTTCAAAATTCACAAAGTTTCTCTCCATCCCAATGTATTTCCATAAGTCAACTTCGTGGTTTACTATGTAAAACATACTGAGGAAAACATATTTCTAGCTCCAAGGAATACGAAGTGAGCTGACTGCCTACTTATGGTATCGTTTTAAATACATGATATTTAAATGTCACATAGATTTAGGTTTAAATTTTAAAAGATTTAAATTGTAGTAAGCGAGCGAGATAGTTCATTGGTAACGTGAGATGACTCGCAATCCGGAGGTCCCGAATTCGCTTCTCGTTGAGCAATTGCTTTAACCGTAGGCTGTTTCGAGGTTTTCCCTGGTCGATAAGTGAATCCTAGTGAAGTTTCCCATCTATCATGACCTTTTTTCCATATGTTTCACATCTTTTTCAATTTTATTGTAGTTTATTGTAATGCATAGCCTTGCGGACGAATAACGCAAATTATTGCTCAATTGATAGAGTGTTTCTTATGAACTTTAGAGGTCTGTTTGATTATGGTTCGTTCGTCGCCCTTTCGAGCAAATGGGTATTTGAGCCTGTACTTTTTAAGGCCTTCCGCTCGTCTCTGTGGTTATATATATATATGTGCCCCATAGTCTTCAGTGGTACCTTCATTTCATCTCTTACTCCTGGGCATGTTAGCTCACAGAGCTATATAGATCTCCGTGAGAGAGATCTCCGTTGTATAAGCTATAATTTAATATCTGTAAATACACACATACATATAGATATTGATAAGTACATCATGGTGGGAAAATGTTCCATTTTATTTATAACTTTTCCCAAAACCGAAAAATATAATTTGGAGACATTAAAATACTTCTGCGAAAATACAATAGTGTGGAAAGGAATACTTAAAGATTTATTCTTAGTATAACATTGCTTATAATAACTATTAACAATCTAGCTAACTGCATTTCTGCCCCTGTCAGAGAATGGCATTACTGCTCTTTGAAAAGGATGATATATCTTAACAACTCAAGAAACAGTACAAAAACCTTTCATTTCATTTTGGAATGGTCAAACTACACCAAAATTAACCACAAAAGTGAAAACGAGGTTTTTGGGCGCACCTTTTCCTGAAGGATAGTTTTACAGGGCACCGAAGTCCTGGCGAAAGAAGAGGGACCTCACACATCTGTCTTTCCGCAGTGTTGTCAACCAAATAAAGCCTGTTTCTTTAAGCCTCTCAGCCGTTTTGGTGAATAGGTTATCCAATTTACCCCAAACTAGCACAATTATTAATCGAAACACAGTGCATGTGAACTCTGCGATTTGCAAATAGAATGTAACCTTAGCATTGAAGCCACTAAATATCAGGGTGTAGATATTTTGTGTCTTAGAATTCTGCGTATCTGAATCTTCATGCTCTGTTCTGTTTCCGAAATTACAAAAACCTACCGAATGAAGATTACAGAGCCGTGCGCCCAAGCAAAGGTGCACGTATAGCTCACATAGCGCCAAAGAAAATCTTCGGCGAATTTTATATCGTTTTCTAGGTTCTTTTCAGACGGGTCCTGTACAGATGATAAGGTATGGCTATAAAGTATGATAAGAGATCTCTGTGACAAACAGAATGGCGAGTACAACGATAACCGCTATGTTGACGTGGAGTGCAGTCAGATTTTCTAGAATAAATCAGGAAACTGCTAAACAAACATTATATATGGAGGGCGCACGTTCAAGAGGTAGATACTGAGTTGGATCTCAGTTAGGGAGAGTTTCTTTGGGGTTTCTATTATTCTGAAAGGCAAATCCCGAATACATTTAAGATCTATGTATCGGAATAATTGTTTTTTTTCACACAAGCCGTGTGTTGGATAGGTAGAGTCACATAGAAAAATTCAATGCCATAGCCGGGAGTTGAACGACGGATCTCCCGATCTCTAGCCGGTTGCTTTGCCACCGAGCTTCCATGGCAACATGCCAGCATAGCATTGAATTCTTCAACTGACTCGCATGTTTCCTGGTAAACCACAAGGTAATCTCAAATTATTTTGAGATGTCATCCCCAATGGCGACTTACAATGTGTTAAGTACTTTAAACCCAGCATTCATAGTATTGCCAACTATTACGGTCAATTGGTATTGGAATAATTGTTTTTCCACACAAGCCGTGTGTAGGGCAGGAGTTGGATAGGTAGAGTCAATCTATGTATCAATTGTATCTTCTACAGAGACGATATAAGAGTCACGCCTGCATTTAACATAGATTATAATATCGCTTCGTAGTTCTTGTCTTTGTTTTTGTGGTTAGAATGAAAACAACGTTATTAATTTAGAGTTATTATTTGGGGATAAAGAAGTATTACTCACATATAGAACTATCTCCGGTTAGGAGTAGTAAAAGTTTGGTTAATCGAAGGGTTAATTCCGGAGAGAATAACATTAATACAATCTAGGGAAATCGGCTACTTTATTTACACGCGAGTGTACATAGTGGATTGTAGAGAAATAAGATCTTCTTGACAAGTTTAACCTTAATTGTGTCAATATTAATAGAACGTTAAAAACACTAGCGGAGAGACTAAACAAATTACGACGGCTTCATGTGTGATCATGCGTAACAAAGTAATAAAACTAGATTCTTGTATGGCTCTGGAATATCTACTGGATGAATCGGCCGTTCCAAGCTCCATTGCTTTCCTCAAGTGTTTGATATGTGTTATAAACGGCGAATTATAAGTTTCAAATCTTTAAACGTAATGTATTACAAATAGTTGACCGTTTGTGAAATCTGGGTTTTGTCTAGAACGTAAAAAAGACAGTAGAGGCAGTCAAATGAGGTTTTTGAGAAGCGCGAGAGTGTGATACCGAAGCCTTCCGCGGTCAGAAAAATAGCCCCGAAGCCTCCCTAACTATATGCCCCAAGCCTCCCCAAAGCAGGGAGCCTCCCGGTCGAAACAGGTAACATTGCAGTTTGGTGTTTATAATATTTAATTATTATATTAGTTTTGATGGCCTTTCACATAGATCTTCCGTAGCTTTTCTCTTCAGATCACAAAGTACTTTCTGTGTCTGAATTTTGTCTCTAGGTGGTGCCGCGTGGTTATGGTCCTTCCTCTTGAATATCCAGGACATCTATTTCTTCAATGTAAAAGGTTTTAATATTTGAAAATTCGTGCCGGCCCCCGTGGCCACGGTCGCTAAGTGCCTCGCTTTGGGTCTTCACGGCGCATTGGATCGTGGGTTCGGGTCCCGCCTTGGGCATGCATGTTTCTGTGTTTGTAAATATAAAGGGAAAACGTTAAAAATTAATAGATCAAATAGGGAAATGTTGGAAACTGGAAAAAAAAAAAAAGAGAGAAAAACAAATGGAATACAGCGCCGGAGTCCTGACAAACATTCGGAACTGTTATTTAATGCAAAAAAACATAAATAAAACTTTTAACATTGCACATCCATCACGCTATGCCACTTTTGAAACACTTTTGGAATCCGAAAGTGTAACCGTTCTGAAGTAGACTTTTCCTTCCTGTCCAACTCACCGTCATTTTAGTCTCGTCGGAAAACATGTTGGCTTGAACTAATTTGAGGTACACTGAAAGAAATCTAGGGGAAAAGTAGGCTCTCCCATTCCACCCCACCTGCTGCCCAATTACACCGGTTTCACGGGAGGCTTGGGGGTTGTCACCTGATAAGCTTATCTGGTTACGGGAGGCTTCGGTCCTACGCCCAAGCGTGACCTTCGTGTACAAAATACATTACTCACAGAAATTAAATAAATATGATTAAGTTGATTGATAAAATAAATCAGCCCGCGTGGGAGCGGGTCTGCTTCACATTCAAAAGGTCTTGAGTTCGAATCTCGCTTAGGGTGAATTGCCCTGATAAGATTTTTTTTCTTTTATCCTTAGAAGACGAATGTCGAGTAACTATAAGCTCCATGGACCCCGAGATCATTTGAGCATCTTTCACCAATTTCAGTTATTGTCCGATGTAGCCAACCAGGTCAAAGGACGTAAAGCTACAAAAATAAATAAATACATAAATATATTTAGAAATAATCTTTGGAAAGAACATTTTTTAAAGAATAAAAGAATATCACATAGAGTAAAGAATATTGACAGAACAACTTTTTGATTCAAAACTATGAGGCCGGAACAAGGGGCTTAGCCAGTGTATGTTGATGGTTAGTTAAACGATCCGTAACATAGCATTTGATGGAGGGTCCTTAGAACCATATTCAGTTACCTCAAAGGTTTGTTTATAGCTATAACTTTTATAGAAGATATTGCATTCCACCCACTCATTCGATTCCGGGATTTCACTGTAAATGCAGATGTTTGGTCTCCCCTAAATTAAAAAGCCTTGTTTTTTATAGAAAAGGTCCGTGTGTATGTATGTTTGCGTTCGTGTGTCCCTGTGTCAGTAATCACGTAACTCAAGAGCAAAAATTCGGTTAAATACCAAACTTGATAAATAAGTGCACCATTTTCCAAAGATCTGAAACGAAGATTTTCAAGAAAAATCCCCTACTCCAAACTACGCTTTACATGCAAAAAGTTTTGAAAAACGTTATTTCTTCAAAAATGGCTGTGGCAATTTTGATTAAGATGTCGAATATTAAGAATATAACATGGAAAATAAAATATGCATCTTTAGATAAATAGATAAGTTTATTTTCCAGAACAAAGTACATTGTGTAGCAACGTCCAATACAACTAGATAAAAAACAGTTGACAGTATTATAAAATTCATCCAGACAATAAAATGGATTTAAAATCAAAGTGCGCTTCACTGACCTCTTAGAAAATTCAATGGAGAGAGCTTTGGTGCTGTTACTGAGTTTGTTAAATAGATTTAATGATATTATTTCATAGGAAATTTGTATCTTACTATATTTACATCTATTTCTGTAAATATTGGAACTAGTTCTTGTGTGATGGTGATGGATTTCGGAACATATATTGTATTTATGACTATTTTTCTTAGCAAATAAGAGGCAGTGGAACACAAACAATGAAGTCAAAGTTAAAACACCCAACTTTACAAATAAAGATTTACAATGAGTTCTGGGGACTACACCACATAAAATTCGAATTGCCTTTTTCTGTAATAAAAGTATCTTTTTAGCTGAAGCATGGTTCCCCCAAAATAAAATACCATAACTCAAATGGCTATGAATTTGTCCATAGTAAACTGCTAATAAAACATTGGAACACACATAGCTTTTTAAAACACGTAATAAAAATATACCTCTGCTTACTTTGTTGGCGATATAATTTTGTGGTTACACACCTTGAAGACCTCGTTACACTATATGAATTTTTGCATAACCGGATAAAAAAAAAAAAACATGTTAAACCAGAGTTTTAGATCACGTTAAAACACAGAATTTATATTCTATTCACTTTTTTGTGAAGTTAATTATTTCTGAGACATACTTTGTTATTGGTTTCAATTTTAAATTGCTTAAGACGGAATGTCGGCATTCGTTTTATATCTCTTTTATTTCGTCCCTTGTCATGTCAAGAGAACCCAAATTCAACCATATAGCCAGATTTTTAAAAGAGTTAACTATGATTCCAGCTGTATTACATTATTTCCCTTCTACTGATAAGGAACGGCGTACTAAGTGTATTTCTGCTAATGTTTGTTTTGATGAGCGTGAAGCAAAAGAATAAGCTTTTGTAAGAGGCTTATTACAGAACTTGGAATTCGATGCCAGGACAATATCAATGGGGTTACACAATAAGTATCACATGTGAAGACGTAGGATACCCGCGTTATCTAATCTAATCAGACAATTTTATATCCAAAGAATTCATTTTACTTTCTCTACACGTACTATATACATAGTGTATAGAGAAAGTATTGCATTCCACCCAAAAAATCCGATACCAAGATTTCAACGGAAATACACGTTTTGGGACCCCCTGAATCCAAAAAAAGCATTTTCAGAAAAAGGTCTCTTTATGAGTGTGCATGTATGTGTCTGTATGTGTGTCTGTGGACAGCATAGCTTAAAAACGAAAAGACCGTTGGATACCGAACTTGGTATTTAAGTTTGGTATGTTCCGAGGATGTGACAGGGTCATTTTCAAGAAAATTCCCCTACACCCAACTACCCTTTACATGGAACTTCTTTCGAAATTCTTGATTTCCTTAAAAATGGCTCTTACGATTTTTATTAAAATGTCGTATATTTAAGGTATGGTCGTCTCCTTAGCGCGGTAGTAGCGCAGCTGCTTACCAAGCGGGAGACCTGGGTTCGATCCCCAGTACCGGCTTGGGGATTTTTCCCCCGCTGGGAGACCTGGCCCGGGGTGCACTCAGCCTCGTAAGGTCCCTGGGGGGCCAATTGAGGAGCTACTTGATGGAGAAGTAGCGGCTCCAGGTCATGCGGACCGCATTAACCGGCCGGGAGGAACTCGAGGTGCTGACCACGTCGCACCCTCCAATACTGCAACCCATCCATGACGTCTGTAGTGGACCGAGATGGGGGACTCAGCGGCCGGGCGGTAGGCCAAGGTTCCCCGTCAGCTGTCGTGCCATGGAGTTAATAAAATGTATATCTTGAATTTTCTGGGAATAGCCACTGAGGACTCCTTTATTGTGGATCAATTTTACGGAATTTTGCATAACTGCTAAACCGTAAAAGATGGACAAAACTTACTACACAAAAAATATAGAGCCCGTTGAAACACACAATTTATGTGATATAATTTTTTTCTTGGAGTTGATCGTTTTTTAGATATTCTTTGTTTTTGGTTTCAGCTTTGAAAAATGTATACTTTTCTCATACAGGAATTTATCAACTGTCCATACAAACAAAGGCACTTCAGTCACATAGCAACCAGCTTTTGACCATAACTTTAACCTATGGTACTCCCTTATTTCGCTTCAGCTTGCAAGGCAGCAAGTAATAAGACTATTTCTGCTAAGTTTTTCTCAGTTAGCCTGAAGTAAATAGAAGCATAAGATTTTCAACAATAATTTGTTACAGAAATGTGGAGAAAGTCATGTGAATGGAACACATCAGGGTTTTACTTTTTCTAGCCCCATAAGTACAATGTACATAGGGATAGAGAAGTGTTGTATTCCACCCAAAAATTCTATGCCGAGATTTCACCGGAAATACATGTTTTAGGACCCCCTGAATCCAAAAAAAAAGCATTTTCAGAAACAGGTGTGTGTATGTGTGTGTGTGTGTTTGTGTCCGTATTTCCGTGTGTCTGTGAGCACGATAACTCAAAAAAGAAAAGTCCGTAAAATACCACACTTGGTATTTAAGTTTAGTATCTTCCAGGGATGCGACACGAAGATTTTGAGAAAAACCCTCCACCTGCAACTACCCTTTACATGGAAATGTTTTCGAAAATTTTGATTTTCTTAAAAATGGCTCTAACGATTTTGATTAAAATCCCGTATATTAAAGCTATTTATATCCTAATTAAAATGTATATCTCGAACTTTCTGAGAATAGCCTCTGAGGATCTCTTTATTGTGGATGAAGTTTGCTTAACTGCTAAACCGTAATAGATAGACAAAAACTCACTACACAAAAAATGTAGATCACATCAAAACACAAAATGTATGTCGTTTACGTTTTTATTGTGGAGGTAACCGTTTCCGATATATTCCTTGTTATTGGTTTCAATTTTGAAGTACTTTTGTTTTCTCAGAGAGGAAGTGTGCGTTTTTCTTTTGTTCTACTCCTGGCCATGCAAAGAAGCGATTTACAATGACAATAGCCTAACGATTGCATTTATAACATTTGACTATCAGTTTAACTTAGTGTATTCCTTTAGTTCCCTTTTACTTATAAGAACTAAGCAACAAGAGCATTCTGCTAATGTCTATTGCGATTAGTACTGTATAGAAAAAAGAATAATGTTGTGTAAGAAGTTTGTAGAGCAGCTAGAGACAGTCACGTGAGTGTAGCACATACGATTTTTATTATTTGGAATAATGATAAAGAGGGATTGAAAATAAATATTTTGATATTTAATATGATGTTTCTCTATAAAATAATATAAAATAATGGTACATACTCTCGAGCATAAACTGTGGTCCATAATGGAGCGGAACTCTTTATGTTGGTACTGATATTAAACGTGACATTTTTCGGAGCTTATATTCTAGCTAAGATTGATTCTCCTAAACTATGACCGAGCTACCGAAGCTTAACATTTCAACTTAAGTACACAATCTTTGTGTTAATATTCATTTGCTTATATGCCTTCTTCAAGATTATACTCCTTTTTGATTTTTTACTTTCTCTGCATGTAATGCGCATGTAGTAGATATAGAAGGTGTTCTATTTTATCCAAGATTCATGTCGAAATTACACCGAAAAAATGTTTTGATGTTCCCTGAATAAAAAAACTCCTGATATGTTCCATTCACATGACTTTCTCTGCATCTCAGCAATAAATTATTGTTAAAACGCTTATTATTCTATGTACTTAATACTAATCAAGAAAAAATTAGTAGAAAGGACCTTGTTTCCTTGTAAGTAAACGGAAAATATGGTAGTACCATAGGCTAAAATGATAGGCAAATCTTTGAAAGTCTAATTGCTATGTGATTAAGTCCCTTTGTTTGAATGGACAGGATTTAACAAATTCTCGAATGAGAAAAATATAAGTATCTTAAAGCTGAAACTAATAACATGAAACATCTCAAAAAGGTTCAACTTCACGAAAAAATGTATTTAACATAAATTGTGTATTTTAAAGAGATATTTATTTTTCTAAAACAAGTTTTTGTCTATCTTTTACGGTTTACCAGTTATGCCAAACTCCTCTTCAGTGGATATTCCCATAAAATTTAAGATAGACATTTTACTTGTCATGTAAACAACTTTAATATATCATATTTTATTCAAAATCCTTAGAGCCATTTTTAGAAAGCCAAAATTTTCGATAATTTTTCCATGTAAAGAGTAGTTGGGGGTGGGTGGAATTTTCTTGAAAATCTTTGTGTCGCAACCTTGAAAGATACTTAACTTAAACACCAAGTTTTGTGTTTAATGGACTTTTCGTTTTAGAGCTATGCTACCTATAGACACACACAAACACACAGACACACACACAGACATTTTTTCAATATCTTTTATTCAGGGGTTTTTAAAACGTGTATTTTTGGTGAAAATTCGGTATCAAATTTTGGATGCATTACAATACCGTCTCTACACACTACTTACATAATACGTGTACAGAAAGTAAAAATAGAAAAAGGTTTGTGTGTTCTGTAAGTATAGCTGAAAAACCAAAACCACCTTTAAATACCAAATTTGATATTTAGGTTTCTTCCAAGAATGCGACACGAAGATTTGCAAGAAAATCCCTTCACACCAAACTACCTTTACATGATTATTTTTTGAAAATATCACTTTTCTCAACAATTCTAACGATTTTCATTGAAATACAGAGTACTCACAGAACAAATAAAATGCAGGAATATTTTTAATGTTCTGGGAATAGCCTCTGAAGACCTCTTCATGCTGCATGAGATTTGCATAGCTGGTAAACTGAGATAGATGGATAAAAACTTACTACACAGAGATGTAAATCTCCTCAAAACACAGTTTATGTCATATACATTTTTTGTAGAGTCTTCCGAAATATTCTATTGGCTTCATTTTAAGCCACTCCTAAAGCAACCATTTTTGCATATATTTATCTAGATTATTACGATATACTCAAATGAATAATCTTTTGTAACGATAGTTTGTTAGATAAAGTATATGAAGGAGCACAGATAGTTTGTGAGTTGTATAATTGCTTTGTTCAAGTCTGTAACTCTTAAACATAAGCATTGGTGTTTTTACTCCTTCAACATTAAGTAGCTTGCTATCACACATATTCATTCTCATATCCGCACTTCCAGACTCTACGAAGGGAAGAGATTCATCGTAATTGAAGAAAAATATTCACCCAAAATCGAAAATTGAACCTGGGACTTCGGTGCAGCACCACAGATCTCCCGGTCTCTAGCCGGTCGCTCTGCCACTGAGCTACCATGGCGATATACTGGCATAGCATTGGATTTCTCAACTGACTCGCATGTTTTCCGGTAAACCAGAAGGTGTTCTCAAATTATTTTGAGATAACAACCCCAATGGTGACTTACAATGTCATAGTATAGCCAACTATTATGATCAATTGCTATTGGATTATGTGTATAGGACAGAAGTTGGATAGGTGGAGTCAGACTGAAATATTGGATGCCACAGCCGAGATTTGAAATCGGGAGATCTGTGGTTCAAATCCTGGCTGTGGCATTGAATTTTTCAGTCTGACTATACCTATCCGACTTTACTATCGTTTTGCAAATATATTCCTGTATTTCCCTTATACTAGTAAGGAGACAAATATTAATATCAATTCTGCTAAACTTTATAACGACTAGAATTATGTAGATAAAAGAGTAATCATTTGTAAGATTAGTATGCATATGGAACAGCTAGAAATATAACATTTTTACTTTCTCTGTACGTACCATGTCCATACTGTATAGAGAAGGTATTGTAATGCACCCGAAAATTCCATACAGAGATTTCACTGGAAATATATGTTTTGAGGCCCCCGAATCCAAAAAAAGCATTCTTAGAAAAATGTCCGTGTGTGTCTGTGTGTATGTGTGTGTGTCTGTGTGCAATATAGCTCAAAAACGAAAAGAGCGTTAAAAACCAAACTTGATATTGAAGCTTGGTATCTTCCAAGGATGCGTGACACGAAGATTTTTAAGAAAAAAAAACCTAGCTCAAACTACCCTTTACATGGGAATTTTTTCGAAAATGTTTATTTTCTAAAACAATGGCTCTAACAATTTTGATTAAAATGTCGTATATTAAAGTTATTTACCAGACAAATAAAATGTATATCTTGAATTTTCTGGGAATAGCCTCTGAAGACTACTTTATGCTGGATGAATTTTACGAAATACTGCATAACTGCTAAACCGTAAGAGATGGACAAAAACTTACCACCATGAAATGTAGAGAACGTTAAACCATACAATTTATGTTATATACATTTTTTCATGGAGTTGAACGTTTTTGATTATTCCTTGTTTTTGATTTCAGCTTTGAAAAACTTATGCTTTTCTCATACATACTTGGTAACTTCAGTCACATAGCAACCAGCTTTTGTCTATCACTTTAACCAATAGGTAGTACTTCTTTATTTCACTTCTACTTACAAGGAAGCAATTAATAAGAATATTTCTGCAAATTTTTTCTCAAGGAACATGAAGTAAATAGAAGGATGGGTTTTTAAGCAATAATTTATTGCAGAGATGTGGAGAATGGAACACATCAGATTTTGTTTAGTTATTACATACGTGTGTATATGAGAAACACACTATAGAGTTAATATGCGGACACGTATCGTGTTCTGCATGAAATAAAATCAAACAAAATTAACTAAAGCATTTAAATGTCGGTGACGTATGTCAATAATATTGCATTATCATTCCTAATCAGGAATAACGTATATCGATACCGGGTGAGTGAACGGTTTAGTTTAAAGCTAAGCTAATTTCGTTCGAGTTTCTCTCTAGCCACATTTCGTAATTTATTTCTGACTGTACCTTCAACCAAGCAGGTCCTTGCTCATTCCAGCTTCTCCTCAGTAAGCGCTGACAAAGGAGAAACCATAGAGTAGAGATTTGCTCCTTTGAGCTTATTTTGCAGCCATGAATGGGGAGGGAGGCATATTTAATAACGTTTAGAACAACAGCAAACGCCGCCTTTGAAGTATGCACAAATGTATGCTAATGATGCTACAAAAGAGTGAAAGAAAGAAAGAAAGATAAATATACACGAAATAGAAGCAAACAAAGGACTTTGTTCATCCGTTCCTGGAGAAAATTTAAAATTACAGTGCTTTCAACCTTTAAAGTAGTTTACAGTTTGCACAACCAAGGGAATTGTTTATCAGGTGACCTTTTCAAATGTTCATATAATTTTCTTGCAGCACTGAGATTGTTTAAAACACTTTTTATTTTTGGTGGTGATTCAGCATACGTTTAACATTGTTTCTGAGATTCATCTCAGAGTGTTATATCTTCTAGCATGATACTGAATGTTAAGTCAGGTGCAATAATGCCAAAAGCATTCTCTCATATCTCAAAAAAACTAAAAACGCAACATTTGTAAGTATTTGTTATTTTTTTAGTAGTGTTTAATGCCCGCTTTTACTGCTGTGGCACATATTTTTGAAGGCCAAACCCAAAACAAATGTTTGTTTTCTTTTCTCTAAACCCAGGACACTTCTAGCAGAAAGTTAATTTACACTGATTACCATTTGTAATTTCTGTAGCCCCATATGTAAAAAAAAATTTACGTGTTATTTATGGACGCTCTTTAACAGCTATGGTTCTCAGCGTCCCATACTGGGCGTGAAAGACCGCTTAATTTTGCTCAGAGGCCTCTCTATCAGGCAACCCCATATGTACAATGTACAGAGGGATAGAAAAGGTATTGTAATGGATCCAAAAATTCGATACCGATATTTCACCGGAAATATATGTTTTGGGGTCTCCTGAGTCCGACAAAAAGCATTTTTAAAAAAAGTTCCATGTGTATGTGTGTGTCTGTCAGTCTGTGGTCAGCAAAGCTCCAAAACGAAAAGACCATTAAATACCAAACTTGGTAATTAGTTTTAGTACCTGCCTAGGAAGGACATGAAGATTTTCAAAAAAATCCCCCCACCACAAACTACATGGAAAAAATTTCGAAATGTTTTATTTTCTAAAAAATGGCCCTAACGATTTTGATTAAAATATGATATATTAAAGATATTTACCTGAAAAGTAAATGTATACCTTTAATTTTCTGGGAATAGCCTCTGAAAAATAGTTTATTTTGGATAAATTTTACGAAATTTTGAATAACTGCTAAGCCATAAGAGATGGACAAAAACTTACTATACGAAAACTGTAGACGTTAAAACACACAATGTATGTTATATAATTTTTTTCGTGGAGTGGATAGTTTTTTATATATTTCTTGTTTCTAGTTTCAGCTTTGGAAAGCTTAACTTTTCTCAAACAGGAATTTGTCAACATCTGTGAATAAAAATAAAGGAATTTCAGTCACATAGGAACCAGCTGTGGACTTTCACATTAACCTATTTCGCTTCTACTTACAAGTAAGTAATAACACTATTTCTGCTAATTTTTTGCCGATTAACATGATTAACATGAAAGTCATGTGAATAGAACACATAATATCTTTACTTTCTCTACACGTACTATATACATAGTGAATACAGAAGGTATTGCACTCCACCAAAAAATTCGATACCAAGATTTCACCGAAAATATATGATTTAGGTTCCCCTGTATCCAAAAAAAGTATTTTCCGAAAAAGCTTCGTGTGTGTGTGTGTGTGTCCCTCTGTCCGTGTGTCCGTGAGTTTGTGTATCCGTGTGTCCGAGTTTCCGTGTATCCGTGTGTCTGTGAACACAATAGCTGAAAAACCAAAGGTCGGTAAAATACCAAACTTGGTATTTTAGTTTAGTATCTTGCAGGGACGTGACATGAAGATTTTTAGAAAAATCCCCTCACCCCAAACTACCCTTTACATGGAACTTTTTTCGAAAATTTTGATCTTTTAAAAAACTCAAACGATTTTTACTAAAATATCGTATATTAAAAATATTTATCTGACAAACAAAATGTATATTTTGAATTTTCTGCGAATAGCCTCTGAAGACTAATTTATTCTGGATGAATTTTACGGAATTTTGTATAACTGCTAAACCGTAAGAGATGGAGAAAAACTTACCACGCAAAAAATGTGGAGCACATTAAGACAAACAATTTATGTTACATACATTTTTTCGTGGGGTTGGTCGTTTTTGAGATATTTCTTGTTTTTTGGTTTCACCTTTAAAACATTTACTTTTCTCATACAGGAATTTGTCAACTCGTTCATATAAACAAAGATACTTCTGTCACATAGCAACCAACTTTTGACTATCACTTTTACCTATGGTTACTCCCTTATTTTGCGTTTACTTACAAGGAAGCAAGTAATAACACTATTTCTGCTAATTTTTTCTCGAAGTAAATAGAAGAATAAGCTTTTTAACAATAATTAGTTGCAGAGATGTAGAGAAAACCATGTGAATGGAACGCAATAAATGTTTTTCTTTTTGTCTTTCCCTAAACAGAACGCGAACTCCGCGAACAAATTCGCTACTGAGATTTCACCGAAAATATATGTTTTAGGGTCCCAGGTGTTAAAAAAAAGCGTTTTTAAGAAAATGGTCCGTTTGAATCCGTGTGTCTGTGAATACGGTAACTCAAAAACGAAAAGTCAGTAATACCAAACTTGGTATTTAAATTTAGTATCTTCCAGGGATGCGACACGAAGATTTGAGCTAAATCCCCTATTCCAAACTACTCTTTACATGGAACTTGTTTCGAAAACTTTTATTTTCTCAAGCATGGTTCTAACGATTTTGATTAATATATTCTATAGGTATTAAAGATATTTATCTGACAAATAAAGCGTATATCTTGAATTTTCTGGGAATAGCCTCTGAATACTATTTTATTGTAGAAGAATTTCATGGGCTTTTCATAACAGCTAAACCATAAGAAAAGGAAAAAAATCTTATCACACAAAAAATGTAGAGCATTTTAAAACACAGAATTTATGTTATATGTATTTTTTTTCATGGAGTTGATCGTTAAAAAACATACTTTTCTCATACAGGAATTTGTCAACTCCTGTCCATACAAACAAAGGAACTTCAGTTATTTAGCTACCAGTTTTCGACTGTCACTTTAACCTATGGTACTCCCTGATTTCCCTTACAAGAAAGCATGTAATGAGACTATTTTTCTCGATTAGCTTTGAATAATACTTTGTTTCAGAAATGTAGAGAAAGTCATGTGAATGAATCACATCAGATATTTATACTATGTAGTAAGGATATTATTTCCTGAAGAAATATTTGGTCGTTTATTATACACCGATCTTATAGGTGTATACCTACAGAGCTACTATTCTACATGGAGAATTAATGTTTATACCTTGCCATGATACTAAATAGAATATATATATAATTATCACAAAACCAGTTTAGCAACTGAAAAAGCACAGTACAATAATATGCATAAACTTCGCTGGTAACAGTTTTAGAAACACTTTTTGAAAATGTTAGGTAAAGTGACTCCCCAGTATCACATTATCTCAAGATGGGCTAAGAATTAGAGATGGGTTGCGTGTGTAAGAATAAAAAAAGAGGACTTGATCCGTAATCATGGAAGTGGTTGAAAAAATGAAACAATGAACACTGTAGCAATGTTGCCCATTGTCTCTTCCTAACAGATTTAAAATACGATGACTCTAAAAACAATCGAGAAATCAATACATATGTTATACATTAATTGGCAAACATTTGCGTAAATGGATGGGTTTATAGTCAGACCGTATTCTCTGGTCAAACCATGTTTCACTTAAATATCAAAATAAGTAGACATAATTTGAGCACGCAAACCCTGCTTGCCAGACTGGACGTGATTCTCCACAAGTTAATGTTTTCCGCGCTAAAACAACCACAGTCTTTGTATATCATTTTCGGAATAAGAAATCCAATATACTTTGCTTCAATTTGATGAAGAGGTAGCCTTGCAGTTATTCCTCAAATTAGCATAAAGTTAGACACTGCCCAGCAACAAATCTGCACATTTGTTTTTCAGGACTGAAGATGTGCCATTAATATTATGCCAATCTGCAAGTTATTGAACTTCGCGTCATGTGATTTTGTTTCTTCTTTTGTTTACAAGTGAACTGACATGGTCTATTTCCACCGGACTCAACAACAGCTAAGCAGTGGATAGTTACTCAGGCTAACTAAAATGATCAAGCTATGTTGAAAACTACCTATGTTGGAACGCTTTGCAGTAATACTTTATTTTTGTATCAATCTTCTTACTTTTTCTACTTCTTATATGGTACATAGGTAGAGAAGGTATTGCATTCCAACCAAAAATTCAATACCGACATTTCCCTGGAAATACGGCTTTTTGTGAGCCATGTGACAAAAATGGCGCTTTTAGAGCAAACTCCGGGTATCTAAGTCAAAAGCAAAAGTCTGTTAAATACCAAACTTGATATTTAAGTTCAGCATATTCCCAGAATACGAGACGAAACCTTCCAAGAAAATCCTCCCACCCCAAACTACCCTTTACATTGAACTTGTAACTATATTTCTAATTTTCTCAATGATGCTGAAACGATTTTAATTAAAATACTGCATATTAAAGATATTTATGTGGCAAACAAAATGTATATTCTGGAAATAGCCTCCGAAGTCCTCTTCATCCGGAATGCCTTTTGAATAAGTGGTTAACCGTAAGAGATAGCAAAAATATGCTATTTAAAAAATATAGATCGCGTTCAAAACACACACTTTAATATATATATTTGTAAAGTTAACGTTTTCCAAGATAATCCTCGTTAGTGGTTTCAATCTTAAAATACTTACATGTTACTCTAACATAAAGTCCTATTTTGTGATACTCCTGGCTATGGAGGAGGACGATGGATTTATTCGGTTGTAAAAATCCTTCGCATGGCTTCCTTCTGAAGGGAAGTAAAGCCGTTGGTCCCGTGTTGTAGATTTACGGCACGTAAAAGAACCTCAAACCTGATAGAGAGGCCTCTGAGCAAAATTAAGCGGTCTTTCACACCCAGTATAGAATGGGAAACCGAGAACCACAGCAGTTAAAGAGAGCCCATAAAGAAAACGCCATTTACATTTTTCTCCTGGTTATGGAGAAAAGAATTTCAATGTCATTTTACCATTACTTTAGCCTAATGTATTCTTTTATTTTCCTCCTATTTACAAGGAAGCAGGTAGTAAGACCATTTCTCGTACTATGTTTATCTGGATTATTATGATAAGTGTTTAACGCCCGCTTTTACAACTATGGCAACACAGGTGATAACACTGATTATGCATGTAAAGTACCTATGAAATGCGATGACGAGGAAATCGGAGAATCCTATGCCGCTTTTTCCAACACAAATTCCACACGTGGTTGCCTAGGATAGATACACGGACCGCACCAATGCTTTTCTTTTCCCTGTATGTTAATAGGTTTACATCCCTATTCCTAATAATGCGACATTCAATATAAACAAATCAGACTATAAAGAAGGCTATGATCCTGAACATTTCTTTCTGAAATCATATCGCCTTCCTGTGCAACAGTGAAGTTCTTTAAGCTCATTATAAGGCTTATTAAATTGCATATTTCTAAATATTTTCCCTGCAAAAACATTTTGTTCTTTGCAACAAAAGGTTGGGGTGGTATCGTGGTTACGGTTCATATACCGGGTACAGGTTTTGGGTATTCGGAATGGTGTGGACTTGTGGGTTCCCTAGCTCAGGATTTTCACTAGCATGGAAACTCTTCCAGGGTGTGGTACGACACAAGTGCTTTATTCAGTTAGTTCTGCCTTTTCCCGCCGTCGAACACACACACATACACATTCCTCTTAATTTTCTCCTGTGAAACTATGCTTTACGCCCCCGCGATTATTGCTATTTATTAATTTTGATGCGGTGATATCGTCCATACTCTGGTGTATATTACAATAACTATTTCCCTCACAACTAACGGTAGCCTGTTCGACTCCACCATGGACCCTAAATATCACATCTTGGTTGTGCGAATGTTCAACGCCAAGTCTCCCAAACAGTGTCGCATGTCCAGCGGTAGCATTGTTTTCTGTTTTCCCGTTATGTTCTCCTTGGACATGTCTTCTCACCCCCTTCGGTTCAATGTCCTACCCTCTAACGGTGCACGGTGCTACCAGCTCATGACAATTCGGCTACTTAGACGTGTTTGAAATATTTCTTCCCTGCCCATTTTAAATGAACATTTATACTTCACTTCTTAGTATAATTTGTATTATTAACTATGATTTATCTTTCCCTTCTGAATAACTCTTTGCCCCGTGTATAGACATGTATTTTCTCAAGGTAAGTGTGAATGCTCTTTCAACTTTTGACAATAAGAATTCACAATCCAACGCGATCCACTCTATAGAAATATACCTAGAGAATAAATCTTCTTTTTGCAGATTAATATGGAACACACGTGCTGTTGCCACGTCTCCACCATCCACTAACCATTTGTTTAATTATATAAAGAGCAAAAAGTGCACGACGCTAGGGACCTATCGTGCTCTACGACCTACACAGTTATATTGTGGCTGATACTCCCAAGAAGATGGGCTGAAGCCAAGGAACTATAGGAGGTTACAGACCTCAGACAGTAAGTCCCAGAGATGAATGGAAGTCCAAATGTTTCCAAGACGATGACTGTTCCACATGCAAGAGAATACATCGACCTGGCAGCCCCCTAGTGTCCATGGGGAGTAATCTTTCATTCGAGCATGCTTCGGTGCCATCTGCCCACATTGCCATACACCACAAACCAAAGGCACGTATGAAATATGACACGAAAATGGAACTAACTGGATAAGTTGGAAATATAATCGTAATAGACGAGAAACCACCCGAGCATTCGCCTGATGATTCCGCAGAGAAACCATGAAAACACAGGAAAATTGCCGGAAATTAAACTGCGTGTTGCATGCGTTACCGAGACACCACTCGTTAGATTTTTACTTATAAGTTAGGAGATAATTTCTTATTGCCGAATGACTATTAAGGGACCCTGGAAGTGAAATTTCAGTTCTCCATATTTCTGTAGATTATTTTTTTGAAAATGTTACTGTAATTATATAGTTGTTATATTAAGGGATACACATTATTTAATTAATTTTATGATGCATGCTTATGGCATAATCATATTGATCAATTCACCTCAAAATTTGACAGAATTTGACGACTTTTTACTTTCTCTATACGTACTATGTACATAGTGTATAGAGAAGGTATTATAATGCACCCAACAATTCGATACCGAGATTTCACTGGAAATATATGTTTTGAGACCCCCTGAATAAAAAAAACATTTTTAGAAAAATGTCCGCATGTGTGTTTGTCTGTTTGTCTGTCTGTCTGTCTAAGTGTATGTATGTATGTGTGTGTGTGTTTGTGGGCAGCATAACTCAAAGCGAAAAGACGTTAAAAACCAAACTTGGTATTTAAGTTTGGTATCTTCCAAGGATGCGACACAAAGATTTTCAAGAAAATCCCCCACCCCAAACTACCCTTTACATGGATAAAAATTCGAACATTTTGATTTTCTTAACAATGGCTCTAACGATTTTGGTTAAAATCCCTTATATTAAGACATTTACTTGCCAAATAAAATGTATATCTTGATTTTTCTGGGAATAGTCTTAAATTACCTCTTTATTTTGGACGACTTTTATTGAATTTTGCATAACTAGTAAACCGTAAGAGATATACTAGACTAGTGTATAGAGAAGGTGATTGCACTCTACCCAAAAATTCGATACTGAGATATCACCGAAAATATATGTTTTAGGGTCCCTTATATCCAAAAAAAGCATTTTCACAAAAAACTCCGTGTGTGTGTGTGTGTGTCCGTGCGTCTGTGAACACGATAACTCAAAAACGAAAATTCGGTAAAATACCAAGCTTGGTATTTAAGTTTAGTATCTTTCAGGGATCCGACACGAAGATTTTTAGAAAAATCCCTCCACCCCAAACTACCCTTTACATGCAATTTTTTTCGAACATTTTGATTTTTGCAAAAATGGCTCTAAAGATTTTTATTAAAATATCATATATTAAAGCTATTTACTTGATAAAAAAAATTAATATCTTGAATATTCTTAGAATAGCCTCTGGAGATTACTTTATTTTGGACGAGTTTTATGGAATTTGATATAACTGCTAAACCGTAAGACTTAGATAAAAACTTACTACACAAGAAATGTAGAGCTCGTTAAAACATACAATTTATGTTGTATACATTTTTTTCGTGTAGTTGATCGTTTTGGAGATACTCATTGTTTTTGGTTTCAGATATGAAAAACTTACTTTTATCATATAGGAATTTTTCAACTCCTGTGCATATAAACAAAGGAACTTCAGTCACATAGCAACCAGCTTTTGACTATCACTTTAACCTATGGTACTCCCTTATTTCGCTTCTACTTACAAGGAAACAAGTAATAAGACTATTTCTGCTAATTTGTTCTCGAATAGCAGGTAGTAAATAGAGGCATAAGCATTTTAACAATAATTTGTTGCAAAGATATAGAGAAAGTCAAGCAAATGGAAAACAGATTTTTTTAATTGGAGCTTTGCACATCAAAACTTCATCTGCTGTGCAAGGGGTCGCTGTTAGATTCTTGGTTGGGGATTGGGGAACTTTTCTTTAGCTCTAATTATTCCACATCCTTCCCAGAGTTTCGAACTTTGTGATTGAGTATGAAGTAATGACCAAAATAGAAATCCAACCACATCAGTATACGAATTAACAGCAATGCCAGTTAGCAATATTTTTCCAAAAATGAATATCACCGATAAGACTATGCAGGCCAGTGAGGTATAAGTGGAACAAGGCATTTTTCATGTGGTGATATTTCAGTAACTTTGATTACGGAATTCATAATTTTTTAACGTTAGAAATGTTTATCTAAAACAATTTCTTCATAAAAATATGTTTTTACAAAGTACAAGTGGTGCTAGCATAATTTTGTCAGCAGTAATATTAAAAGCTAGATACCTCTGCATATTCTGGGACATTTAATTGTGTTTGAACAACAACTGAGATGTGTGTAACATTTTGAAAATACGCTGTTTTATCAATTATATGCTGCTATAAAACGATTTTCTATTTATTTTGCCCAATTGTAATAAAAACATAGCTCCGTGTCCCTTAAGGAGGTTAGCTTTGTGCGTTTATTCTAATACTGTGAAGATACACACATGTCAAACTAGTTTTATATTAAAATGCTGCAAAAGGTAATTAGAGGACCAAGATAAGCCTGTGTACCTCCATAAAAGTAGGTACAGGTAACAATGCTGCATGACCGACCGAAGCCTTCAAGTTATGTAGGGCCGTTCCCTTTCAAAAGATATAAGAATGGATTCATCTGACAGCTTCCTCCTTTCCTATTGTTCCTTCGTGTACTGTTTGCGTGTCAGCCTTTCGCCCTTCCTGATTGCAGTGCTAACTTTCTCTATATCTCTGTTCCTTCCACTTTTTCCATTAGTATTTAGAGTTGACTATACCTCTATTTTTAACGTGTATTAGCATGATTATAAAGTCTCGGAACTCGGAAGCTTGGAACACAAGGCAAAGAAAAATGGGCGGAGTCTTTTCCTGTACACGTAATAACCATCAAAAAGCGTTCTGCTCCAGTGCACATCACTTACTTTATACTGCGCGCTCTTCGTATAAAAAGGAGATTCAGTTATTCCATTTTCTGTTTCAATTTTTCTGCTTATTGGAATAAGTTTTGTCTATTACGAAACATATAATTATCTAACTTGACCTGAATACTTTTTACTTTCTCTATACATACTATGTAGATAGTGTATAGAGAAGGTATTGTATTGCACCCAAATATTCGATACCGAGATTTCACCGGAAATATACGTTTTGGGATCCCCTGAATCCAAAAAAAAAAAAAAAAAAATTACAAAAGGGTCCCTGTGTGTGCGTGTGCGTGTATGTGTGTGTCTGTGTCTTGGTATTTAAGTTTAGCATCTTCCAAGGATGTGACACGAAGCTTTTCAAGAAAATTCCCCCACCCCCAACTACACTTTAAATGGAACATTTTTCGGAAATTTTGATTAAAATATCAAATATTAAAGCTAACTTTTTGACAAATAAAATGTATATCTTGAATTTTTTGGGAATAGCCTCTGAAAGCTACATTATTCTGGATGAATTTTGTGGAATTTTGCATAACTGCTAAATCGTAAGAGATGGACAAAAACTTAACACACAAAAAATGTAGAGCACCTTAAAACATACAATGTATGTCATTTAAATGTTGATCGTTTTTGAGATATTCCTTGTTTTTGGTTTCAGCTTTGAAAAACTTGTACTTTTCTCATACGGAATTTGTCAACTCCTGTCCATACAAACAAAGGAACATCAGTCACATAGCAACCAGCTTTTGGCTATCACTTTAACCTATGGTACTCCCTTATTTGCCTTCTACTTGCAAGGAAGCAAGTAATAAGACCATTTCTGCTATTGTTTCTAAAGTTACCAGAAGTGAATAGAAGAATAAGCTTTTTAGCTATAATTTGTTGCGGAGATGGAGATAAGGACATGTGAATTGTACACATCAGATTTTTTTAACATGCATTTTACCAATCCAGTAGCTTACTGGAAATGTTCTTCTTGTACATAACCGCAGCAAAATTACCCTTAGGCACCCTTTAGGGAAGAACCTTGAATAATACCCAACTTTGAAGTGTCAGTATAAGTGATGCTTTTTCAATATCTAAAACTTTAAGTGCATAGTGTCAAGAATGCTCTCATAGGTCTCGCTGAAGGTATTGCCCTTGTAACACATTCATCGGTGTGAATTTTTTAATATTTAGTGATGAAAAACTGTGACCACATAGGAAGAACTTGTGTTCAGTTATATAAAATCCCTGAAGCTACAATTACAGAAACTGAAACATTCTCTTTTTAATCTGCCCTCTGCAGTTGTCGCTCCAAACAGAGACAGATTGTCGCCCCGGTGAATAAGTTAATTGATTAAATTGTTTAGGTTAATTACTAAGCAAGATATCATGTATTTATTGTATATTGGATGTTCAGAGATATTGTTCCTGGAAAGCGTTTCTAACTTCAACCCGAGAGTTCTCAAGCGACGAATTCTGTTGTTTACGCTATTTCTTTGTATATTGCAAGAGGGGAAAGACGTTATTATGTAGTCACGTCTCCGAAAGAGAAAGTGGAGGTGACATATAAACAGGGAAACCACAAGGGAATTTAGGTCAAGAATCACGTGAAAAACACATTGACCAATTGGAGTTAATCACGTTACGGCAGAAGCGCACTCCAAGCTACTTTCGGCGCCAAAAATGGGCCAATGAGATACACGTTGGGAGTTTTGTGCGTGGGTAGAATTTGCTATAAATGTAGAGTATTCGCCCTAATTTTCAGGAAGTTGGAATGTAAATACACGCGAAACCTGTGACGCTCGAAACAAGAATCCGCGCAAGTATAGTCAAGTTATTACAGTGATTCACGCAGCGGGAACGTAATGTCAGGCGTAACCTACGACGCCGGAAACAAGGAAGCCACGGCAGAAAGTTAAAATGTCTACAATTATTCCGCGCATAACAGTTGCACTCGTCGCCGCGTAAATTTTAGTACATTACGCCCTTGTTCGAGGGATCGCTTGTGAAAGGAAATAAATCTTTGACTGAACGAAACGTGCCGACGCTTACTTTAAGTTAATTTCCCCTACCATCTCCTTGAGATCATCGCCACTCAATACCTGAGCTAAATATAGAGTTCTCAATTTCTCGTCGCTGAGTCCACAAATAGCCGAGGAGCGTCGAGAATCGACTTCAGCACTGCAACGCCGGAGATAGGAACTGTCGTCACTGCGCAAACCAGCACCAAGAGGTATGTCACCAATTCCCGCCTTAAAACACAAAGTTTGCGTTTGCAATTTGTGAGCAGTCCTGAATTTATTGCTTGAAAGACATGACGCCATTTGGTTTCCTCCACGGCCAGATTGTCCCTCTGCCATGCACATAAGTACGTCATAAGTATTTGGAACATGAATCCCAACAGGATAGTTGACGACAAAGCACATGGAATGTAAATAACGTTATGTGAATCGATTGTGATAACACATGAGTTACTTTCTGTATTCAGAATGTGGTAATGTACTTTGGATAAAGTCATCTTTCTTTTCCTAGCTCTGATTTGCCTTTTTCATTTCCACATTATCTGGGCTCTTTGTTCTCATGCAAAGTGCATTACAAGTTTTACACGTAACCACTCGAGATCGTGTGAAGAACAAGTTAGGGAAAACTTTTGAAAACACACTTTGTTAAAACTTGTAATTCACAACTCTGTTAAAGTTGAAGGCTCAGACTTTGAAGGATTCAAATAGCTTGTTTATATTCCCCAGGGTTCAAGTAGGTGTGATTTTTATACGGTTATAATGGCTTTCTTCTCTTGGGAAGCTGCTAATGTATGTTTTAACCACCTCCCTATCATGAATGGTATATTTAATCTTCTTAAGACCACCCTTCCTTATATTTAAACACTGTATCACCTGCTTTCTTTCTCTTTGTAGTAATCTACTGTGGACAAATTGAAAATATGTCCATAACGGCACTTTTACTACTTCCTTGAAATTTCCCTGTCAACAGGAACAGAAAAAACTATTGCACACCGCCTCCTGCTTTCCTTCGGACTTTCCAAGGTGTCATGATATGGAAGAATGGGCATTAGACCCATAAAATAACTTCCTAAGTGGTTCTTGTATTTATAGCTTATCCGAAGTATAAAAAAAATTGATGTGCTCCATTCACATGACTTTCTCTATATCTCGGCAACAAATTATTGTTAAAAACCTTATGTTTCTATTTACTTCATGCGAATTCAGAAACAATTAGCAAAAATAGTCTTATTACTTGCATCCTTGTAAGCAGAAGCGAAATAAGGGAGTAGCATAGGCTAAAATGATAGTCAAAATCTGGTTGCTATGTGACAGAAGTTTCTTTGTATAGACAGGAGTTGAGAAATTCCTGTATGAGCAAAGTGTAAGTTTTTCAAAGCTGAAACCAAAAAGCACGAATATCTCAAAAAGGATCAGCTCCACGAAAAAGATGTAAATGACATAAGTTGTGTGCTTTAACCAGATCTAATTTTTGTGAGGTGTGCTTTTGTCTATCTCCTACGGTTTATCAATTATTCAAAATGCAATAAGAATCATACAGAATAAAGAGGTATTTAGAGCCTATTCCCAGAAAATTCAAGACATACATTTTATTTGGTAGGTAAATATCTTAAATATCAGAGAATTAGTCAAAATCGGTAAAAACCTTTTTAAGAAAATCAATATTTGCGAATTTTTTTCCATATAAAGGGTAGCTTGGGTTGGAGGAACTTTCTTAACAATCTTCGTATCGCATCCTTGGAAGATACCAAACTTAAATACCAAGTTTGGTATTCAAGGGTCTTTTCGTTTTTGAGCTATGCTGTCCACAGACACACAGACACACGCACACACATACGGACCTTTTCCCAGAAATGTTCTTTTTTTTTTTTTTTGGATTCAGGGGGACCCAAAACATGTATTTCCGGTGAAATCTCGGTATCGAATTTTTGGGTGCAAAACAATACCTTCTCTATACACTAGGTACATAGTACGTGTAGACAGAGTAAAAATGTAGATCTATTTATAATACTAAGCACATCCACAATATCGGCTATTAAAACGTATACGAGAATAGAAACCACATGTGCTGGCATTTGTTTGGAGGGCTTCTCCCCGCCGCTTTTCTGAGTAGTGAATAGTGTACCGCTAAACTTTGCCTCGCGTTCTATGGTTTTGTTTGATTTAAGCTTCTTATCATCGCACAAACCTTGTCCCATTTTCATTTGTATTCATCTTGTTAAACAAAAAGCAGCACTAATAACGCCGGTCCCCGTGGCCGTGCTCTCCAAAGTGTCTCGCTTTGGTGCTTCGTGGCGCACGGGATCGTGGGTTTTAGTCCCACCTTGGGCATGGGTGATTGGGTGTTTGTTAAAAAAAGGAAACAGCGAATTAAATAGGTCAAAAAAGGAAATTTAGGAAAATTGGAAAAAAGAGAAAAAAATATTGAAGAACAATGCCTTCAGAATAATTCATTGTTAGCTTTTCCTCTTTGTGGCTCATAGTCGATCTGGGTAGCTCAGTTTGTTAGGCGCTGACTTGATTACAAGGAAGCGGGTTCATACCCAGTCCAAACCGATAGCTTTTAAGTGTGTTTAAAAGTGACGATTGGATTTCAGGTTATACAGCACCTCATTGGCGATGGAACATGGCTCCCTCGGGTATTTCTTCAATCAGTTTTGCGCTGTTCTTAGAAATACTCCATTTTCTTCAGCCGTATATTCTTGCTCAATAAGGGAACAATTTTCAGTTTGTCGTCGATGTGCTTTGTTCCTTTAAAATTATATTTAATAAAGAGGATAATATCTGCAAACCAATTTCATCCAAACACTCCACATGGAGTGTATAAAATGCGTGTCTCTTGCCCATCCTTTCCTTTCCTTCGCACCTGAGCAAGAGACCATCTCTGCTCATTGAACATAAAGTTTTGAGACATAAAGCCAGTAGCAGACAGACAGACAGAGTTATCAAGTGTCTTCTAGCCACTCAGGAAAAATGCTCACTTTGCACAATTTACTAAGTGATATGTAGAGAGGAATATAATTGACAAAATAATTCTGCCGAAATGATATAAAGAAAAACACCATAAGGAACTAAAAGTATCGGCACGTATTTTATTCTCTACTGTACATAGTGTCTTTCAACAAGAATGTCGCTCTCCGTGGTGTAATGGTTACCATGCTAGCTTCATATACAAGGTCGCGGGTTCAAACCAAGCGGAAGACGATGGATTTTTTCGGGCGTAAAAATCCTTAGCATGGCTTCCTTCGGAAGGAAAGTAAAACTGTTGGTCCCGTGTCCTAGATTTATGGCACTTAAAAGAACCTCAAGCCTGATAGAGAGGCCTCTGGGCAAAATTAATCGGTCATTCACGCTCAGTGTAGAATGGGACGCTGAGAACTACAGCAGTTAAAGAGCATCCATGAATAACACTCCATTTTTTTAACTTAATTAAAACACGTTCTATAAAATATAGAGGTTTATTTCTTTTCTTATTTTGGAACATAATGTCATTGCGTGTGGCAGAGAACATCAGTGACCGCCGCGACTTCGTTGGGTTGCGAGTATTCAGTTGATCCAATTTTCAATGGTAGAAGAACGTAAATTAGGTCCACACGCGTGTTGTTATTCATAAGATCATTTAGGGTTTTTGGCTTGTTGACAATTCGAGACTTAACATAGCCCCACAAGAAGTAATCCAACGGCGTTAAGTCACATAACCTCGGTGGTCAGTTCATATCACCACGACGGGAAATGATGAAACCTCTCAACTTCTCCTTCAAAAGATCAATTGTTTCGAGAGCAGTTTGACATTTGGCACTATGTTGCTGGAACCAGATGATCCATACCAATCCACTTGAGATCAAAAATAGTCTCGTACAAGTTCCTGGTATCTTTCTCCGTTGACACTTAAAGCTTTTCCCTCTTCGTCTTGGAAAAAATATGCAGCAATGATACCACCATACCAAAATCCGCACCTCACAGTAACCTTTTGGGGATGAAGTGGTCGTTCTTGAATCTACATTGGATTGTGACTGCTCTATTAGCGGTAATTTTGTTTGTTAAAACAACCATCCATCCAAAAGTGGGCTTCGTCGCTGAAGATGGTTTTTCAACAAAAATCCGGGTCAGCTTCCGATTGCTCCATAGCCCAGTCAACGAATACATGGTGCAACCTATGGTCGTATGTCTTTAGTTCTTGACTTAAAACCATTTTGTAAGCGTAAAACTTCAAGTTCAGATGTAGAATTCGCCAAGCTGTGGTCGGCGAAAGTCCCAATTCTTGCGATCGACGAGAAATTGATTCGTTTCCGTTCTCGCGTACACTCTTACGAACGGCATCTATATTTTCGTTGGAGCGCTTACGTCGATTATGTACAGACGTTATTTGATCGCTGATAGAAGCACTTCCTTCAAATTTATTGATCAAACATCGAATCGTTCTCTCGCAGGGACGATTATGCACACATTAAACTTCACCCAATACACGGAAGGTGTGACGAACAGATGATCTATTTTGATACTAAATTTTAACAATTTCTACGAGTTGCCGAATGCTATAACGTTCCATGGCTATTTGTCAATAACAACTGTAACCACATGAAAATATCCGATGTGTTCCATTCACATGACTGTCTCTACATCTCTGCAACAAATTAGTTTTATAAAGCTCATGCTTCTATTTACTTTATGCTAATGGCCAAAAAAATAGCAGAAATAATCTTATTACTTGCTTCCTTGTAAGTAAAGGGGAAATAAGGGAGTAGTATAGGTTAAAGCGATAGTCAAAAGCTGGTTGCTATGTGACTGAAGTTCCTTTGTTTGTATGGACATTAGTTGACAAATTCCTGTATGAGAAAAGTTTTTCGAACCTGAAAAAACAAGGAATATCTCAAAAACGATCAACTCCACGAAAAAAATGTACGTAATATAAATTGTGTGTTTAAATGTGCTCTACATTTTTGCGTGGTAAGATTTTATCTATCTCTTACGGTTTAGAATTTATGCAAAATTCCGTAAAATTGATTCAGAATAAAATAGACTTCAGAAGCTATTTCCAGAAAATTCAAAATATACATTTTGTTTGTCAGGTATATCTCTTTAATATACGATATTTTAATCAAAATCATTAGAGCCATTTTTTAGAAAATCAAAATTTTCGAAAAAAGCTCCATGTAATGGATAGTTTGGGGTGGGGGGATTCGTCTCAAGACCTTCATGTCGCATATCCCATGGAAGATACTAAACTTAAATACCGAGTTTGATATTTTACCGACTTTTCGTTTTTGAGTTATCGTGTTCACGGACACACGGACTCACGGACACACACACACACACACACACACACACACACATGGACCTTTTTCTGAAAATATTTTCTTTTTTTGATATAGGGGACCCTAAAGCGTATATTTCCGGTGAAATCTCGGTATCGAATTTTTGGGTGGAGAGCAATACATTCTCTATACACTATTACGTGTAGAGAAAGTAAAAATGGCAGCTCTAACTAGGACAGCTATCACATGTTAAAGATAGGACACGCTTGTTGAAAGACTCTTTAGATAGAAGGTATTGAATACCCTCCAAAAATTATGCCGAATTTTTACTGGATATATACGCTTTAGGGTCCCTTGAATGTAGAAGAAAGCATTGTGTATAAAGGTCCGTGTGTGTGTGTGTGTGTGTGTGTGTGAGAGAGAGAGAGAGAGAGAGAGAGAGAGGGAGAGGGAGAGAGAGATTGTTTGTTCATATTTTTCTCTGTAAAAAGCATTTTTTCAAAAAACGAAAAGTCAGCGCAAGTATCAATCTTAATATTTAAGTAATATTAAGCTCACATCCTCCAAGATTGGGTAAGAAGATTTAGAAGAAAATCCTCCGCTTCTAATAATCCTATTATCCTAATTATATATTCCTTTATTTGCTTAAAAGTGGATCTAGCTATTTTCATTAAACTACCATATGTTCAAGTCCTTTTCATAATAATTAAGATGCTTAGCTTGAATTTTGTGAAAAAAAAAAACCCTAATCTCCCTTCAATATTTGCATAACTAATCTACTAAGAGGTATACAAAAAATTCCTACACAGAAAATGCAGATCTTGTCAAATTTATGTCATAATTGAATTTTCTGATGTATTCTTTGTTATCTATTTTATTTATTTTCAATAATTATATGTACTTTCTCAAAACTTATGTGTATTATTATTCTTTTAAATTTCTACAGATTGTGCAAACATAATGGAATATCAGAAACATCACATAGCGACCAGCTTCACATAATGTGTTTCTCAGTTTACGTTATATCTACAAGAAAACATGTAAGAAATCTATTTCTGCAAATAGTTATCCCTTTAACATGAATTAGATAAAAGTATAAACCTTTTTAGGAATCATTTATTGAAGAATGTGTAGTGAAAGCCATGTGAATGTAGTGCGTGAGGTATTTTAGGAAGTTGAATGTGTAATTGGTGTATTGAGTTACTCCGAATAAAAAATGAAAACGGTGATCGTGGAATAACTGACAGAATTATAATATCCACCTGATGTTACTTTTTCTGCCGGAAGTGCCACTTCCTAACATTTGCATAGAATCCCAGTTCTTATTTTTGTAATTTGATTTATATAAGGATTAATTACAAAACAAATGTATTTACAAAGCAATAACATATTTAAATGGGTGCAAACAAATCAAAAAGACACACAAAGAAAATAAACACGTGCACAGCTTCTTGAGCTCAAGGGATTGAAGGGTAGTAAAGAGAGTTTTGTCCAAGTTTATAAACATTTGATTTTCTCAAAAATGGCTGTAACGATTTTGATTAAAATATCGTATATTAAAGCTATTTTCCTTACAAATAAAATGTATATCTTGAATTTTCTGGGAGTAGCCTCTGAAGAGTACTTTATTCTGGATGAATTTTATGGAGTTTTGAATAACTGCTAAACCGTAAGAGATGGACCAAAACTTGCTATACGAAAAATGTAGAGCACGTTAAAACACATGATTTATGTTATTTTCTTTTTTTTCGTGGATATCACCGTTTTTGAGACATTCCTTGTTCTTGGTTTCCGCTTTGAAGTACTTGTACATTTCTCATATAGGAATTTGTCAACTGCTGTCCATACAAACAAAGGAATTTCAGTGACATAGCAACCAGCTTTTGACTATCATTTTAACCTATGGTATTATCTTATTTCGCTTCTAATTACATGGAAGGAAGTAATAAGACTTTCTGCTATTTTTTTTTTTTTTTTTTTTCTGATTAGCATGAAGTAAATAGATATATAGGTTTTTAAACAATAATTTCTTGCTGAGATGTTGGGAAAGTCATGTGGAAGGTACACATCAGATTTTTTACTACGTAATACGCGGACTTTACAGCGCCTCCATTTATACAAGAAAGCTAACATGTCCCTGTGTGGGAAGAAAAATTCTACTCAAGTTCGCCACAATAAGGATTTTAACGCTAAGCTCTTCCAAATGCGAGCTTCTGCGTCACCAGGAGCGTCAAATCTTCTTGAGGGGACTGTATTGCTTTTGTTGGCTCTTTCTCGCAATATTGGAAAAATACAAGAAGAGAGGGAGGTAGAGAACGGAAGATCCGATTTATGGTATGATTGCAAAGTACTTGGGTAACTCATTCGGTGAAGTGCTCCATAGAGCAAAAGATTCGCTCATAGCCTCATCCATTTAGAGGCACTTCTGGTTAAGTAAGAAGTGCTTATTTTTTCCTGCAGTGCACCTGCTGCGCCGTTTACGCGTACAATGGGCTAAGTATGTTGTTAAAGCAACTACAGCCTTCAGTGACTACTGTTATTAATTCGTCCGAAAAATATAAAACTTTAAAACAAAAATCTGATGTGTTCCATTCACACGATTTTTTCTACAGCTCTGCAACAAATTATTGTTAAAAACCTTATTTTTCTATTCACTTCATACTAATCGACAAAAAATTATTACAAATAGTCTTATTACTTGCTTCCCTGTAAGTATAAGTGAAATAAGGGAGTACCATAGGATAAAGGATAGTCAAAAGCTGGTTGCTATGTGACTTCAGTACCTTTGTTTGTATGAACAGCATTTGAAAAATTCCTGTATGAAGAAATTTAAGTTTTTCAAAGCTGAAACCAAAAACAAGGAATATCTCAAAAACAATCAGCTCCACGAAAAAATATGTGCTTTAATGTGCTCCACATTTTTTGCGTGGTAAGTTTTTGTCCATTTCTTACGGTTTAGCAGTTATGAAACAATCCATAAAATCCATCAGAATAAAGAAGTCTTCAGAGGCTATTCCCAGAAGATTCAAGATATACGTTTTATTTGTCAGGTAAATATCTTTAGTTTATGATATTTTAATCAAAATCGTTAGAGCATTTTTGAGAAAATCAAAATTTTCGAAAAAAGTTCTATGTAAAGGTAGTCTGAGTTGGGGAGATTGTTCTCAAAATTGTTCATGTCGCATCCTTGGAAGTTACTTAGCTTAAAAATCAAGTTTGGTATTTTACCGATTTTTCGTTTTTGAGTTATCGTGTTCGCAGACACACGTACACACGGACGGACACACACAGAGTGTTTTGTGAAAATGTCTTTTTTTTTTTGGGGATACAGGGACCCTAAAACATATATTTCCGATGAAATCTCGGTATGGAATTTTTGGGGAGTGCAATACATTTTCTATATGTACATGTGTAAAGAAACTAAAAATTACATCTTCCAGTGGTGTATCATTGTGAAGCAAATTATTATTTTTAATTACTATTCTTTGTAGCTTTAGACCATTATCACCTCTAAACTACAGTGTTTGTCTGTAAAACATTACAGCTTAAGTATGCCACCTTCCTTTAATTACTGTCTATTTGGTGTTTTTTTTTTTGGGTAGTGTTTAACGCCCGCTTTAAGTACTTATGTGATACATGGATGCTGGTGGAGCACCGGTGGAATGCGATGGTGGGGGAAACCGGAGTACCCGGAGAAAACCCGCCCCAGCGTCGCTTTGTCCACCACAAATCTCACATGCGGTCGCTTGGCATCGAAGTCCGGCCGTCTAGGTGAGAGGCAAGTGGTCTAACCACTCGGCCACGGCGCGACCTACTATGTGGTGGTATTATAGCTAATGGGTTAGATGACTTATCGCCCAAGTAACACTTTAACCTGTAGGAGGGATACACGTAGGCTGAGTGTTAAAACAGTCAACAGTGTTGCAATACTTCACTCAGAGTCGGATGACAGTCCTCAACATCTACATGAATCAGAGAGTACACGGTGAACACAAAATATTATCGGCAAAAGTGCTTACTTCTTCCGCTCTGTTATGCGTCTATATCCTTCATTTGCTTCAGACTAAGAAAAGCACCACATCCTTCCTAATGCTAAACCTTTATCTGTTTGGAAGGGCGTTCCTTCCCACTATCTAAAACATCGCTGAACAGACAATATACATCTACATAATCTGCCAATGTTGGTAGGGACTGCATAATCGGCGATTTCTAAATCGTCCTCTTCCCAAAAGACGATCGTTCACTGCTGCATAACAACAAATGTGTCAAACAGATTCTCTGAATTCCCTGGTTCGAAAGTTGTTTTATTAAGTTTAGAGCTTTAATTTTAAATTTTCACCTTTGGAAGAACAATAAAGGGGATTTTTTAGTTTAAAGACTGGAAATGCAAATGCTTCAATGCTGGTTTTGGTATATTTTGGTTCAATAAAACGAAATGTAAATAAAGCATAAAGGACTGCGTTCAATATTAATTTCTCTATACTAGTGTATAGTGAAGGTATTGTACTCCACCCAAAAATTCAATACCGAGATTTCACCGGAAATATATGTTTTAGGGTCACCAGTATCCAAAAAAAAAAAAAGCATTTTCAGAAAAAGGTCCATGTGTGTCCGTGTGTCTGTGAACACGATAACTCAAAAACGAAAAGTCAGTAAAATACCAAACTTTAATATCTTCCAGGGATGCGACACGAAGATTTTAAGAAAACCCCCCACCCCAAACTTCCATTTACATGGAAATCATTTCTAAAATTTTGAATTTCTCAAAAATGCCTCTAAGGACTTTGATTAAAATTTCGTATATTAAAGATATTTACCTAACAAATAAAATATATATCTTGAATTTTCTGGGAATAGCCTCTGAAGACTACTTTATATGACTTCAGTCATATACCAACTTATTTTTGACTATCACTTTAACCAATAGTACTGCCTTATTTCGCTTCTTCTTACAATGAAGCAAGTAATAAGACTAGCATAGGTTAAAGTGATAGTCAAAAGCTGGTTACTATGTGACTGAAGTTCCTTTGTTTGTATGGACATGAGTTGACAAATTCCTGTATGAGAAAATTTAAGATTGAAAACAAAAACAAGGAATATCTAAAAATCGATCAACTCCAACAAAAAAGTGTATACAAGATAAATTGAGTGTTTTAATGTGCTCTACATTTTTTGTGTAGTAAGTTCTTGTCCATCTCTTACGGTTTAGCAGTTATGCATAATTCAGTAAAATTCATCCAGAATAAACTACTCTTCAGAGGCTATTCCCAGAAAATTCAAGACATATATTTAATTTGTCAGGTAAATATCTTTAATATACGATATTTTAATCAAAATCGTTAGAGACATTTTTTAGAAAATCAACATTTTCGAAAAAAGTTCCATGTAAAGTGTAGTTTGAGGTGGGGGGATTTTTCTAAAATCTTCGTGTCGCATCCGTGGAAGATACTAAACTTAAATACCAGGTTTGATATTTTACCGACTATTCGTTTCTGAGTTATCGTGTTCACAGGCACACGGACACACACATGGATCTTTTTCTGAAAATACTTTTTTCGGTAAAGGGGGCCCTAAAACATATATTTTCGGTGAAATCTTGGTATCGAATTTTTTGGGTTGAGTGCAATACCTTCTCTATACACTATGTACATAGTGCGTATAGAGAAAGTAAAAAACTGTAAATTTCAACATTATTAACAATGGAAGACCGAACAATCAGGTGGGACTCCAATCCGAACCCACTAGACCAGGTATGGACGAATCGTGGGTCACTCGAGAAGGAAGAGTGTACTATGCTGGTTACCAAGCAGCAGTGTACTACATTTTAGGCTTAGAGAGCCATAAATACCTTACTATCTAACTGCAAAATATCCATTAAATATCCTATACTTACCAAATTCTCTGTAATATCGCTTACTAGCTTACACAAAAAATCTGATGTGTTCCACTCACATGGCTTTCTCTACATTTCTACAAAAAATTATTGTCTCCATTTACTTCATGCTAAACGATAAAAAATTAGCAGAAATAGTCTTATTACTTGTTTCCGTGTAAGTAGAAACAAAATAAGGGAGTACCATAGGTTAAAATGAAGTCAAAAGCTGGTTACTATGTGGCTGCAGTTCCTTTGTTTGTATGGACAGGAGTTGACAAATTCCTGTATGAGAAAAGTACAAGTTTTTCAAAGCTGAAACTAAAAACAAGAAATATCTTGAAAACGATCAACTCCATGAAAAAAAGTGTGTGACATAAATTGTGTGTTTTAAGGTTTTCTACATTTTTTTGTGTGGTAACTTTTTCTCCATCTCTTACGGTTTAGCAGTTATGCAAAATTCGGTAAAATTCATCCAGAATAAAGACGCCTTCACAGGCTATTCCCAGAAAAGTCAATATATACCTTTTATGTGGCTTTAATATATGATATTTTAATCAAAATCGTTAGAGCCATTTTTAGTAAAGCAATATCTTCGAAAAAAAGTTCCATAAAAGGTATAGTTTGGAGTGGCGGGATTTTTCTCAAAATCTTCGTGTCGCATCCCTGGAAGATACTAATGTTAAATACCAAGTTTGGTACTTTACCGACTTTTCGTTTTTTAGTTATCCTGTTCACAGGCACATGGACACACGGACACACACACACATGCACACATACGGACCTTTTACTGAAAATGCTTCTTTTGGATGCAGGGGACCCCTAAACATATATTTCCGGTGAAATCTCTGTATGCAATTTTTGGGTGGAGTGCAATACCTTCTGTTATGCATTGTGTACATGTTATGTAAAGAGAAAGTAAAAATGATGACTGGTAGATTTTTTACTTTCTCTGCACGTACAATACACATAGTGTATAGAACAGGTATTGCATTCCACCCAGAATTCGATGCCTACTTTTAACATAAATAGTCATTTTAGTGTCTCCTGACTCCAAAAAAGATTTTTTTAGAAAACGGTCGATATCTCCTTGTATCTGTGTGTCTGTGAATGCGATAACTCAAAAATGAAGTCGGTAAAAAAGCAAAGATGGTATATAAATTTAGTATCTTCTAGGGATGCGACACGAAGATTTTGAGGAAAATCCCTCCACCCCAAACTACGTTTTAATTGAAGAAACTTTGATTTGCTCAAGAAGGCTGTAATGATTTTGTTTAAAATAGCGTATATTAAAGACATTTATACGGCGAATAAAACTTATATCTTGAATTTTCTGTGAATAACCTTTGAAGCAAGCAGGAGATAGACAAAACCTTACTACACAAAAATTGTGAATCATTAAAATACTCAATTAATGTCATATGCTTTTTTTAGTTGAGTTTATTATTTTTGGGATGTTCTTTGTTATTGGTTTCAGTTTTAAAATAGTTTATATTTCTCACATACGGGAATTTGTTAACTCCTGGCAATGCAAAGAAACAGATTTCAACATCATTGCAACCAGCTTTTAAAAAATTTGACTATTGTTTTAATGTAGAAAATTATGTTATTTCCTTTCTGCTAACCAGAAAGAATTTCTGCTATTTTTTTATCTAGCTTACCATGAAGTTTTAACAACAATTTGTTACAGTGGTGTAGAGAAATTCTTGTGAATGGAACATATCAAATTTTTACTTTCTCTATGCGTATTATGTGCATAGTGTATAGATAAACTATTGCCTTCCAACCAAAACTTCGATATCGGGATTTTAACTGAAATAGACGGGGACCCTGTATCCAAGAAAAACATTTTTAGTAAAAGATCCATGTGTGTCCGTGTGTTCGTGTATCCGTGTGTCTGAGAACACGATAACTCAAAAACGAAAAGTCGATAAAATGCTAATCTTGGCATATAAGTTTAGTCTGTTACATGGATATGACATAAAGATTTTGAGGAATATCCTTCCACCCCAAACTACCCTATATATGATAAAAATTTTCAAAATGTTGGTTTTCTCAAAAATGGCTGTAACGCTTTTGATCAAATAACCGTATGTTCAAGATATTTAAACGACAAATAAAATGTATATCTTGAACTATCTGGGAATAGCCTCTGTAGACCTATTTTTTTTTCGGATGAATCTTGCTCGATTTCACAAAGCTAGCAAACCGTAAGAGATAGACAAAAACTTACACCACAAAAAATCTAGATCTTCTTTTAACGCACAATTTATATCACATACATTTTTTCATAGAGTTGACCATTTTTTAGATATTCTTTGTTATTGGTTTCAGTTTTAAAATACTTAAAATTTTGACATATCGAAATTTGTAAACTCTGCCAATGCACATGGCAACCAGCTTTTAATATATTTAATATTGGTATAGCCTAATTTATTCCATTATTTCCCTTCTACTTACAGAAAAGCTTATCTGCTAATTTTGCTCTCAATTAGCATGAAGAAAACAGAAGAATAAGCTTTTTAATAATAATTTCTTACAAAGATATAGAAAAAGTCATGCGAATGGAACATATCATTTTTTTTTTTTTTTTTTTTTTAGGAATGGATGCCTTGGGGTGGATACAATTATTTCTTTATGGAACTCAACAGCGTCTCTTTTGCCTTTGTTTCTTATACTCCTCTGTGTCGTAAAGAGAGGTCTGCAACACTCTCAGATCTTCTAAAGAACGCCCTTTTCCTCTTCGTTATGGAAGAGATTTGGGAAAACGCTTTTGCTGCAGTCTTCCTTGAGCTTTGCTATTAGTAACACTGCTACTTTCAGTTCAATTAATGTTGATTTTTTTTGGAAACTAATTTTATTCATATTTTATGAATCCATTTAAATTATTTTATATTAAAAAAGCTGATGTGTTCCATACACATAACCTTCTTTATATCTCTGTAATAAATTATTTTTAAAATAGCTTATGCTTCTATTTACTTCCCGCTAATCGAGAAAAAATTAGTAGAAGTAGTTTTATTTCTTGCTTGCTTGTAAGTAGAAGTGAAATAAGGAGTACCATAGGTTAAAGTGGTAGTGAATAACTGGTTGCTATGTGACTGAAGTTCCTTTGTTTGTATGGACAGCAGTTCACAAAGTCCTGTATGAGAAAAATATAAGTTTTTATAGCTTAAACCGAAAACAATCAACTCCACGAAAAAAATGTATACAACATAAATTGTGTGCTTTAATGTGTTCTACATTTTTTGTGTGGTAAGCTTTTGTCTCTCTCTTACGGTTTAGCAGTTATGCAAAATTCCGTAAAATTCACTCAGAATAAAGTCGTCTTCATAGGCTATTCCAAGAAAATTCAAAATATACATTTTATTTGTCAGGTAAATATCTTTAATATACGAATTTTAATCAAAATCGTTGAGCCATTTTTTAGAAAATGAAAATTTTCGAAAAAAGTTCTATGTAAAGGATAGTTTGGAGTGGGGGGATTTTTCTCAAAATCTTCGTGTTGCATCCCCGGAAGATACTAAACTTAAATACCAAGTTTGGTATTTTACCAACTTTTCGTATTTGAGTTATAGTGTTCACAAACACACGGACACACGACACACTGACTCACGGACACACACACGGACCTTTTTCTGAAAATACTTTTTTTGGATACAGGGGATCCTAAAACATATATTTCCGATGAAATCTCGGTATCGATTTTTTTTGGTGGGGTGCATTACATTCTCTATACACTGTATAAATAGTGCGCATAGGGAAAGTAAAAATAATTGAGTTTTTATTTGTGTGTTTTATTACACCATCTATTGCCGAGTTTATATTCTCGAGTACTCTTATAAATACTGCCTAGAATGCTTTGATTTTGGACGAATTTCAGCTTTTCTTTAAGAGCCTTGAATAGTTATATATGGGTCGCAGATACCGCTCCCAAATATTACTAATAATTCATATGCAGATATAATATTCATATTTAAAAACTGTCTTGAAGCATTCTCATGAGTGTGGCATGAAGTAGCCACAGTCTCTATAGCTGAATTTTAGTTTTTAATTTCTGAAATTATTAATAACTTCCCAATATAGGTCGGGTGTCTAAGTGCTCGCTAAAACTGCTTGAATTTCAAATATAACCTACCCCTATTTTACAACCACATATATGTGTGTGTACGTAAATACTCTTAAAATTCAGTTTGACGTCGCAGCAACTAGACCGTCTGCACTAGAAATACATCAATGGTTGGTAAACTTTCTGGCTTTAAAACCGGATCAAGTGGACACGCTTCAGCTCAATAGTCGTGAACGTGCTATTTGTGTCAAGTTAGTTTCCACGTTTTTGTATGATAAACTTACAGCACGTTACACCGAGGAACAAAACTTTACATATGAAGCTGGGGAAGTCGCCAGAGTGAAAAGCACGCCGAGTGGCCAGAAAATTGTTTTAAACCTGGCGCCAGAGGGGCCTAGCGCAGTTTTTCGCAAGAATTGTCTTAAATACGGTAAGGTATTTGATATACGTCGTGAGAAATGGCACCCTCAGTGTCTTATTCCGGATAACAATGGCGTGTGTACAGTGAAAATGGAGAAAAGGTGCAATATACTGGCTAACTCCCCCCCCCCATTTATATAGCTCCTCTTTATCATCTAAGGTCATATCGGGGGCTTAGAATTAGAAACAACTCGTTGTCTGTAGGTTTACGTTGGGTTTAAACTATTTTATTTCCTCAAACATGCACACATTCACTCTCACATACATACTTCCAGACTCTGAGATGGATAGGGAATAATTTTGGTTAAAGAAAAATTCCACGCCACAGGCGGGAATCGAACCCGTGATCTCTGGGTGAGAAGTCACCTCGCTGACCACTGGCTAACTTGGTTATTGATACCTGTGTGATTCCTATTGTCTACACGGAGCAGCAGCAAGCCTGACACTTTGCCGTGATACAACGCATTTAAAAGCGGATCGTCCGATTGAATTGGCATGTGTCTTAAATCTTGTTTTGTTTCACGGCATTGGTCCTCAGCTTCCGAGTACCTTCCTTTGTCCTGCATGCCAGTTGGACTTCAAATCTGGCAGTCAGTTAACTGAATGGGTTGTATCAATAAATTAAACAACATCTGTTTCGGGATTTTTTTGTAATAATGGTGTTCATGTTTCCTTTCTTCAAGAGATGTATGTTTATAATATGGACTTTTAATATGGGTATGCCTATGAGACTAGCTTGGGACCGGGTGGTACTGGGACTGCTATTGAATACCGCCAGGGATTGTCACTACCCGGCTTTGCATATCGTTCCTCAGGTAAAATCCTCTCAGCGGAGTATGACGGTGTTACTTTTGTGAATATCTGTGCCCTCGAGGGAAGCAACAAACGTAAAGAACGAGAGGACTTTTTTCGATAGGAACTTTTAACTCGTGTTTCTCAGAGTTCCCCATTCTTATTGGCTGGGGAGTTTAAATGTACGCTAGCAGCCAAGGATCAAAGAGGGATCTTTAATGGTTGTATTACATTTCAGCAGTTGATGGAGCAGTTCTAGTTGGTGGATAGCCGGGAATTCAAGCACAGTAACGATGTTATGTACATATTTGTAAGAGGCCAGCCGGCTTCTCGACTGGACCGGATGTATATTCTACCGGAGATAGCATCACGGATCTATCGCAGGAGATAGTGCCAGCAGCTTTTAGCGATCACAATGCATTACTGCACGCCGTTGCAGGTGCGGAGATACATCAGTGGACCAGGGTTATGGAAGTATAATTGCCCCTTACTTATAGATGCCGACCGAGGTCCTGATAGAATTTCAAGAATGTTGGTCAAATTTGCATAAGTCTTTTCATCGTTCTCCAAATATGACAGCATGGTCGATCTATAAGGGGAAGCAATCTTTTTTCTTAAAGCCGCAGCATGTCGTAGAGAGCTGGTTTGGAAAAACATTTTGGACTTTCATCTCCAAGTGCTACAAGATTTACACCTGCGCCTACACTGTCAGCTCTTGGAGGGTCAAGGCTCATATCCAGCACCGTTAAACGCCAGAACTCTTGGGTAAAACTCCTAAGCCAGAATACGTACAGCAGAAACGGTTTGTGGTGAAAAAATGAGTTTCTTCTTCCAAGCGAAGGAGTGTAGGCAAGGTCGCAGAAAATGTGTTACCAAATTCCTTGCTGATGGTCAAGAGGTTACGACCATGGCAGGAATTCTTCGTTTATTGCATTCCTATTACAACCAGCGCTTTGCCAAACCGGTGGACATGGTGAATTCGATCCAGTCATATATGTCCAAATATATTCCAATTGTGCAGGGAGGTTTACAACGTGCCCACTACCATGCTGAGGGAGATGGAATTGTTTTTGCGATTCAGACAGCCAAACTTCATGCAGCACCTGGACTGGATGGGATGCGGTATTAGTTTTATAGACATTGTTGGCGATTTATTTCGAAAGAAATTCTTCTCGTGTTTCAAGAAATGCGGAGGGACGAGAACCCGCCGCCTATATTTGGAGATGCGGTAGTTCTGCAATTCTCACGCCACGCCCAGTCGGCCAGCAGATTATCAGCCCATCACATTACTGAACTGCGACAATGACCTGTTTGCGAAAATAATTGCAGGTAGGCAGCAAGTATGCTGGGCCATTGTTAATGAGCTGCAGGCTGTAGTACGCGGATATTCGGCTATGCACCATAATATGGCAGCTTTACGATACTGTATTCTTCACTGTCGCCATGAACAACGCTCTGCTGGGCTGGTAAACCTGGAGCTTGTTTGGGCACGTTTGGTGTCATTGCAAGTGCCTGACAAGTCATATCATCTGCACTATATGAGGCGGCGTCTCCTAGGATTAATATAACGTGTTTCTAACTGCCGCCATACCGATCAACAGATTCGTCCACCAAGGTTGTCCCCTGTCTGTGCTGTTATTTGCTCTGTACATTGATCTCATTCTCTGACAGCTGCAATATACGATCACGGGTTTGGAGATCTATGGAAAGGAACTGGCCGTTAAGGCCTACACAGATCATATTACGGCGATGGCTACTGATGTGCAGGATGTCACGTATCTGCGAAGCTGTTTACAGTAATATACCCGATGTGCGAGAATGACCTTAAGTTTGAGAAAATCTGAAATTCTCTCCATTGGGCAGCACTCCCAGATACCACCAACATTCTTGGGATATACTTCAGTGAAGGTGACGAAGACTTGCGAGACTATAATTGGACGCCATGCATTAAGTGGTGTTTGCACGGTCAAAGGTCGAGGATGCTGAACTTGATTAACGTGTGTGGGATTCTAATGCCTTTGCTTTGAGTCGTATATTATACTTAGCACAGGTGCTGCCTCCAACAAGACGACATAGTCATAAAACTGAACAAGTGCTCGCATATTTCATCTGGACAGGAAAGTTATATCACATTTGCAGTTACGTCTTTCTAAGTGTCAGGGTGACTGGGGGTTGTTGGGTGTGACGAAAACTGCAAACTGTCACTTTACCTTTAACAAAATAAAAAAGTTAATTTTCACTAAGGAACATGGCACGAAAATACCAAATAGTGTGTAATGAATATATACATCAGAAGTTGGGACTGACAAAACAATTCTAAAACATGAAAGGAAACAGCTATCCATGAATCCTGCAAAGTCCAAGAGAAAACTATCTAAGGCTAAAAGCAGAGAAACTTAGTGATCTAAAACAGCTTCTAAAGAATCAATTCGGTAGTAATTGGAATGATGGACGTAGCAACAATTTTTGCCTCCAAAAAAAAAAAAAGAATTTAAAAAAGGATGTGTGTGCGTGTGCGCGCTCGTGTGTATAAGAACACGTTAACTCTAAAACGAAAAGCTGGTAAAATACCAAACTTGGTATTTAAATTAAGTATCATCTAAGGCTGCAACACGAAGATTTTTAAGAAAATCCTGCCCCCCCCCAAACTAACCTTCACATAGAAAAAAAAATCTGATGTGTTACACTCACATGACTTTCTCTAGTTGCTCTACAAAACTCCTACAAAAGATTATTCTTCTTTGTACACAATGCTAATCAAGATAAATGTTAGCAGAATGTTTATTACTTAGTAAGTGGAAGGGAATAAGGGAATGCACTATGCTAAAGTGATTGTCAAATGTTTTAAAAGCTATCGTTATGCGATTGACATTGCAAATCACTTCTTTGCTTGGCTAGGGGTAGAACAAAAGAAAAACTGTCTGAGAAAACTTTAAGTACTTCACAATTGAAACCAGTAACAAGGAATATCTCGGAAACAGTTACCTCCACACCAAAAACGTAAAGGACATAAATTGTGTGTTTTGACGTGATGTACATTTTTTGTGTAGTGAGTTCTTTTCTATGTCTTACAGTTTAAGCAGTTAAGCAAAATTCATCCAGAATAAAGAGGCTACTCCCCAAAATTCGAGATATACATTTTATTTCGGACATAAATAGCTTTAATATACGGGATTTTAATCAAAATCATTACAACCATTTTGAGAAAACCAACATTTTCGAAACTTTTCCCATGTAAAGGGAAGTTTGTGGTAGGGGGATTTTTTTGAAAATGTTCGTGTCGCATCCTTGGAAGTTACTAATCCTAAATACCAAGTTTAGTATTTAACGATCTTTTCGTTTTGGGTCTATGCTGTCCAAACGCAGACACACACAGGGACCTTTTTTTAAAATGCTTTATTCGGACTCAGGGCACCACAAAACATATATTTCGGGTGAAATCTCAGTATCGAATTTTAGGGTGCATTACAATACCTTCTCTATCCCTATGTACATTGTGCATACTGGGGTAGAGAAAGTAAAAAGACTTCAATTTTTTTTATTTTCTGAAGAATGGCTTTAACAATTTTAATTAAAATACTGTATATTGAAGATATTTAAATGTATATCTTGAAATTTCTGGGAATAGCCTCTAAAGATCTGTTTATTCTGGAAGAATTTTGCTGCGTTTTGCATAACTAATAAACCAAAAGAGATAGGCAGAAATTTCAAACACAAAAACTGTATATCCCGTGAAAAGACACAAGTTATGTTATATACATTTTTTCGTAACGTAGATCGATGTTTTTAAATATTTCTTGTTATTGGTTTCAGTTTGAAAATATTTCAAAACTTTTCTCCCCACGGCAAAAAAATGGATTTCAACCACATTACCAGCTTTTAAAATAATTTGATTATAGCTTTAGCCAAGTACGTTCCCTTATTTCGCTTATACTTACAAAAAGAAAGTAACAAGACCATTTCTGTTAATTTTTATCTCGAATAGCATGAAATAGATTCCAAAAAAAGCTTTCTAACAATAATTTGTTAGAGACATAGAGAAAGACATGTGAATAAAACTCATGAGATTTTTTAATCTATTCACAATGTGAAAGTAGAAGAAGTTAATGAAAATTAACGTGCGTGCCACCATATCATTAAAATACTTTTGCATTTAAATAATATTTAACTAATACAAACTTTTCAAAAAAGAGAATCAAAATAAGCATTTTTTCAGGTTACTACCTATGTTTTTTGTTAACACAATAAAATGTTTCATTAATAATAATGATTTAGTTATTTTTTTCTGACAACCACAAGCTTGCTCGCAATTTTTACAATCATTGAACTAAAATGCAAGAGAAAATTACCAACAATTGCAAGTGTGATACAAAACAGCACATACACATATTTAAAATTAATTTATGATTGTTATTTATTCTCATTTTCTGTGTTTGTTTTAAATACTACAACATTACTGAAGATTTTAGAAGAAGGGTATTCATAAAATCTAATCATGGACAGAGGCATGATTTTGTGTTGACAATTATTTTTAAAATTGTCATTAATAATATTAATTAGTTGTGTTTGTATTGAATATACCACACAAATTCGCATTAATTTGATGCTAATTTTTGGGAACAATTAATGAGTAATTACATGACGAAAATGAAAGTTGACAGGTAACCAAACTACCATTAATGTTTAAACCACTTACTGCAAAATTCAAAACATTGTATTAAATATTAATAACATGAATAGGACTAAATTAGACCTAACCAAACTCTAACATGCTAGTTGTGATATTCTCGTTCTTCTAGTTGTTCTTCTGTTTGTTACAACTCAGTTATACGTATGAAAAATCTCTGGCTTTCAGTATTTGATATCGCCAAATATAGACGATATAGCCAAAGACATTGAACGGATGTTCCCCAGGAAACACGATAAGATTCACATTAGCTTTCAATGTCAAGAGTGTTTGTATTTGTTACCGTTACTACCATAGCTTAGCTGCTAAATTAATTCAAAAGTTGTTTGTAACAAAGAAGGAAATCATCCCGTCTGCGTAGTGTGGTGTTAGCGTGCGTGCCTCATGTTCAACAGGTCGTGAGTTTGAATCTCCGGATAAGGTTCTTTTCAGGGTTTTCCCTTATCCCGAGAAGACGAATGTCAAGTAACAATAAGCTCCAGGGACCTACAGATCATTTGAGCGTTATTTCACCAATTTCATTCATTGTCTAATATGACCAACCAGGTTAAAGGACGTTAGGCTACAAAAAAAAAAAAAAAAAAAAAAAAAAAAAAAAAAAAAAAAAAAAAAGTTTTTCAGGGTTTCCCCTTATTCTGAGAAGACGAATGTCGAGTAACTTCAAGCTCCATGGACCCCGAGAACATTTGAGCTTCATTTCACCAATTTCATTCATCGTCCGATATGACCAACCAGGTTAAAGGACGTTAAACTTAAAAAGTAATACAACTAGTTTTAAATGCACTCATTTGGTAGAATGTTAAAATTGAATTATTTAATTCACCGATACTTAATTGAGTAGCTGACTAAAACCATAAGTTTTTATTGTTATTGTACCATCAGCTTCTTTTGCCATATTGGAATTCAATTTCGACAGTACGCTTTTAAATTATCTTTTACTACATTTCTAACACTGGAATCCACTATATGTTTAACGCAAATGAAGAAGGAGCACCATCTGGCGTGGTAACCCGGAGAAAACCCTAACCGGACCCGTTTATCCAGCACAAATCGCTGAGCCGAACTGGGTGAGTCGGCCGCGGTGCGGCCTTACATGCTTTCTGTAATTGCGGTTAGTGTCCTCCCCTAATATTTCAGTGAGATGAATCAGGATAAGCACAGGTTTTCTCTACACTGGAATGCTAATATTGGTCCTGTTATTCATTTGCAAATTATCAAAAACCAGCTTCTCTTGCTTGCTACCTTATTTTACTATTTTGTAGATATTGTCATTGCTAACCCTTTTCCTTGAAATTCTAAACATTGAACTTCTAGCTGCAAGATATAAACGCACAAATGTTAAATTAAAGATTTTTTTTTTTCGTAGTTTAACGCCCTTTAACCTGGTTGGTCATATCAGACGATCAATGATGCTAAAATGATCGCGGGGTCCATGGAGCTTAAAGTTACTCGACATTCGCCTTCTCAAGATAAGGGAAAAACCAGAGAAAAACCTTCTTCAGGTAACTCACCCTAAGCGAGATTAGAACTCACGCCCTTTTGAATGGAAGGCAGACACACTACCACCACACAAACCAGGCAGACTAATATTATATATATACAAAACTTTTTGTGTTTCTAGTTTAAAAACTTTCTCATTTATAGTAAAAAACAAAAGTTCTTGCCAAAGATAACATGGTTTCTGTTTTATCATTGTTTTCACTCTCCTGAAAATCAACAGAAGATACATTCGTTACTAATGCTTCGATACATCTCTTATATTAGTCTATAAAACTCGACAAATTAAGTATTTGCTTCAGTAGTATTACTAAGGAAGTTTCGTCATATACAAAAAGCCCACGAATATTGAGCAGGCGCGCACCATCTTGCGGAGAACCCAGCAATTTCTACTTGCCTTTATGTTAGCACAGATGTCGGGTTGACGGCACTGGGCGTCAGTAGCGCTCATGCGGCCATCCATAAAGTAATTGTACCCCTTTAGAGTTGCTACCATCTCACGGTATTTCGCTGAACCATAACCCCGTTCTTTCAAAACATGCTTTAACAATCAACAGCTGTCAGCCTACGATAGCAGTGTAATTGTCTTCACATTGATACACAATGATAAAGGTTTCCTCATTGATAGGAGGCCATCGTGAAGGTGTCGCCCAACGAGCACTCCATTATATTAATATTATTGAACAGTTATCGTGACCTTATTACTTTCTCTACACGTACAATGTGCATAGTGTATAGTGAAGGTATTGAACTCCATCCAAAAATTCGATACCGAGATTTCACCCGAAATATATGTTTTAGATTCCCCTGTGTTCAAAAAAATATTTTCAGAAAAAGGTCCGCGTATGTGTGTCCGTGTGGCTTTGTACACGATAACTCAAAACGAAAAGTCGGTAAAATAACAAACTTGGTATTTAAGTTTAGTATCTTCCGGGATGCGACATGAAGATTTAAGAAACCTCCCCACCCCAAACTTTTTTAGAAAATTTTGATTTTCTTAAAAATGGCTCGATGTTGATTAAAATATCGAATATTAAAGATCTTTATCTGCTAAATAAAATGTATATTTTGAATTTTCTGGGAATAACCTCTGAAGGCTACTTTATTCCGTATGATTTTTACGGAATTTTGCATAGCTTCTAAACCGTAAGGAATGAAAAAAATCTTACCATACATACATTGTACAGCACGTTAAAACATAATTTAAGTTACCTGCCTTTTTTTTTTTTTTTTTTTTTTTTTTTTCGTGGAGTTGATCCTTTTTGAGACATTCCTTTTATTGGTTTCAGCTTTACAAAACTTATACTTTTCTCATACAAGAATATAACTCCTGTCCATACATACAAAGGAACTTCAGTGACATAGCAACCAGCTTTTGACTATCACTTTAACCTATGGTACCCCTTATTTCCCTTCTACTTACAAAGCCGGCGGAGGACGATGGATTTTTTTGGGCGTAAAAATCCTTAGCATGGCTTCCTTCGGAGGGGAAGTAAAGCCGTTGGTCCCGTGTCGTAGATTTGCGGCACGTAAAAGAATCTTAAGCCTGATAGAGAGGCCTCTGAGCAAAATTAAGCGGTCTTTCACGCCCAATATAGAACGGGACGCTGAGAACCACATCAGTTAAAGAGCGTCCATAAATAACACGCCATTTATTTATTCTACTTACAAGGAAGTAATGAAACTATTTCTGCTACTTTTTCTCGATTAGTGCGAAATAAATAAAAGCATAAGCTTTTTAACAACATTTGGTGCAAAGATGTAGAGAAAGTCATGTGAATGCAACACATCAGATTTTTTCAGTAATTAGTAAATTCTATCAATTGTACGTAAACAAATGACATATCATTCTCCCCCATTCTCGCATTACTAATAATTATATATAGTATTTTGATGTTCAATTTGGTAATAATGCAGAATTTTCCTGCAAGAAATAAATAAACTGTTAATATGTACCCTCATTATGATATATGAAAAAAAATCTGATGTATTTCATTCACATGACTTTCTCCATATCTCTGCAAAAAAGTATTGTTAACAAGCTTATGCTTCTATTTATTTCATGATAATCGAGAAGAATTAGCAGAAATAGTCTTATTACTTGCGTCCTTGTAAGTAGAAGCGAAATAAGGGGGTACCATAGGTACGACAACATTAATTTTGTATTTTAAAGTGCTCTATTTTTTGTGGTAAATTTTTCTCCACCTCTTACAGTTTGGGAGTAATGTAAAATTCTGTAAAACTCCTCCAGAACAAAGTAGTCTTCAGAGGCCATTCCCAGAAAATTCAAGATACACGTTTTATTTGTCAGGTAAATATATTTAATCAAAATCGTTAAAGCCAATTTTGAGAAAATATTTTTTTTTTGAAAAATGTTCCACGTGAAGGGTAGCTTGGGGTGGGGGAATTTTTCCCAAAATCTTCGTGTCGCATCCCTCGAAGATACTGAACATAAATACCATGTTTGGTATTTTACCGACTTTTCGTTTTTGAGTTATTGTGTTTACAGGCACACTGACGCACGAACGCACACACATACACACACGCGCGCGCGCGGAGCATTTTGTGAAAATGCCTTTTTTTTTTTTTTTTGGATACAGGGGACCCTAAAACATATATTTCCGGTGAATTCTCGGTATCGAATTTTTGGGTGGAGTGCAATACCTTCTCCATACACTATGTGCATAATACGTATAGAGAAAGTAAAAATTATAGCTGTAGAAATTTTAAAATTGGTTCTAAAATTAACTCTAGAGCTAACTCAACTTTAGAAACAGTCCAACTGCACTCTACACGTGCTGGTATCTCATGTTATCTTAATAGTCCTAAGTCTTTAGCAACAATATATTTACAATTCCACAGGTTAATGCTTATGGCGTAATGGGGTTATACTATATTATAATCCGTAGAGTTTATATTATGGAGTTGTATGTGGGTCTATCTCCGCCGAGATCTCTTCGCAAAATGAGTTTATCTTCGTTTTAGACACATTTGACTATCTTCAGTATATACCAGTCACAATTATCTACACTCTGAAAGAGGATTATATCACATAGGTGTTCGTTAGTTTGGGCCATTGAAATTTAAAATTATGACTTGTCACGTCGTGCGCCAATATGTTGTTTTGTCGTCCCTGGAGTTGGTCTGGGTTAGCACCAGTGAAATACTTTATAATCAGGCGTGTACATACCTCTTGAAAGTTCTTTGATGCACCGGCTCTGCTCATCCACGTAGAACACAAGTTTGAATCTCACTGAGGGGAAGAAAGAATGACTGCGGTATGTGACACGGGGTGGACTAAAAAATGGAAGTGCTTCACTTTAGATTCCATTAAATTAGTGATTCACTTTAGATTCCACCTTTGTTGCTTCTTGAAGTGCTAATCCGACGAGCGACTCCCGACATTTTAATTCTTGAAGACGTAGGCATCTTAATAACTAATGCTATTTTCTTCTGCTTACTAAGTTCTTGTTTTCGACGGACATCGATAATTACTGCGTGTTTCCCTATTACGTGACAAACCAACTCGGGCAATAACTACAATGTTTCGTGTAATAGAATCACATACTCAGGCACTCACGTACGTACAACGTGTAGCCTATAGCGTACTGCGTACAGCATCACAAGTGTAACACGAAACCCAAGAAGAAGAAGAAGAAGAAGAAGCATAACTTCTTGTAAGCGCATCGCTTATATACCTAAAATATCCAATCTTGAAGCTCCTTTCTGATTGGTTAAAAATGAGACCGTTAATTAGCTCCCCTATTACAATTATTATTAGTTATTAATTGTTTAGCAATGTAACATTAAAAGAGTATATATATATATATATATATATATATATATATATATATATATATATATATATGTAGTTAACTGAAAATTCAGCTGGAGAAGAAAGCTGACGCCAAGAGAGTCAAAGGGGATGAGAAGCTCTTTTATCAAGTCACGTACGCTTGAGCTAGTTCGGGGGTGAACTGCAAAATATGGAAGATGGTAATTCTTCATTGTACTAGACTTGTCACGTGAGGTTTACAGTGCATCCTGGGATAAGGAAATTGATTCTTGGGTAATATTGACGTCAATTGTGTGCCCTTTCTGTCCAATCAGAAGGTGGCCGCCATGACGGTAATTTTTTTATATAAAGAGTCCAAGAAAGCACCTCGGGAGATCTCTTCTAATTCATCTGTTCTGACCTGTTCGTGAAATTTGTCTGTAGCTGTTATGCTGTTGTTCGTTGGACTGAACTTAAGTACTTCACATAAAGTTAGACACAAAGCCAGTGACGAGTACTAATATATTACGTGTGTTCAGTCATGTTATTAGAATCGTAACAAGTGTGTAAGTGAGCATTATTATAAGGCAAATGTGCTTGTCTTGTCTCTTCTAAGAAGCAATAAACTCACGCAAAGTATACAACTTTTAATTATTATAAGACCTCTCCTGACCTATCCCTATTTGCTTTACCACCCCGGGTGAGCCAATTATCGTGCCGACTAAGCGACACCGAGACAAACTCACGGTAGTAGATTCACCGTACCAGGTAACTGGTTGTACTCATAGGTAGGGGAGTGAGTCTGGTCAACGACTCCAACCTGCGCGTCTTAAATGTGGTGCAAGAGGCAACCCTGAATATAACATCTAAAGTCAACACAATATTAACACCGCATATGGTTTCCAAACGCGGGGCTCAATAACGCTAAAAAAAGAAGCGCGAAAATAACGCTGTCAAGGGTTTAATTTTGTATGTTCTTTGTGTTAGACTCTCGTGACCGCTCTTTATAATGGAAAACTTCCGAGCTTCTAACTTTCAGGGGAGAGACCTTTCTCTAAAATATTTCCCGTTACGTATGTCTCTAATGCGCGAAAATAGTACTCTTAAAAAGGCATTTGTGTTGCTAAGATTAACAAAGAAAGTAACCTTAGCGTGCACAATAGCAACTCATCACCCTAAGGTTTTGTGTTCTGCAATCTGCTCAGTCTTGGCTACTGAAGCAGATATATTTCCTATATTAAACCTATGCAAAAATAATAATTAGACTAATAAAATACAATGCGGAGTAATACACTGTTGCACAATACCCAGTCTAAATATTGTGGCTTGCTAACAACGGAGAAAAAATTTCTCCTTTGGCTTTTGTATGGTATGTAGAATTATATAAAGCAATTAACCCAAAAGATACTCAAGGTATACTCGAGAGCAAAAAAGCGTGCCGATATAAGGAACTGTATGTTAATTTGGTAGATGTAACATAGCGACTCCTCCCTCATTCATGGATTCACCTGGTTCTAGCGAGAGAGATGATTGGCATTTCGTGTTTTCATGATTGCGAATGAGCACCAGAAGCTAGACTCCAAGACAGTTTTAGAATCGTGAAAATATAAGCAGTTTAGTTTTACTGACTGCTTTTCCGTAAGCTGGAAAAGTAAAATCAGAATGAAGTAAGTGTCGACAATGGTGTATGCTATTCTAAGAGAAGCTGAGAACGCCTTGCGTTTTGCCAGTCACTTGCAAAATTTCATGACCTCCCAGCATCAATTTGGTAACTAAGAAGACGAGCAATGCCTGGAAACTGAATGATGGTGGTTTGAATTATGGTTAAGAGTGACATTTTATTCCAATTTATAACCTTTGCAAAGTTACCCCGGAATTTTAATGAATTTTATTACCAGATTTTTGCAAGAAAAGGTGTATATGGAAGGTTTTCGACCCTTCTCAAGTAATGCGAAATTCAACTTTCTTTTGTTCCTTATCATAATTTTCTACTTTTGTTTGCAATAGTAAACTTCTCCAGTAAGCCCGTTAGTGATATTTCTTCCTCACTTTGGCACTACTATTTGGATATACCCCATATAGCTCCGCAGCTCAATAAGGACAATTATTTTCTCCCTGTTTTTCATGCCATTTACGCCTTCAAATGGTAAGTATAATAAAGATATGATACACGATTATAGGTGCGTGGGTGCAAAATAACAGTTACACCAATCCGGTGAAGGAATGTTGCGGAGATAAAGGCATTTTATCTACTAACCTTTCAGGTTTTTTAGTGAGACTATAGATTTCCTAGAATTTGGAGTGAGGTACTCAAGTCCCCCGGGGTCACAAAAATAGTCCGAAGGTCCCTAGTTATATAGCCGCCAAACCTCCCGGTCAAATCAGGTAAGGTCCCTAATTGCATAGCCCCAAGCCTCCCCAAAGAAGGTAGCATCCTGGGCAAAACAGCTCAGATGTCTAATTACACAGCCCCAAGCCTCCTCAAAACAGGTAGTCTCTCGGTAAAAACAGGTAAGGTCCCTAATTACACAGCCCCAAACCTCCCCAAAGCAGGTAGCCTCCCGGTCAAATCAGGTAAGGTCCCTAATTACAAAGCCCCAAGCCTCCTGGTCGAAACAGGTAAGGTCTCTAATTACAAAGCTCCAAGCCTCCCCAAAGCACATAGCCTCCTGGTGAAAACAGGTAAGGTCTCTAATTACAAAGCCACAGGCCTCCCCAAAGCAGATAGCCTCCTGGTCGAAACAGTTAAAGTCGCTAATTACACAGGCACAAGCCTCCCTACAGCAGGTAGCCTCCTGGTCGAAACATTTGAGGTCCCTAATTACACAGCCCCAAGCCTCACCACAACAGATAGCCTCCCGGTCAAAACAGGTGAGGTCCCTAATTACACAGCCCCAAGCCTCCCCAAAACAGATAGCCTCCTGGTCAAAACATGTGAGGTCCCTAATTACACAGCCCCAAGCCTCCCCAAAACAGATAGCCTCCTGGTCGAAACATGTGAGGTCCCTAATTACACAGCCCCAAGCCTCACCACAACAGATAGCCTCCTGGTCGAAACATGTGAGGTCCCTAATTACACAGCCCCAAGCCTCCCCAAAACAGATAGCCTCCTGGTCAAAACAGGTAAAGTCGCTAATTACACAGGCACAAGCCTCACCACAACAGATAGCCTCCTGGTCAAAACAGGTAAAGTCGCTAATTACACAGGCACAAGCCTCCCTACAGCAGGTAGCCTCCTGGTCGAAACATTTGAGGTCCCTAATTACACAGCCCCAAGCCTCACCACAACAGATAGCCTCCTGGTCGAAACATGTGAGGTCCCAAATTACACAGCCCCAAGCCTCCCCAAAACAGATAGCCTCCTGGTCAAAACAGGTGAGGTCTCTAATTACACAGCCCCAAGTCTCCCCACAACAGATAGCCTCCTGGTCAAAACAGGTGAGGTCTCTAATTACACAGCCCCAAGTCTCCCCACAACAGATAGCCTCCTGGTCAAAACAGGTGAGGTCTCTAATTACACAGCCCCAAGTCTCCCCACAACAGATAGCCTCCTGGTCAAAACAGGTGAGGTCTCTAATTACACAGCCCCAAGCCTCACCACAACAGATAGCCTCCTGGTCAAAACAGGTGAGGTCCCTAATTACACAGTCTCAAGCCTCCCCACAGCAGGTAGCCTCCTGGTCAAAACAGGTAAGGTCCTTAATTACTCAGCTCCAAACTTCCCCAAAGCAGGTAGCCTCCGGTTGAAACAGGTAACAATTGCATCCTCAGTTTTTACGTTTAATGAGTTCAGAACATCATGAACCTCCTATATACTTGTGGGTAATTTTAGCAGAATTTGCCGTCTAACTTTGTATATGTACTTAAATAAACTGTGGACAACTCCAATGAATACTTCTTCCGTGCTTTCTCTCTCCAGTTGATGGCCTTCCACATATATATTCCGGCTTTTCTCTTCAGATAACACAGTACTCTCTGTCTCTGAATTTTGTCACTAGGTGGTGCTGCGTCGTTATGGTCCTTTTGAATATCCAGGACATCTGTTTATTCAATGAAAAGGTTTTAATACAACTTTTGCAACTTTTACCACTGCACGTCCATCGCGCTACCCCACTTTTTAGACACTTCTGCGATCCGAAAGTGTAACAGTACCGAAGTAGAATTTTTTCGTCTTGCCTTGATTACCGTAATTTCAGTCTCGTCGGAAAATATGTTAACTGTGAACTAATTTGCCGTACACTGAAAGAAATCTAGGGGAAAAGTAGGCTCTCCCATTCCACCCCACCTACTGGCTAATTATACCGGTTCCACGGGAGGCTTCGGTCCTGCGCCCGGAATAGATCTCTAGTGTTGTGTGTGTGTGTGTGTGTGTGTGTGTGTGTGTGTGTGTGTGTGTGTGTAAACTAAATGAAAACCTCTTTTGCGGATAACCCCTATTTATCTCATTTTAGAACACAAATTGAAATAACTTTTCCCCTCCGACTTCGTTTTTACCTAACTTACACACCTTGGCTTAGTTACTTACCGATCAAACAATGTTATCTAATTTTATCTCGGAATAAATCGTTAATTTAAACCACAAAGTTTGGAACCAATTTCTTTATATGAATATTTTCCTATCTGTTTTCCCTGAGAATGCAACTAAGGTAAACTACTTCCGTTTTCCATCCCCTTAGCAGCTCACTTTGTCAATCTAAATGCGTAAGTAACACAACTGTTAAGGATATTTTACCAACATTGTAGGGGCACATACCATATGCTCACAAAATATATAAAAAGAAAAAAATGTACTTAATATTATTAGCTTATAGAAAGTAAAGTAAAGTAGTTGCAAGTATTCAAGAGAAGAAATATACATAAATTCAAGTAGTTAACTTAGGTAATTAAGGCGAGGCGAGCTAGCAGAATTACAGGTATAAGTTCACCAACCACCACCTGCTAATGAGCACAGGGTTTAGGCTAAAGAATGCATGATAGAAAAGAACAGACATAAAATAAGTGAGACATAAATAGTGACGTGTCTTCCTAGTAGCACAGGGAGTTGGAAAAACAGACAAAGCAAGCATAATGTTAAAGTGAAAAGGAAACACTGGGGACTTCCAAACGCGTCAATCGCACGCTAGAGTCAGAACTTGGCACAATTTATTCTCAGAACTTGTGAGATGATGCTAACTAAGAACCAATTAGAGATGCTGTTACATTTATGGCGCGAAAGTTAGCGTCACCCAGGTTCAGTATTTAAGGCAAGGCAGATCTCTTATGTGGTTACTCTCTAAAAGTTAGTCTCACTTTCGATAGTTATCTCGCTTGAGCTTGTGTTCACGTTGAGTTGTGTGTACGAGGTGGGGGAGCGATGTGCAGAGGGTTAGATTAGGCTCCTCATTAATAATTAAATGGTGGGATGGTATTTATTTCTATCACATTTGTACGCAACAGGCTAGCCGCCGTTTAAATCCAAGATCCAAATAAATTCATGTCGTAAGGGAACATACAGTGTTTTTAATATAATAGCCTCACCCACAAACCCCTGAGATAGGTGTAATTAGGGGATTAGGAGTGGAATCTTCATCAACGCCGGAGCTGAGGTATAAGACACCAATCCCACGACAGCGTGCTTTACTTAAATCTGCTTAATTTAATAATAAATACACCACATTCTACATTAATTCCAATGAATAAACTTTGTCTTTAAAAGAATGAAAAAAATGGAGAAAAGTAATAAGGAAATGTCTATTTATGAAATTGAAGTGTATTTTATTAAAGTTCAATAAACTAATATCCCATAAATACTATAGTTAATCAAATGCATGGGCCATTTTTTACTTTTTCAACCATATATGCACAGTGTACATAAGTAGGTAGAGAAGGTATATTCCACCCAAAAATTCGATACCGAAATTCCTACGGAATTACATATTTTGATTACCTCTGAATCTAAAATAAGCATTTTGAAAAATATGTGCATGTGAGTGACTGTAAACAGCCTATCATAAAAACCGAAGGTTGGTTAAATTTCAAACTTGATATCTAAGCTCAGTATCTTCCAAGGATGCGACAGGAAGATTTTCAACGAAGCGTCCGGCACAATATATTGTTTACATGTATCATTTTTTAAAAGTAGTAATTTTTCAAAAACTGCTGTTACGATTTTGATTAAAATGAGATATTCTTAAGATGCACATTAAATGTATATGTGGAATCTTTTGGAAATAATTTCAGAATAGCTCTTCCTTCTAGATGAGTTTTGTCTAACTAATAAACCAGCACACATAGACAAAAGTTTATTGCATAAAACATGCACATCTCATTAAAAGACACAATTTATGAAATATACATATTTTTAGAGTTAACCTTTTCCAATACACCTCTTGTTATTGATTTCAATTTTAAAATATTCAAACATTTTCAAATGGAGGATCGTGATTCGTTTCATATCGCTTTTGTTTTACTCCTGATCAAGCAAAGATAACTGAATTTCAATTGCTTTAGCTTAGTAAATTTTCTTAATCCTTTATGATGAAGCGAATAATAAGATAATTTATGCTAAAGTTTATATTGACTGAAATAGTATAAATAAAATAATAATTTTGTAAGACTACTTTGTTTGCAGAACAGATAGAGAAACTCATATGAATGGAATGTATATGATTTTTTTGTTTCCGCTGAATGCCATAACACCCAAAATATCCACGACATACCGGGGCGTCATATGAAAAAAACAAAAAAAACAATTGGGTGCGGTGTCATGATATAGACAAAAGGAGTCTTATGACCGATCTCTGAACATTTTAAGCAAGTTGCAAGTTTGTTGTAGTTTTAAAAGCGATTTTTACTTTCTCTATGCTTATTATGTACATAGTGTATAGAAAAGATATTGCACTCCACCCAAAAATTCGATACCAAGATTTCACTGGAAATATATGTTTTAGGGTCCCCTGTTTCCAAATAAAGTATTTTCAAATAAAAGATCCGCGTGTGTGTGTGTCCGTTTTCTGTGAACACGATAACTCAAAAATGAAAAGTCAGTAAAATACCAAACTTGGTATTTAACTTTAGTACTTTGCAGGGATGCGACATGAAGATTTTGAGAAAAATGCCCCCACCTCAAACTACCCTTTACATGGTACTTATTTCAAAAACTTTGATTTTATAAAAATGGCTCTAACGATTTTGATTAAAATATCGTATATTAAATATATTTACCTGACAAATAAAATGTATATCTTCAATTTTCTGGGAATAGCCTCTGAAGCCTACTTTATTCTGGATGAAAGTTACGGAATTTTGCATAGCTGTTAAACCGTAACAGATAGATAAAAGCTTACTAGACAAAAAATGTATGTTGTATACATTTTTTTGTGGAGTTCAACGTTTTTTAGATATTCGTGTTTTTTGGGGATGTTAAGCTTTAAAAAACATACCTTTCTAATACAGGACTATCAACTCCTGTCCATACAAACAAATGAGGTGCAGTTTTATAGCAACCAGCTTTTGACTATTACTCTCTTATATCGCTTCTACTTTTAAGGAAGCTAGTAATAAGACTATTTCTGTTAATTTGTTCTGAATGAGCATGAAGTAAATAGAAGCATGAACTTTCTAACAATAATTTGTTGCAGAGATATAGAGAAAGTCATGTGAATGGAACACATTAGATTTTCTTTTCCAATTTCAGCAAGTGGAGCATCAGACTTCAGTTTGTTAGGACACGACGATGTAGAGCAAGACCGTTCTTGTGACAGCATTACGTGAGTGGAATGTGGTCCTCACAAATTTAGGAGCATGTTGTCGCATTTTGGAAGTCCTTGGATCGATGATTTACTCCCCGTCTCCGTTCGGGATTAGATGGTTTTCCCGAAGAGAGGCAGATTTGCCAAAGGCGAGAAGGGAAAAGAAAGAAGGCGAGAATAATCACCGCACCCTTCCCAAACATCAAGGAATTGTGATTAAAAAATAGCTGTGCTCGCGAAGGAGACAACGTTATTGTAGGATTATTCAAGTTGCTGAACTGCTTATGTTTTCTAAGGACGGCGTCTACTGCAAGATTAAAATGTTTCTTATCTCAGGCAGTAGCTATTGTAGGAATACTACCCGTTTTGGGGGACTGATGTGCATCAAAATGCATACATATCGTTGAAAATTTTCACATGTTTATAAATCCCTACAGGGATTTAAAACTAACATGCTCCTATTTGCAGATGACGTTCCAATTCTAATGGAAAATAACAAGTATTTGATGTGTTTATAAAATATACTAAGAAATAATTAGCACTTATATATTAAAAATGTGATGTGTTCCATTCACATGACTTTCTGTACATCTCTGCTACAAATTATTGTTAAAAAGCTTATGCTTCTATTTACTTCATGCTAGTCGAGAAAAATTAGCAGAAATCGTCTTAATACCTGCTTCCTTGAAAGTAGAAGTGAAATAATAGAGTACCATAGGTTAAGGTATATTCAAAAGCTGCTTGCTGTGTTACTGAAGTTCCTTGTTTGTATGGACAGGAGTTGAAAAATTCCTGTATGAGAAAAAAGTTTTTCAAAGATGAATAAAAAAAACAGGAATATCTCAAAAACTACCAACTCCATGAAAAAAATGTAATGACATAAATCGTGTGTTTCTTCCTGATCTACATTATTTGTGTTGTGAGTTTTTGTCTATCTCTTACGGTTTACCAATTACACAAAATGCAATAAAATTCATCCAGAATAAAGAGGTCTTTGGAGGTTTCCCAGAAAATTCAAGATATACATTTTATTTGGCAAGTAAATACCTTAAGTATAAAGAATTTTCATCAAAATCGTTAGAGCCACTTTTGAGAAAATCACAACTTTCGAAATTTTTTCCATGTAAAGGGTAGTTGTGGGTGAGGAAATTTTCTTGAAAATCTTCGTGCCGCATCGTTGGAAGATACCAAAATTAAATACCAAGTTTGGTATTTAACGGTCTTTTCGTTTTTGAGCTATGCTGCTCACAGACACAGAAAATACACAGACAGACAGACAGACAGACAGACAGACAGAACACACATGGACATTTTTTCTAAAAATGCTTTTTTTCGATTCAGGAGGTCTCAAAATATATATTTTCGGTGAAAGCTCAGAATCGAAATTTTGGGTGCATTACAATACCCTCTCTATACACCATGTACATAGTAGATGTAGATAAACTAAAAATAAAATTAAAACGTTTAAGTTGTAGTTCAACTGGATATATAAAGCATATATTACATTAAATGGAAAATTATTATATAATGGAAAATAATTTCAACATTTAACTTACAAAACAAAACTTAATGGAAGAATTAAATACATTGTTAATAGAATACGTAAAGAAAACCCTGTCATAAACCACAAAGAATTGACTACCAATACCATTAGTTTAGACATTGGAAAGCACTTGAAAATATTTGTTGTTATACCGTGCATGGTGCTCCGGACGCGACTGCAAAATGTGCCTGATTTCGATGCCAACCATAAGATTTGTATGTTCTAAAAATCTACTTCTATCCCATCACTTGTGTTAAACCTTTGCAGATGATTGTCGATCCTATTTTGGTATAGATCTGGTAGAAAGTACATCATAACGTTTCTTAATATGTTCTTATATATTATTTCCTTCATTCCAAAGTACAGCGTGTTTCAAAAAGGTGTTTACAACTCATAGTTCTTTATTCAATTTACTTGCAGACATGTTTTTGTGTAATCTGGAAACAGATCAGGTTTCACAGGTTGAATGTGATCTTCATGGGTTATGGGCACACACTTAACCTGAAGTCGGTTTCTTCCCAGGCATGTCAGGCATGACTCGCTCAATTTCATTGCGCCTGCCTGAGTAGTGCAGTGGTAGCGTGTCTGCCTCACGTTCAAAAGGTCGTGAGTTCGAATCTTACTTAGGGTGAGTTACCCGGATAAGGTTTTTACGGGGTTTTCCCCTTATCCTGAGAATACTATGTCGACTAACTTTAAGCTCTATGGGCCCCGTGATCATTTGACCATCATTTGACCAATTTCATTCATCGTCCGGTATGACCAACCAGGTTAAAGGACGTTAAACTAAAGAAAAAAAAAATCAATGCAGATACATTTGAGTTCTGGTAGAGAAGCCGGTAAGGTTGGAAAAATACTGTATCCTTGACTAATCCCCACTAAAAAAAGTGAAGAAGTGTCAAGTCTGGTGAGCCTGGGGGCCATGCAATTGGCGCATATCAGTGAAACAACTTACACGAAAACGCACATTCAGGAAATCCAGGACGCTGGAGAGGTAGTGTGATGGTGCGCCATCTTTCATAAAGTGTACGCTTCGTATTTTTTCATCAACGTTAACCCGGAGAATTAAAATTGTGCAACATATATAAGTACGCTATTCGGTCATAGTTTTCTCACTTAAGAAGAAAGACCCGTAAACTTTACTCTTGCTTAATGCACAAAATAATTTAGGGCTGTTATTTGATGGGATTTTCACTGCCTCAAACCCTACAGTTGGGTCTATTAACTTTTCCATTTAAATTAAAAATCCACCCAGCTCTAAAATTAATCTTTCCAGTGAAATTTCATATTTTTCCAACCGATGTCCACACAAAAATCTTTACAGACAATCTTGTCAGTTTCTTTTAGTCGTTGCGCCAATGAGATTGAATAGTGGAGAAGAAACCGTTTTCTCCAGAAACACGCCGTGCTCAAAGCGTTGTCTCACTTGCTTTATCACATCGTCAGACGAACTGAGGATTTCTTACGGCTTACTGGAAGGACTTTTACCATACTTTTTACGTAAATTATTTTGCGCAGTTGTCGCCGACTTCAATTTCTTCAAACCAAAGCACACAGCGAGCACGCTCGGGAGTGGCAAATGGAGCCATCTTTGCTGCAACTACCGCTAGCGCTTGGTTGGCGCTATTCTGTACTAGCATACCACGCGCTTCAAAACATGATCTATCGCCAATCAAAATGACACTAAACCATGTCTATAAGCGAAATGAATAAAGAACTATGAGTTATCAAAATTGTAAAGTAGTTTTCAAAACACACTGCATTATTTTAAGACCACCAAATCACGGTCTGGTCCAATATCGCCTCCTCCTCTTAGTTTTGTGTCTGCTAAATGGCGCTTCAATATTTTTATTTACATTTATTAGCTAAGCGGATTTAATCAGTGATTTCAAATTAATAATTTAAATCTTATGCAATTACTCCATTTCCAAATATATTCTTTGGGACCGAAGTCTGCTTTTTATATAGTCCTTTTTTACGTTCTCTACACGTACTATGCACAAGTGTATAGAGAAGGTATTGCATTCCACCCAAAAAGTCGATACTGAGATTTCACGGGAAATACATGTTTTGGGTCCCCCTGAATCCAAAAAAAAAAGCATTTTCAGAAAAAGGCCCGTGTGTGTCTGTCTTTGAAGAGCATTGTTCAAAAACGAAAAGACCGTTGAATACCAAACTCGATACTTAAGATTGGTATCTTCCAAGAATGCGACACGAAGATTTTCAAGAAAATCCCCCCCCCCAACTACCCTTTACGTGGAATTTTTTTCGAAATATTTTATTATCTTAAAAATGGCCCTAACGATTTTGATTAAAATATCGTATATTAAAGATATTTACCTGACAAATAAAATGTATATCTTGAATTTTCTGTGAATAGCCTCTGAGGACTACTTTATACTAGATCAATTTTTCGGAATTTTGCATAACTGCTATACCGTAAGAGATGGACAAAAACTTACCACACAAAAATGTAGATCACTTAAAATAGACAATTTATATTTTTTTTTCTTGAAATTGATGTCTTTTTTTAGATATTCCTTGTTTTTTATTTCAGCTTTATAAAACTTATAATTTTCTCACACAGGGCTTTGTGAACTCGTGTCCATACAAACAAAGGAACTTCAGTCACATAGCAACCAGCTTTTGACTATCACTTGAACCTATCGTACTCCCTAATTTCGCTTCTACTTACAAGGATGCAAGAATAAGACTATTTCGGCAAATGTTTTCTTGATTAGCATGAAGTAAATAGAAGCATAAGCTTTTTAACAATAATTTATTGCAGAGATGTAGAGAAAGTCATGTGAATGGAACACATAACAGTTTTATAAACAACGTTTGTTACCTTTAGTTAATAGAACATTGCATTTGTTTAATTTTTTTCTACTTCTACCAATAACCTGAGTGTTCTTTTTTTATAGCGTTTAACTCCCAGTTTTACTACATATGGCACCGTAGACGACGACACTGATAATACATGGAATGAAATGGAGAAATAGAGGCATCCACTAAGATGGGGTAATAGATGGGGTAGGAAAGTAAATTGGACAGAGTAAGGCAAATTGGGAAAAGAAAAAGGGCAAACACACAGAGACAATGATTGGCAAAAATTACTCCACTAATACTTGGGAGTTACGACACTATAAGTCGCCACTGGGGTATGAAATGTTAGACAGTACATGTCTTGTCACGGGGCAAAGAGTTATTCAGAAGGGAAAGATAAATCATAGCCAATAATATAGATAATATCAAGAAGGGAAATATAGATGTACATTGAAAAGGGCAAAGGAAGAAAGATTTTAAACATGTATAAGTAGCCGAGTTGTCACGACCTGCTAGCACCGAGTACCGTTAAAGGGTAGGACATTGAACCGAAGGGGATGAGAAAACACTACCCGAGGGGAACTTAAAGGGAGAGAAAGCAATGCGACACTGTTTGAGGCACTTGGCGAAGAACCTCCGCACAACCAAAATGTGATATTTAGGTTTCGTGGTGGAGCCGAACAGGCTACCTTTAGTTGTGAGGGAAATAGCTATTGTAATACAGACCAGAGTACGGGCGATATCACGGCACCAAAATTAATAAGTAACAATAGTCGCGGTCGCGTAAAAGTATAATTTCACAGGAGAAAATTCAGAGGAATGGTGTGTGTTCGACGGCAGAAAATGGCGAACTAAATTAATAAAGCACTTGTGTTTTACCACACATTGAAAGACTTTCCATGTTAGTAAAAATCCTGAGCTAGGGCCCCCTCATATCCACACCATTCCTAATACCCTAAACCTTCACCCGGAATAATTTGAGATCACCTTGTGGTTTACCGAGTAACATGCCTGTCATTTGAGAAATTTAATGCCGTGCCATGTTGCCATGGTAACTCAGTGGTAGAGTAACAGGCTAGAGACCGAGAGATTTGTGGTTCAAATTCCATTAAATGTTTGTCTTACTCTACCCATCCAACTTCTCTACTGTTTGTTCACACGGCTTGTGTGAAAAAACAATTAAAACTAATTCTTTACTAGTTTGAAACTAAGATATCGTTCATGTTGCAAGGTTACTTGGGTAAAGGGATGTCAAAATGAAAAAAATGTTTCCAAAATTATATTTAAGAATTTTTAAATTATTAAATCTTAGATTTGTAAGAGGTAGTTAGATAAAAGAATAAGTACGCAGGCATATAGGGAATGAGTTAGAGAAGTCAAGTGAAGTGAGCTAATGACTCAAGGAATTGTCTCAGGTATATTGAGGGGTATCCAAAGTCTGGTGGGGCATACTGGCGTGTGTGTGTGTGTGTGTGTGTGTGTGTGTGTTTGCATGTCGCAAACACATAATTTAAGAACAAAAGATAAATACCGAGTTAGTTCAGTATGTTTCAAGGATGCAATACAAAGCTTTTAAAGAAAATCCGTCACCTCAAGTTACCTACCCTTTATATAGAAACTTTTTTACAAATTTTTATTTTCTTAAAACCGACTTGATTAAAATACCATTTTGTAAGGATACTTTCATCTCAAGTAAAACGTATGTCTTGAACTTTCTGGTGCCCTCTGAAGCCCTCTTCGTTCTGGATTACTTTTGCATAACTGGTGAACAGTGAAAGATAAACACAAACACTGAAGATATCGTTAAAATGTGCAGTTGTCCAAACGTGTTAAATTTTCTTATACAAGTAAATTCTCTAATACTCATATACTTCTTAAATGGGAAATCAACATTCGCATTTCTTTCCTTTTATCAAGACAACATGTATTGCAGATGCTGAAGGTATGTTTATAAACATTCCATTAACGTCTTATAGCGGTTTGCACAATGCTTCACACAAAGTGAAATAAGCGTACTTCTTACTCTCTACTGCTTCAATTTGGCCATGCCTGATGTAGTACATTACACATAGTGGGGCGGTAACATGGTTACAGGTTCGTATCCTGGGTACAGGTTTTGGGTGAGGTACGATACAAGTGCTTTACTAATTTAGTTCGGCCTTTTCCGCCGTCGAACACACATGCATTTCTCTTAATATTTTCTTATGAAACTCTACTTTACCCGACCGCGACTATTGTATTACAATAACTATTTCCCTCACAACTAAAGATAGCCTGTTCGGCTACATCATGGACCCCAAATATCACATCTCGGTTCTGCCGCTTCTCTGCGCTAAGTACCTCAAGAAACGTCCCCTTGACCAGCGGTAGCAGCTTTGCAGTTATGTTCCCCTCGAGCAGTGCCTTCTTACCTCCTTCGGTTCAATGTCCGACCCTCTAACGGTATTTTTCGGGGCCGTTCGCCGGCTCGTGACAACTCGGCTACTTATACGTGTTTGAAATCTTTCTTTGCTTCCCATTTTCAATGTAATTTATGTTTCCCTTCTTGGTATAATTTATATTATTAGCTATGATTTATCTTTCCCTTCTGAATAACTCTTTGCCCCGTGAAAAGACATTACTGTGTCAATAGTGGGTAAAAATTAATCATTATAGGATCATAAAAGTGCAAGTAATGCAGTTCATAACCTTTCATTTTCCATGGAATATTGAGTATATAACTGAAAATAACTATTATAAAAAATGCAGCTGTAATTTCATAACTTTTCCTGGTGATATCCCCCACCCAAAAATCAATGGGCATAAGAAGGATTATTGTTGCCCGTTATGAATATCACTTGGCTTTCAAATTCTCATTAGTAGGGTCTTCTCTTTAATTACACAATGACCTTCCCATTACTGAGACATGACTACTGGTACCTTGAAGCTCCAACTTTATCCTCTCTTGAGAGTCATTAGCATCCTGCGAAGTTGGGAACTTCACTCTTAGACAGCCTGTAACAGTAAACCTTCTGGGCTTTCTTCAATTAAATTATCTTACTCATTCTTTACTTTCTCTATACGTACTGTGTTCAATAGAGATAATATTGCACTCCACCCAAAAATTCGATAACGAGATTTCACCGAAAATATATGTTTTAGGGTCCCCTTTATCTAAAAAAAGAGGTTTCGGAAAAAGTTCCGTGTGTGCGTGTCCATTTGTTAGTGTATCTGTGCGCCCGTGTGTCTATGAACACGATAACTCAAAAAAGAAAAGTCGGTAAAAGACCAAACTTGGTGTTTAAGTTTAGTATCTTCCAGGGATGTGACACGAGGATTTTGCGAAAAATTCCATCACCCCTAACTAGACTTTACATGGAATATATTAGAAAATTTTGATTTTCTCAAAAATAGCTCTAACGATTTAGATTAAAATATCGTAGATTAAAGCTATTTACCTGACAAATAAAATGTATATCTTGAATTTTCTGGGAATAGTCTCTGAAGAGTACTTTACTCTGGATGAACTTTACGGAATTTTGAATAACTGCTAAATCGTAAGAGATCGACAAAAACTTACTACACGAAAAATATAGAGTACGTTAAAACACACAATTTATGTTATATAATGTTTTTTTGGTGGTGTTGATCGAGTTTTAGATATTCCTTGGTTTTGTCTTCTGTTTTGAAAAACTTATACTTTTCTCATACAGGAATTTGGATCTCCTGTCCATACAAAGGAACTTTAGTGACATAGCAACCAGCTTTTGACTATCACTTTAACCTATGGTAGTCTCTTATTGCGCTCCTACTTACAAGGAAGCAAGTAATAAGACTATTTCTACTAATTTTTGCTGATTAGCATGTAGTAAATAGAAGTATAAGCCTTTTAAGAATAATTTGTTGCAGAGATGTAGAGAAAGTAAGGCGAATGGTACACATAAGTTTTTTTGTCGATAATAAATAATGGTTTTCTGTCCAGTGCAACTCCTTAACCGTATATCGTGCCTGCCTGTTTTCCATGCTCCTCTTCTTCTATGCATGAGCCATTTATCCGTGTTCTGTCAACATATATTGTTTCTTACACCAAGTTTTTCTGCATACCAATTCCTTGCAATATACCTCTTAGCAAATTATGTCTTCTTCTGCACTTTAGAGATTAGGCACCTCTGGCTATTCTGTATTCGTATTCCGTCATTTTCGATAATACCTTATTCTCCTTGGATGCCCTACGTACATTCATCTACAGGATTCCTATCCTGAAATCTAGGCCACTTTTCTTTCTTCTTTACTCTGTTTTCCAGAATTTTCAGCTTCCGATTTGGTTTTTCTGTTAATTTAATTATGTTCAACTATTCTAGAGTTCTGCCACTTATTATTATTATTATTATTATTATTATTATTATTATTACTATTATTATTGTTTGTAGCTTAACGTCCTTTAACCTGGTTGGTCACATCAGATGATGAATGAAATTGGTGAAATGATGCTCAATTGTTCTCGGGGTCCGTGGAGCTCAAAGGTACCCGACATTCGTCTTCTCAGAATAATGGAAAACCCCGAAAAAAACTACGGTGACTCACCCTAAGCGAGGCTCGAACTCACGACCTGTTGGATATGAGACAGACACCCTACCACCACACTACCCAGGCGGACATTATTATTATTATTATTATTATTATTATTAAACATCGTCCTTAGCTGACCTAAACACGATTTTTAAAATCACACTTTAAAACTTGTAGCTCCTCTCTCTGACGACCCAAGATATCCTCTCCACAGAATCATAGCTAATAATATAAATTATATCAAGAAGGAAAATATAAATGTATATTGAAAATTGGAGAGGAAGAAAGATTCACTCACGTATAAGCAGCCGAGTTGCCACGAGCTGGTAGAACCGTATGCCGTTAAGGGTAGTGCATTGACCCGAAAGGGGTGAGGTTACACTGCCCGAGGGAACATAACGGGAAAAGAGATGCTACCGCCGGTCAGGGGCACTTGGTGTAGAGCATCGGCAGAACCAAGATGTGATATTTAGTGTCCGTGGGGGAGCCGAGTGAAACAGTTATCGTAATACAGACCAAGAACGGACGACATCACGGCATCAAAATTAATAAGTAACAATAGTCGCGGTCACGTAAAGTATAGTTTCACAGGAGAAAATTAAGAGGAATGCGTGTGTGTTCGACGGCAGAAAAAGGCTGAACTAACTGAATAAATTGCTTGTATCGTACCACACCCTGAAAGAGTGTGGTAAATATCGTGAACTAGGGCAGCCTCAAATCCACACCGTTCCTAATAACCAAAACCTGCGCCCAGGATACGAACCCGTAACCACGTTACCACCCCAACCTACACGCACATTTCACTACTATACATAACTACCGGAACATAACAAAAAGGTTGATTTTTACTTTCTCTATACGTACTATGTACATAGTGTATAGAGAAGGTATTGCATTGTACCCAAAAATTCGATACCGAGATTTCACCGGAAATACATGTTTTGAGACCACCTGAATACAAAAGGAGTATTTTTAGAAAAATGTCTGTGTGTGTGTCTGTCTGTGTGTAAGTGCCTTTGGGCAGCATAGCTCAAAAACGAAAAGACCGTTAAATACCAAACTTGGTGTTTAAGTTCAGTATTTTCCAAAGATGCAACACGAAGATTTTCAAGAAAATCTTTCCACCCCCAACTACTCTTTACATGGAAAAATTTTCGAAAATTTTGATTTTCTAAAATATGGCTCTGGCAATGTTGATTAAAATATCGTATATTAAAGATATATACCTGACAAATAATATGTATATCTTGAATTTTCTGTAAATAGCCTCTGAAGATTACTTTATTCTGGATGAATTTTACGGAACTTTGTGTAACTGGTAAACTGTAAGAGAAGGATAAAAACTTACCAAACAAAATATGTAGAGCACATTAAAACACACAATTTATGTCACATTCTTTTTTTTTTCGTGCAATTGATCGTTTTTTAGATATTCCTTGTTTTTGGTTTCAGTACTGAAAAACTTACTTTTCTCATACAGGAATTTGTCAAATTCTGTCCATACAAACAAAGAAACCTCAATCACATAGTAACCAGCGTTTGACTATCCTTTAACCTATGGCACTCCCTTATTTCTCTTCTACTTACAAGGAAGCAAGTAATAAGACTATTTCCGCTAATGTTTTCTTAATTAGCATGAAGTAAATAGAAGAATAAGTTTTTCAACAATAACTTCTTGCAGAGATGTACAGAAAGTCATGTGAATGGAACACATGAGATTTTTGTTTTTTGACGTTCAGGTGTAAACTATTTGGACGTAAGCAGAAGGAAGGAAAGTAATGCATTGAGGAAGGCTGTATGTTTTAATTTCTGTCTTGAAGGAACTCTATTATTGCAAGGCTGTGATACAGTGCTGATGCTTGCGGGAAAAGTCACGCATGGATTATGAGGAGTATAAAACAGGGACGAGCTTTGGGAATTGTAGACAAGAATATGATTTAGTTGGGCGCTTTCCCCCGGGGCAGAAGAACATGCTGGGTTGTCGATGAGATGAAGAAGATGAAGATATTGAGCGTAAGTATTCATGTTGGTTCTAATTTGGTGAGATGTGGGCGTGTTGCGGTGAGAGTGTGCTGTATGAGTGTGCTGGGTTGTCGATGAGATGAAGAAGATGAAGATATTGAGCGTAAGTATTCATGTTGGTTCTAATTTGGTGAGATGTGGGCGTGTTGCGGTGAGAGTGTGCTGTATGACACAACCAATCTGGGAACTTAATGCAAGCTAAATAGCATCAGTACGTGCATTAAACACATTAAGAGTAACTGGGCAGAAGGTAAGGAAGTCGAAAAATGGCTTAGTGAACAGAATTTATTGATTAATTTAAATATTAGTCAAGATGAGAACTGCAATTGGGGATTATACAGCTTCTTTAATGTTACATTACTCTGTTTGCCTCCACAATGATTACGGTACCCTACTTTTTCATTTGTGATTTTAAACAAATTTTGAAGATGCCGGTCTTTTTCTTTGTTTTCTTTTTCTTTTTTTTTTAGCTTAACGTTCTTTAACCTTGTTGGTCATATCGGACGATGAATGAAATTGGTGAAATGATCCTCAAATGATCTCGGGGGTCTATGGAGCTTAAAGTTACTCGACACTCGTCTTCTCAGGATAAGGGACCCCCCCCCCAAAGAAAAAACTTACCCGAGTAATTCACCCTAAGCGACATTCGAACTCACGACTTGTTGAATGTGAGGCAGACACGCTAATACCACACCACCCAGGCGGACTAGAACATGACAAAATATCTACCGGATTATGAATAGAAGTTAACTGATAACGCTCAAAGAAGTAGAAGTGGCATATACATTTTCAGTATATACGTTTACATATCTTAAGGGCTTAGGGCCGGTTCTACAATCTGCCGATAACTTGCCGATAGAGATATGTACCCGATTTCTAGCCGATTGGCGTTCTACAATCTGTCGATAACTTGCCGATAGAGATATGTAGCCGATTTCTAGCCGATTGGCGTTCTACAATCTGCCGATAACTTGCCGATAGAGATATGTACCCGATTTCTAGCCGATTGGCGTTCTACAATCTCTGGATAGCACTACTCGGAAGATATCTTTGCCGAAAAGTTTTCGGCAAGTTGGAGTGGACGATACGTCTGTTATCCGACAAATAAAGTTTTACATTAGATATATCTGCAGGCTTCCTCGGCCGTAGTCCATTGAGGTTACGGTTCCACTCACACTCACGTCCACAATTATCACTAGTAACTGTAATTTAAAAAAAATATGAAGATCTCCGTTCACTTGTCTGTCTCTACATCTCCGTAACAAATTACTGTTAATAAGCTTATTCTTAGCTTAGAGAACACACTAGGATAAAACTATAGGCAAATCTTTTAAAAGCTGGTTGCCATGTGGATGAAATCCATTTCTTTGCAAAGCAGTAGCTGACAAAATCCCCGATAGTGAAAAGTTTAAAGTATACTAAACCTAAAACCAATAAGAAGGAATATCTCAAAAACGGTGAACTCCTCGAAAAAATGATGTAGCCTAAATTGTGTGTTTTAACGAGATCTAAATTTTTGTCTAGTAAGTTTTTGCCTTTCTCTTACGGTTTACCAGCCAAGCAACATCCAGCAAAGAGAATAAAGAGGTCTTCAGAGGCTATTCCCAAAAATTTCAAGATATACATTTAACTTAACATATAAATGGCTTTATATACGGTACATATTATAATCAACATCGTTAAGCCATTTTTTTTAGAAAATTACCATTTTCATAATTTTTGGCATGTAAAGGGTAGTTTGGGTTAAGACGATTTTCCACAAAGTCTTCGCGTCGCATCCTTGAAAGTTACTTAATTATGGCATCAGATTTTATGTTCCCGTTCATTTTACATGCTTCTACGAGGTGCAACACACTTTCGCAGTCGTCATCTCTTCCATTTTATTCTAAAACATGGCAAAAGACTTCCCCTGATATAAACTATCTTTCATTTTGTTTGTTTTGGTCGGCTTCGCATGGCAGTTCACCATTATTTTTACTTTCTCTACACGTACTGTGTACATAGTGTATAGAGAAGGTATTCCACTCCACCCAAAAATTCGATATCGAAATTTCACCGGAAATATATGTTTTAGGGTCACCTGTTTCCAAAAAAAGCATTTTCAGAAAAAGGTCCGTGTGTGTCCGTGTGTTCGTGTGACCGTGTGTCTGTGAACACGATCGCTCAAAAACGAAAAGTCGGATAAATACCAAACTTGGTATTTAAGTTTAGTATGTTCCAGGGATGCGACACGAAGATTTTGAGAAAAATCCCCCCATCCCAAACTACCCCTTGCATAGAACTTTTTTTCGAAAATTTTGATTTCCTCAAAAATGGCTCTGACGATTTTGATTAAAAAATATTTACCTGACATATAAAGTGTATATTTTAAATTTTCTGAGAATAGCCTCTGAAGACTACTTTATTTTGAACGAATTTTACGGAACTTTGCATAACTCCTAAACGGTAAGAGATGAAAAAAACTTACCAGACAAAAAATATAGAGCACTTTAAAACACACAGTATGTGTTAAATGCATTTTTTTTTCATGGTGTTGATCTTTTTTGAGATATTCCTTGTTTTTTGTTTCAGTTTTGAAAAACTTACTTTTCTCATATAGAAATTTGTCAACTCCTGTCCATACAAACAAAGGAACTTCAGTGACATAGCAAGCAGCTTTTGACTATCACTTTAACCTATGGTACGGTCTTATTTCACTGTACTTACAATGAAGCAAATAATAAGATTATTTCTGCTAGTTTTTTCTGGATTAGTATGAAGTAAATAGAAGCATAAGCGTTTTAACAATAATTTGTTGCAGAGATATAGAGAAAGTCATGTGAATAGAACACATAAGATTTTTTGGTTTACGATTTCAACTCCTGTTGCGCTTCCATTGAAGTCAGAACTGCAAACTATCCTAGAAGGTTACTATCGAGAGGAAGATATGTGATTGTAGAACGAAGACTTTGCTTATCGGCCGGATAAAATTATTTGGCGAATAGTTATAGGGAACCTTATCGGGCCGTTGTAGAACCGGTCCTTAGTTGACGGTTGTCATGACACGGCATTAGAACTTTTATTACATAATTAATATGTCCTGAAAGACAGCCTATAAATTTCCAATTACAATAAGTGCACATAATGTCCTCACAAGTGCTTGGTATAAATGTAAGTTGAGATGGAGAACAAAAAGCGGGTATTGTCCCGTCGAATCACACACTGACTGAACAACAAGAGAGACAGACCACGGCCTGCCTTCAGTAGTTGAACAAAGGGTCCGGGTTTCATTGTTGGTGATAAGGTAGACCAGAGAATGTAGGTCAACCAACATGTTATTATTTCCAGAAGAGCCACGTAGCTTGGATAAAGTGTCCACATTTCGTTCAGAATAGCACATAAGTTATCAAAAGGAATCTTATCTTTACTTTCTTTATACGTACAATGTACATAGTGTATAGAGTAGGTATTGCACTCCACTCAAAAATTCTATTCCGAGATTTCACCGCAAATATATGTTTTAGGGTCCCCTTTATCCAAAAAATGAATTTTCAGAAAAGGTCCGTGTGTCCATGTATCTGTGAACACGATACCTCAAAAACGAAAAGTTGGTAAAATACCAACTTGCTATTTAAGTTTAGTATCTTCCAGGGATGCGACACAAAGATTTTGAAAAAAATACCCCCACCCCAAACTACACTTTACATGGAACTTTTTTCGAAATTGTTAATTTTCTTAAAACGATTTTGATTAAAATTTCGTATGTTAAAGATATTTACCTGCCAAATAAAATGAAGGTAAATCTTGAATTTTCTGGGAATAGCCTCTGAAGACTACTTTATTCTGAATGAATTATACGGAATTTTGAATAACTGCTAAACAGTAAGAGATGGACAAAAACTTATTACACGAAAAAATATAGAGCATGTTAAAACACACAATTTATGTTATATACATTTTTTTCGTGGTCATCGGTTTTTAGTCATTCCTTGTTTTCGGTTTCTGCTATGAAAAGTTACACTTTTCTCATATAGGAATTTGTCAACTGCTTCCATACAAACAAAGCAACTTCAGCCACATAGCAACCAGCAAGGAACACAGCAAACCTAGCAACAAGGTTCAAAGTATTAAGACTATTTCGGCTATTTTAGTCTGATTAGCATGAAGTAAAAGAATTATAAGCTTTTTAAGATTAATTTGTTGCAGAGATGTAGAGAAAGTCATGTGAATGGTACACATCAGATTTTTTAGTTTCTCTATACGCACTATGTGCATAGTGTACAGAGAGGTATTGCACTCCACCCAAAAATTCGATACCGAGTTTTCACCGGAAATATATGTTTTAGGGTCCCTTATATACAAAAAAAGCATTTTCACAAAAGTGTCCGTGTGTGTGTGTCTGTGAACACGATAACTCAAAAACGAAAAGTCGGTAAAGTACCAAACTTGGATTTAAGTTTAATATCTTCCAGGGATGCGACACGAAGATTTTGAGAAAAATCCCCAACCCCAAACTACCCTTTACATGGAACTTTTTTCGAAAAAATGTATTTTTGTAAAAATAGTTCTAACTCTTGTGATTAAAATATCATGTATTAAAGACATTTACCTGACAAACAAACTCTTTAATCCGCTGGGAATAACCTCTGGTGACTATTTTATTCTGGACGAATTTTACGTAAGAGTTAGATAAAAACTTATTGCACAAGAAATGTAGACCACGTTAAAACGTGCAATTTATGTTGGATACATTTTTTCGGGGAGTTGATCGTTTTTGAGATATTCATTGTTTTTGGTTTCCGCTATAAAAAACTTACTTTTCTCATATAGGAATTTTCAACTCCTGTCCATATAAACAAAAGAGCTTCAGTCTCATAGCAACCAGCTTTTGAGTATCTCTTTAACTTAAGGTACTCCCTTATTTCGCTTCTATTTTCAAGGAACCAAGTAATAAGAGTATTTCTGCTAATTTTTCTCCATTAGAATGAAGCAAATGGAAGCATTTTTAACAATAATTTGTAGCAGAGATGTAGAGAAAGTCGTGTGAATGGAACACATAAGATTTTTAACGTATATATTACTTTAAAGTTTTAATCTGATAACTTATTGGCTTACAAAGCAAATGATTTATGTTAACCCTTTTAATGTGAAAATGTGGTTGATGTATATTTTGTGGAAATTATTCAGGAAAGTCAATATAAACTTCAAATACCGTTTACGCAATGAAATCATCAAAAACATGTTTTATTTATAGGGGACATGATGCATTTCCAATATCAGAATTTGTGGTAAGATGGTATATTTAATGCATAAAATAGTACAAGCATAAGGTGATATAGCATAAGAAGGTTCATGCAGTGGTTTCTAGGTTTACAGAAGATAAGAAGAGTGTTTAGGATGTAATGTAATTCTAATTTGTGAATTGTTGCGACTATAATTGTAAATGTTGCGTTCTCGGTCTTCTTTTTATTTGGTTTAAACCTTATGTTACAGTATCCTTATATTGCGTTGCTATTATCATCTATAATTTCATATATCTATTCTCTAAATTGTTGAATGATTACGTTTGTTCCTTCATTTACTAAACTCATTCTTTACTAGTTTTCTTTAGGCGTTGCATATTCAATGCCGTTTGACTGAAGCTTCTTCATACGCATATGCACATTAAATTTTATGAGCACAGGGGCTCTTATCAACATTAGAATATATTCATTGTTGTTTTACAGAGTGATTTATGCAGAACTGACACATTTCTGTCTTTAATTATTCCGTTGGAAATTCATTCAATGACCAAATTTTAACAACAAATTAAACAGAATGTTCTAGAGTTTCGATCCCTTGTCACTAGATGCGCAGATGTTTAAGTTTTATTCCTTATTGTATTGTTGGCAGCTGGTTCAACATTTTGTTCTTGTAGTCAACTTGAAAATGCAGTACGATGTAGAGCTGAGTCAAAGATGGCGCTATATGCCTTACATCTTATGAATCCATGAACCTAATAGCAAATTTCTTTGACGACCGGATAATTTCCAGAAACCTGTGGCCACCGAGATCTCCGGACTTCTTTCTATGGAGTTACTTAAAAGATAGGATTTACGCCACATGTCCCCAGACATTGAACGATCTGAAGCACACCATCGCAAAGGAGATTCAAGCTATTGACAACAGTGTCCTCCAACGAGTGGCCAGTAACATCGAACGGTGTGTTGAGTTGTGCCTTATGCAGGATGGAGGACATTTTCAACATTTGCTATACAGGTAAATAATCTTCCAAAATTCCTCTACAATTTAGTTATAATAAGTGTTTGCTAGCATAACAAGTTTTGAAACAATTAATGAAAGAAATGTATCAGCTCTGTATAAATCAGCCTGTATAAGGTCGTTCATAAATTGAATACAATAAAATGGGTGTGGAGATATATAAACAGAAAATTAACATAGTTATTAATTGTGAAAATTGTGTATTGAATATATTTTATTATATATGCTCCTTGTCGGTAACTGTCTTTAAGTTCTGTAAATGACATAATCTGGTTGATTCACTGAGTACTATATTACACAGGCTATGCTCCAGAAATAGCCTGCACGTATGAGAAAGAGGAAAGGAGAAGGAAGAGAAAATGAGGGCGCAGGTGCTTGAAGAGCGCAGAGTTGAGAATCAGGAAGGAAATGATACGAAGAAATTGCCCATTATTTTGTAGCATAAAAGGTTATGAATCCAGAGCTTTGTTCCCAATCTCAAGATCTGCTGTTTTCCTAAATTATTCAAGAGGATAGAATATCAGCACCAAATCGAAACGTTCCTAGTGCTTCGTCCATTTTAGATAAATATTTTAGAATAAAGAAGGTAATAAAGTGGAGTACATTGAATTATATAAACGTGATTTATCGCAGCCACACAGATTTGCTTATCCACTACAATGTTATAAACATTTCACAGACCTCTCATACACTTCTTAAGAACGAGACAGACAGATAGAGAGATCGATAGATTGATCGATACTTTATTTCACGACTTAGGGCATAACCCGGTGGCAGAGCTGTCAGTGTAATAATACAATGTACTAGCGTCGGTTGTTAAATCCCGGGCCTCTCAATGAAAATAGCATTTAATTTTTTTTTTGCTTTATTTTTCAATATAATCTCCAGAAAGGCGAATACATTTGTCATATCGGTGTTCTAATTTAATTAAACCATTTATCAAGGTCCTCAAAATAGCTGTTCACCGCATCAATGACCTCCTCGTTGCTGTGAAATCTTCGTCCTGCAAGAAGAGGTGATAGTCACTGAGTGCTAGGGAGCATGTTTAAGCAATTCGAACTTCGCACATTGCAATGACTGAACCATGGGCCTGAGCATTGTCGTGATGAAACAATATTTTGTTTTTTTACCACATTAGGTCCTATTACCCTTTTCCAAGAAATCAATAAAAATAATTCCCTGTGCATTTTAGAAAACACTCGCCATAATCTTGTTAGCTTCCTAGTTGACTTTGCTTTTTTGGAGATGGTTCATCTGGCACAATTCACTGTTTTGACTGTGATTTACTTTCTGAAGTGTAGTGATGTAGCTAAGTTTCATCCACGGTAATAAACTGTCTCAAAAATTCACTGGGAATTCTACGGTAGAGCTCCATATTCTTAACAGAAACAGTTTTCTTTGCAACTTTTGATAGGTGTCAACAAATGCGGAACGCATTTTACACAGACCTTATGAAACCCCAAAACATTATTTAAAATATTATCTGCACATTTGTTTGATATGGTTACAGCCTCTGCTATCTCAAGCAACTTTAATCTGCCGTCTTCCACTAAACGATGCATTTTTTCAATGATCTTTGGAGTTGTCACTTTTACAGGGCATCCAGAGCGAGGTTCATCGCTAGTGCTCGTACGTACCATTTTAAATTCTGCAACCCACCTTTTAACCATTGAATATTAAGGGGCAGAGTTTTTCCTTGATTTCTTTAGGTGTTAAACCTTTCAAATGGAAGCATTTAAGCACTGCTTGTTTTTCCAAATCCTCCATTTTCGTGAAAATTTTAAAATTGTCTTGTTTCAAATGCTCCCATTCGCAAACAAAACAAGCTATTGACCTGTAACTATGGGTACTAGCTAGTCTAGAGTTAAATTATACGATACTACCGTCTAACTGACATAGTGAAGCCATATCTGTGTGAGGCCCGGGACTTATCAGGCGACCCTCGTATAATATACTTAAAATAAATAGAATGGATAATAATATCCTGTCACAATGAAAATATATCATAGTATTTTTTTTTACTCCATGGCACGACAGCTCACGGGGAACCTTGGCCTACCGCCCGGCCGCTGCGTCCCCCATCTCGGTCCACTACAGACGTCATGGATGGGGTGCAGTATTGGAGGGTGAGACGTGGTCAGCGCCTCGAATCCCCCCGGCCGGTTAATGCGGTCCTCATAACCTGGAGCCGCTACTTCTCCATCAAGTAGCTCCTCAATTGGCCCCCCAGGGACCTTACGAGGCTGAGTGCACCCCGGGCCAGGTCTCCCAGCGGGGGAAAAATCCCCACGCCGGTACTGGGGATCGAACCCAGGTCTCCCGCTTGGTAATATATCATAGTATGCTACCAAAAAATAATAATAATAATAACGGTAAGAATAATACAATTTTAAAATTTTATAATAATAGTGATAACACAATATTTATGTTTACGAAAATAAATATCTCTTCTTTAGTCTCTTTTTAAAACTACTTACACTTCGAGGCAAAGTCTCCAGTATCTCAACAGATATTTTGTTCGATTTGTTAATATTCTATTTGCGAAAGATAATTTACCATGTCAGTTTTCTGTTCCGTACTCCTTATTGTTTTCGAGTGATCATTTCTCCCATAGAATAATAGCTTTAGAAATCTTTTTGATATATATTTTCATGCTCTATAAGCTCTATGAATTGCACATAGTCTTGCCTGTCTCCTATGCTTTTCTAGTGTTTCCCAGGAACTAGGTGTGCTAGTATGATTTTCGAATCGTTTTCTTCTTTATACAAATTTAGCTGCTTTTTTTTTTAACTCTCTTGAGTGCCAGTTTTTGCCCATACCGATACGAATCCCAGCCTGCAGCACTATATTCTAATACTGGTCGAACTAAAGATGTGCATGGCAAATATCACGACTTTCTGTTTCTGTGTTTTAAAATCCTCATTACAAAATGCAACGCTTTCCTCGTCTTTGTTCCCCCCACTCTAATGCCCTAGATATCTGGTGCTCTTTACTTGGATACGTTATTATTGCCTTATTTATATATTACGTTTCGAACTATTCATGTCCTTGAAAATATAACTGTTTTACATTAATTTGTAATTATTTATTTTATTTTAATTTTATTATATTGTGTCCAGAGTTTAAATTTGTTTAAATCTTTTTGCATAGTCTCACATTTACCGCTAATATTTATATATATTATACACAGTCCGCAAATAGGCAAATCTGAGATGTTATTCCTTCCCATAAATGTTCCATATATGTTAAGAAAACAATGGCCCGACCACGCTTCCCTGGGGAACACCAGAGGTTATATCGGTAGGGGACGATAATTTATTTCCAACTCGCACTGTTTGGGTTCGTCCGCTTAAAAATTCCCGAATCCAAGTTATAACTCTGTGTATTTGTATGTTACAAAGCTTTTCTATTCATCGTCCATGAAATACAAGGTCAAACGCTTAAGAAACACCAATAACTATTGCATATACTTTACGGCCCGCGTGAAGTGTATCGACTGCATGTTGACAATTAGCTCCTACAAGAATGTCCTTTCCTGAAACCATATTGGACTTCGAAGAGCCAATGTATTTTATCCAGTTGTAGCCCTAAATATTGTGCTATAAGATGCTCAGCTTCTTTGGTTGCTAGTGATGTCAAACTAACTGGCCTAGCATTTGTTACATCCCCTATTTTATAAATACACACAACTATAGCCTGTTTCCAATTTTGCGGTTTGCCGTATTTACTCTTACTTCTAATAGCCTCAGTATGTATGACCTTCTCCAATCTTAAGAAATTCCTTCTGGCCGACTGGTTTATGTTTTCCTAATTTGGATAAGCGTGTTCGAATGTCGCTTGGTTTCACGGTCATAAGGGGCTCTCCGTTCTTTTAATGCTGGCATTGCACTTTACTTGAAAAATTGAAGTGAAATATCAATTTTCACTTCAATATTTCTGCTTTTAATAATGAATCGCCCATTAGTATATTTCCAAACGATTTCTGCATTCCCACTGCACTTTCTCACAAATTTAAAAAAAAATGATGCCAATTATTCTTGTTAGACGACACAATACTTTATAAGAAATCTTCTTCAGCGGTAATCTTTCCTAATAGAAGTAAAATGACAAAACTCGGATGTTATTTGACTTTACGTGAACTAAAACCTCTCCTAACTTGTTTCTTTAGCCGTTTTACTGTTTTGTAGTATTCCGGATCAGGGGTTTTAGTTAGCGTTCTACGGGGTATAAATTTATATGTTCCTTTCATAACAATTTTTTTCAAACTCTGCCAGATTTCTGCCGAGCTTCCATTTCGGGACCACAGCGACTATTTTTATTTTAAGAATTTTTGCTGCCTCGGAATATCTCCTTCGTAATATTGGTCAATGTGTCTCATTTCCTCAGTGTAGAACTAGGTATGTATTCCTTCTAGTTTAACTAATACGCGTTATGGTCACTTATACCTGGAAAAACTTCGCATTCTAGTACAGCTTCTTCTGATTGTACCATAAATATCTCCAAAACCGCTCCTTCTCTAGTTGGAGATTTTACTGCTTGAACAGTTCCACTTTCCCAAATTAGGTCATTAAGAAAAGCCTGCGATTCCCCACTCCTCATGTCACCAGGCCAGTTAATTAGCGGAAGGTTTAGGTCACACCCGGCCCTACTCACTGGCCAGGTCAGTTTTAAAAACTCGTTTTGTAAGGGATTTTATTGATCCTATGTGATAACCTGATGGCCTATATATATTCCTATTACCTGTCATTTATTACTTTCTCAACTCGTACTATGTACATGGTGCATAGAGACGGTATTGCACTCCACCAGAAAATTCGATACTGAGATATCACCGGAAAAATATGTTTTAGGGTCCCCTGTATCCAAAAAAAAGTACTTTTCAGAAAAAGGTCCGTGTGTGTGTCCGTGTGTCTGTGAACACGATAACTCAAAAACGAAAAGTTGCTAAAATACCAAACTTGGTATTTAAGTTTAGTATCTTCCAGGAATGTGACACGAAGATTTTGAGAAAAATCCCCCCAGACCAAAGTATTCTTTACATGGAAATTTTTGAAAATTTTTAGTGTCTAAAAAACGGCTCTAACGATTTTGATTAAAATGTCGTATATTAAAGGCATTTACCTGACAACTAAAATGCATATCTTGAACTTTCTGGGAATAGCCTTAGAAGACTAGGTTATTCTGAATGAATTTTACGGAATTTTGTATAACTGCTAAACCATAAGAGATGGACAAAAACTTACCACACTAAAAATGTACACCACGTTAAAACACACAATTTATGTTTCATAAATTTTCCCGTGGAGTTTATTGTTTTTGCGTTATTCCTTGTTTTTGATTTCACCTTTAAAACTCATATTTTTTTTTTCATACAGGAAATTGTCAACTTATGTCCACACAAACAAAGAAACTTGAGTCACATAGTAACCAGCTTTTAACTATCACTTTAACCTATGGTATTCCATTATTTCGCTTCTATTTACAAGACTATTTTTGCTATGTCTTTTTTCGATTAGCATGAAGTAAATAGAAGCAAAGCTTTTTAACAATAATTTGTCCAGAGATGTAGAGAAAGTCAGTGAAAGGAACACATAAAATGTTTACTGAAATTTCAATTCCCTCATCATTTCATAATTTGACAGTATTGTATATACTCTTGACACAAATAAATATCGCACCTCCTCTGCCATTCCTATCTCTTCTTATTGTATTGACACTATTCCCAGCTACTTGCGCGTTGTAGCCATGATTTGGTACCTAGTACTACGTCTGGATCATATTCTGTTAAGTTTGAGAGTTCTTGTTTGCTGTTTAACATATTTCGATAAATTACCTGCAAAATCACTGGAGACTCACCTTTACTATCTCATTTTTCGCCCACTTTCCCGCAGTTTCATAGTCATCCTCATCCTCATCCGTTCACCGGCGTCCTCGTCTGGGCTGTCGCCTCCTCATCCCGTCCGCCACCGTTTCGTTCCATACGTCTTCGTCCTCGTCACGTCCATCGCCATCCTTGTCACATCTACAGTCCCGTCCACCGCCCAAAGATACAGCCACTCTAGTGAAAATTGACGCCAATGACGGAGCTCCTTTACTACTTAGGTGCACTCCGTTACATCCTAAATCACTATCTCTCAACCATGAGTTTGGGTCAACGAAGAGCTGTCCCAGTCGCTCTGCCACGCATTGGAAAGAGTCATTTACTCCACCAATTTGGCGCCAGTTTTCGTGTCTACGTCGTACCACTGCACTTAAAACTATTTTAGCAGTGGGAAATTTGCTCTTCACTATTATTAGCCAAATCCTAAATGTTTCCCATTACCTGGACTGTACTTCTCCTCAGGTCATTTGATCCCACATGCATAATTACCGTTTCCGGATTTCTTTGTTCCTGTTGCTCCACAACCTGCCTCATCTGCTCCGTTCTTATTCCAGAGAAGAAGTCTAGAGTAAACTTTGCACAATGATGTCCAAAACGTTCTATTATTGAGTCTGTCAAACTACAGATGATTCCCTCTGTGTATGCACATCCTGAGATTTTAACATTTTGGTTTCTTCTTCCAAGAGTCGTATTGGTTCCTGCAACTTTATTCTCAGCCGTCGCACCACATCCATCACTATAATTTCTTCCCTTCCTTTTCCGTTACCATGTGAGTTTTCTCGTTACTGAAACTTAAATTTGCTGCGTTTTATTTATTTTCTGGCAACTGATATGACTCCACCTCATACAGAGACTGCAGAGAATGTTGCATGTTCTTTATGCATGTCTGGCATTTCACCAACCCTTGTACTGGTCCTGGATTTAGTTCTGCGCCACCAATCACCACCTCTTGTACTGGTCCTGGATTTAGTTCTGCGCCACCTATCACCACCTCTTGTACTGGTCCTGGATTTAGTTCTACCTCACCTATCACCACCTCTTGTACTGGTCCTGGATTTAGTTCTGCGCCACCTATCACCACCTCTTGTACTGGTCCTGGATTTAGTTCTACCTCACCTATCACCACCTCTGGTAATAGTCCTGGATTTATTTCTGCGCCACCTATCACCGCCTCTTGTACTGGTCCTGGATTTAGTTCTGCGCCATCTATCACCGCCTCTTGTACTGGTCCAGGATTTAGTTCTACCTCACCTATCACCGCCTCTAGTACTGGTCCTGGATTTAGTTCTACCTCACCTATCACCGCCTCTTGTACTGGTCCTGGATTTAGTTCTACCTCACCTATCACCGCCTCTTGTACTGGTCCTGAATTTAGTTCTACCTCACCTAACACCGCCTCTTGTAATGGTCCTGGTAGTTCTACCTCACCTATCACCGCCTCTTGTACTGGTCCTGGATTTAGTTCTACCTCACCTATCACCGCCTCTTGTACTGGTCCTGAATTTAGTTCTACCTCACCTAACACCGCCTCTTGTAATGGTCCTGGTAGTTCTACCTCACCTATCACCGCCTCTTGTACTGGCCCTGGATTTAGTTCTACCTCACCTATCACCGCCTCTTGTACTGGCCCTGGATTTAGTTCTACCTCACCTATCACCGCCTCTTGTACTGGTCCTGGATTTAGTTCTACCTCACCTATCACCACCTCTTGTACTGGTCCTGGATTTAGTTCTACTTCACCTATCACCGCCACTTGTACTGGTCCTGGATTTAGTTCTACCTCACCTATCACCGCCTCTTGTACTGGCCCTGGATTTAGTTCTACCTCACCTATCACCGCCTCTTGTACTGGCCCTGGATTTAGTTCTACCTCACCTATGACCACCTCTTGTACTGGTCCTGGATTTAGTTCTACCTCACCTATCACCACCTCTCGTACTGGTCCTGGATTTAGTTCTACCTCACCTATCACCGCCTCTTGTACTGGTCCTGGATTTAGTTCTACCTCACCCATCACCGCCTCTTGTACTGGTCCTGGATTTAGTTATACCTCACCTATCACCGCCTCTTGTACTGGTCCTGGATCTTGTTCTGCGCCACCTATCACCGCCTCTTGTACTGGTCCTGGATTTAGTTCTACATCACCTATCACCACCTCTTGTACTAGTCCTGGATTTAGTCCTACCTCACTTATCACCACCTCTTGTACTGGTCCTGGATTTAGTTCTGCGCCACCTATCACCACCTCTTGTACTCGTCCTGGATTTAGTTCTAACTCACCTATCACCACCTCTTGTACTGGTTCTGGATTTAGTTCTACATCACCTATCACCACCTCTTGTACTGGTTCTGGATTTAGTTCTACCTCACCTATCACCACCTCTTGTACTGGTCCTGGATTTAGTTCTACATCACCTATCACCACCTCTTGTACTGGTTCTGGATTTAGTTCTACCTCACCTATCACCACCTCTTGTACTGGTTCTGGATTTAGTTCTACCTCACCTATCACCACCTCTTGTGCTGGTCCTGGATTTATTTCTGCGCCACCTATCACCACCTCTTGTACTCGTCCTGGATTTAGTTCTACCTCACCTATCACCACCTCTTGTACTGGTTCTGGATTTAGTTCTACCTCACCTATCACCACCTCCTGTACTGGTTCTGGATTTAGTTCTACCTCACTTATCACCACCTCTTGTACTGGTCCTGGATTTAGTTCTACATCACCTATCACCACCTCTTGTACTCGTCCTGGATTTAGTTCTACCTCACCTATCACCGCCTCTTGTACTGGTCCTGGATTTAGTTCTACCTCACCTATCACCACCTCTTGTACTGGTCCTGGATTTAGTTCTACATCACCTATCACCACCTGTTGTACTGGTTCTGGATTTAGTTCTCCCTCACCTATCACCACCTCTTGTACTGGTTCTGGATTTAGTTCTACCTCACCTATCACCACCTCTTGTACTGGTCCTGGATTTAGTTCAACATCACCTATCACCACCTCCTGTGCTGGTCCTGGATCTAGTTCTGCGCCACCTATCACCACCTCTTGTACTGGTCCTGGATTTAGTTCTACCTCACCTGTCACCGCCTCTTGTACTGGTCCTGGATTTATTTATGCGCCACCTATCACCACCTCTTGTACTCGTCCTGGATTTAGTTCTACCTCACCTAACACCGCCTCTTGTACTGGCCCTGGATTTAGTTCTACCTCACCTATCACCACCTCTTGTACTGGTCCTGGATTTAGTTCTACCTCACCTATCAGCGCCTCTTGTACTGGTCCTGGATTTAGTTCTACCTCACCTATCACCACCTCTTGTACTGGACCTGGATTTAGTTCTACCTCACCTATCACCACCTCTTGTACTGGACCTGGATTTAGTTCTTCCTCATCTATCACCACCTCTTGTACTCGTCCTGGATTTAGTTCTACCTCACCTAACACCGCCTCTTGTACTGGTCCTGGATTTAGTTCTACCTCACCTATCACCGCCTCTTGTGCTGGTCCTGGATTTAGTCCTACCTTACCTATCACCACCTCTTGTGCTGGTCCTGGATCTAGTTCTGCGCCACCTATCACCACCTCATTTGCTGGTCCTGGATTTAGTTCTACCTCACCTATCACCGCCTCTTGTGCTGGTCCTGGATCTAGTTCTGCGCCACCTATCACCACCTCTTGTACTGGTCCTGGATTCAGTCCCACCTCACTTATCACCACCTCTTGTACTGGTCCTGGATTTATTTCTGCGCCACCTATCACCATCTCTTGTACTGGTCCTGGATTTAGTTCTACATCACTTATCACCACCTCTTGTACTGGTCCTGGATTTAGTTCTACATCACTTATCACCGCCTCTTGTACTGGTCCTGGATTTAGTTCTACATCACTTATCACCGCCTCTTGTACTGGTCCTGGATTTAGTTCTACATCACTTATCACCACCTCTTGTACTGGTCCTGGATTTAGTTCTACATCACTTATCACCGCCTCTTGTACTGGTCCTGGATTTAGTTCTACCTCACCTATCACCACCTCTTGTACTGGTTGTGGATTTAGTTCTACCTCACCTATCACCACCTCTTGTACTGGTTCTGGATTTAGTTCTACCTAACCTGTCACCGCCTCTTGTACTGGTCCTGGATTTATTTCTGCGCCACCTATCACCACCTCTTGTACTCGTCCTGGATTTAGTTCTGCGCCACCTATCACCACCTCTTGTACTGGTCCTGGATTTAGTTCTGCGCCACCTATCACCACCTCTTGTACTGGTCCTGGATTTAGTTCTACCTCACCTATCACCACCTCTTGTACTGGTCCTGGATTTAGTTCTGCGCCACCTATCACCACCTCTTGTACTGGTCCTGGATTTAGTTCTACCTCACCTATCACCACCTCTGGTAATAGTCCTGGATTTATTTCTGCGCCACCTATCACCGCCTCTTGTACTGGTCCTGGATTTAGTTCTGCGCCATCTATCACCGCCTCTTGTACTGGTCCAGGATTTAGTTCTACCTCACCTATCACCGCCTCTAGTACTGGTCCTGGATTTAGTTCTACCTCACCTATCACCGCCTCTTGTACTGGTCCTGGATTTAGTTCTACCTCACCTATCACCGCCTGTTGTACTGGTCCTGAATTTAGTTCTACCTCACCTAACACCGCCTCTTGTAATGGTCCTGGTAGTTCTACCTCACCTATCACCGCCTCTTGTACTGGTCCTGGATTTAGTTCTACCTCACCTATCACCGCCTCTTGTACTGGTCCTGAATTTAGTTCTACCTCACCTAACACCGCCTCTTGTAATGGTCCTGGTAGTTCTACCTCACCTATCACCGCCTCTTGTACTGGCCCTGGATTTAGTTCTACCTCACCTATCACCGCCTCTTGTACTGGCCCTGGATTTAGTTCTACCTCACCTATCACCGCCTCTTGTACTGGTCCTGGATTTAGTTCTACCTCACCTATCACCACCTCTTGTACTGGTCCTGGATTTAGTTCTACTTCACCTATCACCGCCACTTGTACTGGTCCTGGATTTAGTTCTACCTCACCTATCACCGCCTCTTGTACTGGCCCTGGATTTAGTTCTACCTCACCTATCACCGCCTCTTGTACTGGCCCTGGATTTAGTTCTACCTCACCTATGACCACCTCTTGTACTGGTCCTGGATTTAGTTCTACCTCACCTATCACCACCTCTCGTACTGGTCCTGGATTTAGTTCTACCTCACCTATCACCGCCTCTTGTACTGGTCCTGGATTTAGTTCTACCTCACCCATCACCGCCTCTTGTACTGGTCCTGGATTTAGTTATACCTCACCTATCACCGCCTCTTGTACTGGTCCTGGATCTTGTTCTGCGCCACCTATCACCGCCTCTTGTACTGGTCCTGGATTTAGTTCTACATCACCTATCACCACCTCTTGTACTAGTCCTGGATTTAGTCCTACCTCACTTATCACCACCTCTTGTACTGGTCCTGGATTTAGTTCTGCGCCACCTATCACCACCTCTTGTACTCGTCCTGGATTTAGTTCTACCTCACCTATCACCACCTCTTGTACTGGTTCTGGATTTAGTTCTACATCACCTATCACCACCTCTTGTACTGGTTCTGGATTTAGTTCTACCTCACCTATCACCACCTCTTGTACTGGTTCTGGATTTAGTTCTACCTCACCTATCACCACCTCTTGTGCTGGTCCTGGATTTATTTCTGCGCCGCCTATCACCACCTCTTGTACTCGTCTTGGATTTAGTTCTACCTCACCTATCACCACCTCTTGTACTGGTTCTGGATTTAGTTCTACCTCACCTATCACCACCTCCTGTACTGGTTCTGGATTTAGTTCTACCTCACTTATCACCACCTCTTGTACTGGTCCTGGATTTAGTTCTACATCACCTATCACCACCTCTTGTACTCGTCCTGGATTTAGTTCTACCTCACCTATCACCGCCTCTTGTACTGGTCCTGGATTTAGTTCTACCTCACCTATCACCACCTCTTGTACTGGTCCTGGATTTAGTTCTACATCACCTATCACCACCTGTTGTACTGGTTCTGGATTTAGTTCTCCCTCACCTATCACCACCTCTTGTACTGGTTCTGGATTTAGTTCTACCTCACCTATCACCACCTCTTGTACTGGTCCTGGATTTAGTTCAACATCACCTATCACCACCTCCTGTGCTGGTCCTGGATCTAGTTCTGCGCCACCTATCACCACCTCTTGTACTGGTCCTGGATTTAGTTCTACCTCACCTGTCACCGCCTCTTGTACTGGTCCTGGATTTATTTATGCGCCACCTATCACCACCTCTTGTACTCGTCCTGGATTTAGTTCTACCTCACCTAACACCGCCTCTTGTACTGGCCCTGGATTTAGTTCTACCTCACCTATCACCACCTCTTGTACTGGTCCTGGATTTAGTTCTACCTCACCTATCAGCGCCTCTTGTACTGGTCCTGGATTTAGTTCTACCTCACCTATCACCACCTCTTGTACTGGACCTGGATTTAGTTCTACCTCACCTATCACCACCTCTTGTACTGGACCTGGATTTAGTTCTTCCTCATCTATCACCACCTCTTGTACTCGTCCTGGATTTAGTTCTACCTCACCTAACACCGCCTCTTGTACTGGTCCTGGATTTAGTTCTACCTCACCTATCACCGCCTCTTGTGCTGGTCCTGGATTTAGTCCTACCTTACCTATCACCACCTCTTGTGCTGGTCCTGGATCTAGTTCTGCGCCACCTATCACCACCTCATTTGCTGGTCCTGGATTTAGTTCTACCTCACCTATCACCGCCTCTTGTGCTGGTCCTGGATCTAGTTCTGCGCCACCTATCACCACCTCTTGTACTGGTCCTGGATTCAGTCCCACCTCACTTATCACCACCTCTTGTACTGGTCCTGGATTTATTTCTGCGCCACCTATCACCATCTCTTGTACTGGTCCTGGATTTAGTTCTACATCACTTATCACCACCTCTTGTACTGGTCCTGGATTTAGTTCTACATCACTTATCACCGCCTCTTGTACTGGTCCTGGATTTAGTTCTACATCACTTATCACCGCCTCTTGTACTGGTCCTGGATTTAGTTCTACATCACTTATCACCACCTCTTGTACTGGTCCTGGATTTAGTTCTACATCACTTATCACCGCCTCTTGTACTGGTCCTGGATTTAGTTCTACCTCACCTATCACCACCTCTTGTACTGGTTGTGGATTTAGTTCTACCTCACCTATCACCACCTCTTGTACTGGTTCTGGATTTAGTTCTACCTAACCTGTCACCGCCTCTTGTACTGGTCCTGGATTTATTTCTGCGCCACCTATCACCACCTCTTGTACTCGTCCTGGATTTAGTTCTACCTCACCTAACACCGCCTCTTGTACTGGTCCTGGATTTAGTTCTACCTCACCTATCAGCGCCTCTTGTACTGGCCCTGGATTTAGTTCTACCTCACCTATCTCCACCTCTTGTACTGGTCCTGGATTTAGTTCTACCTCACCTATCACCACCTCTTGTACTGGACCTGGATTTAGTTCTTCCTCATCTATCACCACCTCTTGTACTCGTCCTGGATTTAGTTCTACCTCACCTAACACCGCCTCTTGTACTGGTCCTGGATTTAGTTCTACCTCACCTATCACCGCCTCTTGTGCTGGTCCTGGATTTAGTCCTACCTTACCTATCACCACCTCTTGTGCTGGTCCTGGATTTAGTTCTACCTCACCTATCAGCGCCTCTTGTACTGGCCCTGGATTTAGTTCTACCTCACCTATCACCACCTCTTGTACTGGTCCTGGATTTAGTTCTACCTCACCTATCACCGCCTCTTGTGCTGGTCCTGGATTTAGTTCTACCTCACCTATCACCACCTCTTGTACTGGTCCTGGATTTAGTTCTACCTCACCTATCACCACCTCTTGTGCTGGTCCTGGATTTAGTTCTACCTCACCTATCAGCGCCTCTTGTACTGGTCCTGGATTTAGTTTTGCGCCACCTATCACCACCTCTTGTACTGGTCCTGGATTTAGTTCTACCTCACCTATCACCACCTCTTGTACTGGACCTGGATTTAGTTCTTCCTCATCTATCACCACCTCTTGTACTCGTCCTGGATTTAGTTCTACCTCACCTATCACCACCTCTTGTGCTGGTCCTGGATCTAGTTCTGCGCCACCTATCACCACCTCATTTGCTGGTCCTGGATTTAGTTCTACCTCACCTATCACCGCCTCTTGTGCTGGTCCTGGATCTAGTTCTGCGCCACCTATCACCACCTCTTGTACTGGTCCTGGATTTAGTCCCACCTCACTTATCACCACCTCTTGTACTGGTCCTGGATCTAGTTCTGCGCCACCTATCACCATCTCTTGTACTGGTCCTGGATTTAGTTCTACATCACTTATCACCACCTCTTGTACTGGTCCTGGATTTAGTTCTACATCACTTATCACCACCTCTTGTACTGGTCCTGGATTTAGTTCTACATCACTTATCACCGCCTCTTGTACTGGTCCTGGATTTAGTTCTACATCACTTATCACCACCTCTTGTACTGGTCCTGGATTTAGTTCTACATCACTTATCACCACCTCTTGTACTGGTCCTGGATTTAGTTCTACATCACTTATCACCACCTCTTGTACTGGTCCTGGATTTAGTTCTACATCACTTATCACCGCCTCTTGTACTGGTCCTGGATTTAGTTCTACATCACTTATCACCGCCTCTTGTACTGGTCCTGGATTTAGTTCTACATCACTTATCACCGCCTCTTGTACTGGTCCTGGATTTAGTTCTACATCACTTATCACCACCTCTTGTACTGGTCCTGGATTTAGTTCTACATCACTTATCACCGCCTCTTGTACTGGTCCTGGATTTAGTTCTACATCACTTATCACCGCCTCTCTTGTACTGGTCCTGGATTTAGTTCTACATCACTTATCACCGCCTCTTGTACTGGTCCTGGATTTAGTTCTACATCACTTATCACCGCCTCTTGTACTGGTCCTGGATTTAGTTCTACATCACTTATCACCGCCTCTTGTACTGGTCCTGGATTTAGTTCTACATCACCTATCACCGCCTCTTGTACTGGTCCTGGATTTAGTTCTACATCACTTATCACCGCCTCTTGTACTGGTCCTGGATTTAGTTCTGCGCCACCTATCACCACGTCTTGTACTGGTCCTGGATTTAGTTTTGCGCCACCTATCACCACCTCTTGTACTGGTCCTGGATTTCGTTCTGCGCCACCTATCACCAATGCGTATAACTGCAATTGCCTTGGTGAATCTCCGTAGCTTTTCCGGAGTAACTTTCGTTCCGCTCTACCTGTCCGCATCACGATTCTCGGCCGGTAGGTCTGAAGGTCACTACGCCATCACGAGCAGGCAGAAAACACGTCCGGTCCTGTTGGCACTCCGAAAAATAAAAAGTGACGTTCAAATATATATTATGTACGTGAGGTTTATTTAATGTGGATATAAATACGATACTATGACTTTTTTATTTCCTCGAGCACGTATATTCAAGGTATACGGTAGATAAGGAAGGTGTTGATTTCACCCAAAATGTCGATACTGATATTTCACCGGAAGTACATGTTCTGATGATCTGTGAATTAAAAAAAAAATGATATAAAAACGCTGTGAGTGTCTGTGTCTGTTTAACTAAAAAAGGAAGGTTTTTATGATCAAAATCTTCCAAGAATACTACATAAAGGTTTCCAGCAAATTCCGCAACTGAACTACCCTTTATATAGAAAATGTTTCAAAAATGTTATTAACTCAAACAATTTGGTTAAAATGCGATATGTTTAACAATATTCTATTACAAATGAAATGCACTCTTGAATTTCCTGGAAATACCAATCGAAGATCTCTTATTCCGGATGACTTTTGCGTAAATCATAAAATACAGATAGGAACTTACTACACCAAAATGTATAAATCTTTAAAACATATAATTTATGTCATATAGATTTACATATACAGTTTTTGTAGAGTTATCCACTTAGGAGATATTGCTTGCTGTTGTAATCAGTTTTAAATTACTTAAAATGTTCCTGAACGGAAAGCTATCTATCGTTCCAAATATTTTTTGTTTTACTCCTGATCTTGGAAAAAGAAACGAATTTCAGTGACAAAGGTGTAGTGACAGCTTCTAAAAGATTTGACTGTCACTTTAGTCTTGTGTATTCCCTCAATTTTCTTCTACTTGTAGACTAAATATTAACATAACTGCTTTTAATGCTTATCTTGATCAGTATGAAGTAAATAAAGAAAAATCCCTTGTATGAATTGTTTTTTTACAGAACATATAGAGAAAATCATGTGCGTGGAACACATAAGATCACAGTCTTGGATCACATTTACTTGTTTAAGTGGCAAAATATCGGTTTACTACAGCTATGAGCTCATGAGGGGCTAAAGAATTGCAATTGAGATTTTAAAACTGTACACCAAACAGGAGCAAATACTTTAAAAATCAGAAAATAAAATACCTCTCAGAATGATCAACTTAAAAAGCATTATTACATTTATATTCCCTATTTTAATGACATATACATTTATTTATACAGCAGTAAGTTTACTACCGCGTTTCATTATCTTCCAGTTCTCAAATAACACAAAATGAGAAAAATAAAAATGATATGATGAATTACATACAGAAACTTGCTATTGCAAGTTTAATAAAAATAATATTATTTTCTTAAAAAAATGTAATGGGTTGCATTCACATGACTTTTTCTATATCTCTGCAACAAATTATTGTTAATAAGCTTATTCTTTTATTTACTTCATGCTTATTGTGAAAAATTAGCACAAATACTTCCTTGTAAGCAGAAGCGAAATAAGGGAGTACCATAGATTAAAGTGAAAGCCAAAAGCTGGTTGCTGTGTGACTGAAGTTCTTTGTTTCTATGGACAGGAGTTGACAAATTACTGTATGAGAAAAGTATAAGTTTTTCAAAGCTGAAACCAACAACAAGGTATATCTAAGAACGATCAACCCCATGAAAAAAGGTATAAAATATAAACTGTGTGTTTTAGCGTGCTCTACAGTTTTTGTATTTTAAGTTTTTGTTTATCTTTTACGGTTTAGCAGTTATGCAAAATCCCGTAAAATTCATCCAGAATAAAGTACATACTCTTCAGAGGCTATTCCCATAACATTCAAAATATACATTTTATTTGTCATGTAAATATTTTAAATATATGATGTTTTAATCAAAATCGTTAGAGCCATTTTTGAGAAAATCAAATTTTCGGAAAAAATCCATGTAAAGGATTGTGTGGGTGGTGAGATTTTCTAGAAAATCTTTGTGTCGCTTCCTTGGAAGATACCAAACCTAAATATCAAGTTTGGTATTCAACGGACTTTTCTTTTTTGAGCTATGCTGCCCACAGACGCACACACACACACACACACACACACACATGCAGACAGACAGACACAAGGGCATTTCCGAAAATACTTTATTGTATTCAGGGTGTCTTAAGAGTGTATTTCCGGTGAAATCTCGGAATCGAATTTTTGGGTGCATTAAATACCTTATACCAATATACAGTACGTATAGAGAAAGTAAGAAAGTCACCACTGGAATCCATATATGCGTATACACACCAACAATTGCCTTTTCTAGATGTAGAAGACCTCAGAAATGTTTCTTTGTTGTATAAATACAGTTACAGTCATTGGATGAAACTCTATTCTCTCTCTACTATAAGCATAGGCCTTTGAAACCTTTTGATCCAAATCATGAGAAGTTCTCTGTTGTATCATTTAGTTTTAAGGATGTTTCTTAACCTTTAAATCCAGTCGCCTTTTTTATTAGCAGTAATAAAAACGGTTTGAGAAACTGATATTGAAATCCTAGATTTTATTGTTGTATTGCATATACATTACTTTCTCTAGCATTTATGTATAATATACATAGTAGAGAAGGTAATGTATTTCACCGACAAATTTTTACCAACTTTTCATCGGGAATACATGTTTGAGACCCCCTGATTAAAAGAATAAGCAACATGTCCATGTGAATATGTGCCTTTGGGGAGCTTAATCCAAAAACGAAAATTCAGTAAAATATCAAGCTTAATATGTTCAGTATATTCTAAGAATGTAACACTAATATTCTCAGGGAAAACCTCCATACTCAACTACCCTTTACATTGTAATGTTTTTTGAAAATTAGATTTTCTTAAAACTAGCTCTAAAGATATTGTTTGAAACGCCTTCTGTTTAAGATATTTTAATGATAAACGCAAATTATAGCTTGAATTGTGTGTGCATGACCTGTGAGGGCACCTTCATTCTGATTTACTTTTACATAACCCTTAAATTGTAAGAAATAGACAAAAACTTATTGCACAACATATATAGATCTTAGTAAAACTTACAATTTGTCATTAAGATTATTATTGTACATTAACCCTTTCCAATATATTCCTTGTTATTGGTTCCACTGTTAAACTACTTACAGTACTCTCAAGCGGGAAGTCAACTTTCGATTTATTTCCTTTTTTTTTACTCAGGGAAATGTAAAAGAGAACAGAATTTCAATTATTTCATATAGCAATGAGCTGTTGAAAGATTGGGTATCACTTTAGCCCGGAGTACTCCCTTATTTCCCCTCTTCTTAGCCTAGTATATTCCTTTATTTCCCTGCTGCTTTCAAACATGCAAGTAGTAAGACCATTTCTGCTAATTTTTATCTCGATTAACATGAATAGAAGCTTTTTAACAATAATTTGTTACAAAGATGTAGAGAAAGCCATCTGAATGGGACATATCAGCTTTTTTTTTTAATGATGATAAACAAAAATGAATGAGATGCCATTACTATATGTTAAATTAGGCGCATTAAAATCTAAACACCACTACAAAACATTTTTATAGATTTGTTTATTTCCATATATGGGGCAAATAATATTTTAAGGTGAATATTGAGTGAACTTAGAACAACAAATAACTTTTAAAGTATTCCTTCTTTTCTATGTACATTGTCTAAAAATGTACATGTTGTACTGCTCCAATCAACAGCTAAGCAATTAAACATACCGCTTTGTGACTGCATGAAAGCTTAATAACTTTGCTCTTAAAGGGGAGTTATAAGGGCAAAAGTTATTAACCCTAAATATATTATTAAGCTTTTAAAACAAATTTATTTTATAGAATTTTTTGCCTGTATAATTTTTATTTGCTTCATTTTGATGAAGGAAACATATGTAAAATGGTTATTTAAGTTTGTCGTTGGCCCAATAGCTCAGTTGTAGAGCTGCTGCCTGTGGTACGAGGAGTTTGATTTCCCTCTAGCCTAGATTATTCTCCAGTGACTGGAAGTGTGAATGTGAATGAGTGTGTGTGATCTAATGCATCAAATAAGAAAGTCACTAATCAACAACATTGTCATTGGGCAACATGTTTCCAGGGAATGCCGTTGATAGGACTTCACAGTTAAATAAAAAAAAATTCATGTGTTCCATTCATATGATTTTCTCTGCATCTCTGTAACATATTATTATTAAAAAGCTTACGCTTCTATTTACTTCATTCTAATTGAGAAAAAATTAGCAGAAATAGTCTTATTACTTGCTTCCTTGTAAGTAGAAGTGAAATAAGGGTGTAAAGTGGTAGTCAAAAGCTGGTTGCTGTGTGACTGAAGTTCCCTTGTTTCTATAGAAAGGAGTTGACAAACATCTGCATGAGAACATTATAAGTTTTTCAAAGCTGAAACCAATAATAAGGACTTTACCAAAAACCATCAACTCCACAAAAAAATTATATTACATAAATTGTGTGTTTTAACGTGCTCTACATTTTTTTTCTGATAAGTTTTTATCTATCTCTTACGGTTTTGCTGTTATGCAAAATTCCGTAAAATGCATCCAGAATAAAGTAGTCTTCACAGGCTATTCCTATAAAATTCAAGATATACATTTTATTTTTCTTTACCATACCTATGATATTTTAACCAAAATCGTTAGAGCCATTTTTAAGAAAATCAACATTTTCGAAAATTTTTCCATGTAAAGGGTAGTTAGGGTTGGGGATTTTCTTAAAAATCTTTGTGTCGCATCCTTGGACGATACCAAACTTAAATACCAAGTTTGCTATTTAATTGTCTTTTCGTTTTTGACCTATGCTGACACACACACGTACATTTTTCTGAAAATGCTTCTTCTTTTGGATTCAGGGGGTCTCAAAACATATATTTTCGGTGAAGTCTTGGTATCGAATTTTTGGGTGCAATACAATACCTTCGCTATACACTATGTATATAGTACGCATAGAGAAAGTAAAAAGATATCAGGTGTTCCATTCACATGATTTTCTGTACCTGTTCTACAAACAAGCTATGCTCACAAAAGATTATTCCTTTATCTGCATTATACTAATCGAGATAAACACTAAATGAATTTATCTTATTAGGTGTTTCCTTGTAAGCAGAACTGAAATAAGGCAATACACTAACCTAAAATCAATTTTAAAATATTTTAAAAACCGGTCCTATATGAACAATTTAAGTTCGGTTCGCTTTGCATTTTTAGAAAAGGCAAACAGAGATGAAAGGAAAGGTGACATCGTCTAAGAAACTATATAGTTCAAAATTGAAACCAATAAGAAGCAACAATGATCAACTCGGAAATTAATCAACTCTACAACAAAAATGTGTATTACATAAATTGTGTATTTTAACGAGATCTACATTGCTTGTATATTAAGTTTTTGTTTATTTCTTATGGTTTATCAGTTATGCAAATTTCACCAAAATTCACTCAAAATGAATGGGTCTTTAGAAGCTATTCCCAGAAAATACATTTTATATGTAGTGTAAATAGCTTTAATATGCGGTATTTTAATCAAAGACGTTAGAGCAATTTTTGATATAATTAAAATTTTCAAAAATGTTCCATGTTAATGTAGTTTGGGGTAAGGGATTTTCTTGAAAAGTTGGGTATTTAGAGGTATTTTAGTTGTGGTTTTTTTTTGCCATGCTGTCCATACACACACACACACACACACACACATACACATACTATACTGTGGATAAAAATATTGATTTCCAATTTGTCATTTTCGTCATTAAAAGTAATAGTATAAAGTAATTGCGATATACATTTACTAAGTTAGCCAAATGGAAATCTTTGTTTAATATCGTTTTTTTTTTCAAAAAAAAACGTCAATACAGCACGATGCTTGCAATATGAGAAAAAATTTGGAACACAAAGTCTGCCTTGAAGCTTATATCATATACTGGGTAATAATCATGAAGAAAGTTGGTTACGGATTCACATAACTTTGGCAGGCACACAAAGGGACTGTGTGACGTGCTTTGCATTTAATTGCCGGGTAATGTTTGCTCCTGTGAAGCAGCACTTAACTATGGGTAGATCCCAACTCAAACATGCCTGTTTGTCGTGTCCGGCAAACCCGATTAATTGACACAGGGCGAATCTCAGATACAAAGTAGTGTTGCCTTTCGTCTCTTCTCTCAACGCCCTTTCAAACAAAAATCAAACGTGATTTTCTGTACCTGTTTTCCAAACAAAATGTTCTTACAAAAGAATATTCTTCTGTCTGCATCACACTTTTTACTTTCTCTATACGTACTATGTACATCGTGTAAAGAGAAGGTATTGCATGCACTCCACCCAAAAATTCGATACCGAGATTTCACTGGATATATGTTTTAGAGTCCCCTGTATCCAAAAAAAGCATTCTCTGAAAAAGGTCCGTGTATATGTGTGACCGTGAACACGATAGCTCAAAAACTAAAAGTCCATAAAATACCAAAGTTAGTATTTAAGTTTATTATCTTTCAGGGATGAGACACGAAGATTTTGAGAAAAATCCCCCACCCCAAACTACTCTTTATATGGAAATTTTTTCGTAAATTTTGATTTTCTTAAAAATGGCTTCAAAGATTTTGATTAAAATTTCGTATATTAAAGATATTTACCTGACAAATAAAATGTATTTCTTGAATTTTCTGGGAATAGCCTCTGAAGACTACTTTATTCTGGATGAATTTTACGGAATTTTGCATAACTGCTAAACCGTAAATGATGGATAAAAACTTACAATACAAACAATGTTTGATCACCTTAAAACACGCAATTTATATTATATACAGTTTTTTCGTGGAGTTAATCGTTTTTGAGATTCTCCTTCTTTTTGGTTTCAATTTTAAAAATCATACTTTTCTCATACAGGAATTTAACAGTTCCTGTCCATAGAAACAAAGGAACTTCAGTCACATAGCAACCAACCCTTGACTATCACTTTAACAAATAGTACTCCGTTATTTCGCTTCTATTTACAAGGAAGCTTGTAATAAGGCTATTTCTGCTGATTTTTTCTCCATTAGTATGCAGTAAATAGCAGCATAAGCTTTTTAACAATAATTTGTCGCAGAGATATAGAGAAAATCATGTGAATGGAACACATCACATTTTTTACTTTCTCTAGCCCCATATGCACAATGTAAATAGGGATAGAGAAGGCAATGATACCGAGATTTCACCGGAAGTATATGTTTTGGGATCCCCTGAATCCGAAAAACGCATTTTTAAAAACTATTCCGTGTGTGTCTGTCTGTCTGTATGTCCGTCTGTCTGTGTGTGTATTATGCCTTGTACAGCATAGCCCAAATCGGAAAGATCGTTAAATACCAAACTTGGTATTTAGTATTAGTATCTTCCTAAGATTTGACACGAAGATTAAAAAAAAAAAAAAAAAAAAAAAAAAAAAAAACACCACAAACTACCTTTTACATGGAAAATTTTTTGAAAATTTTGATTTTCTAAAAATGTCTCTAACGATTTTGATTAAAAGCCCGTATATTAAAACTATTTATATGCGAAATAAAATGTATATCTCGATTTTTTTGGGGATAAGCCTCTGAAGACCTCTTTATTCTGAATGAATTCTGCCAATTTTGCTTAACTGCTAAACCGTAAGAGATAGAACAAAAAACTCACTACTCAAAAAATGTACTTCGTAACAAAACACACAATTTATGTCCTTTATCTTTTTGTTGTGGAGGTAACCGTTTTCGAGATATTCCTTGTTACTGGTTTCGATTGTGAAGTACTTAAACCTTTCTCAGACAGGAAGTGTCCGTTTTTCTTTTGTTCTACTCCTGGCCAAGCAAAGAAGTGATTTGCAATGATAATCGCATAACGATAGCTTTTAAAACATTTGACAATCACTTTGGCATAGCTCAGTCCCTTATTCCCTTCTACTTATAAGGAACTAAGTAATAAGAACATTCTGCTAATATCTATCTCAATTAGCATTGTGTACAAAGAAAAATAATATTTTGTAGGAGGCTTGCAGAGCAGCTAGAGAAAGTCATGTGAGTGTAACACATCAGATTTGTTGTAGTAGTGTTTAACGCCTGCTTTTACTACTTGTGGCACCACAGATGACACTGGTGATACATGGAATGAAGATAGAGTACCGATGGAATGCGATGGTGGGGGAAACCGGAGAAAACCCGCCACTGCGACGCTTTGTCCACCACAAATCTCACATGCGGTCGCTTGGGGTCGAACCCTGGCCGTCTAGATGAGAGGCGAGGTGTCTAACCACTCGGCCACGGCGTAGCCATACATCAGGCTAAAGAGATAAATATTAACAGAATTGGTCTTATTACTTAGTTCCTTAGAAGCAGAAGGGAGATTCAGGAACACACCAGGCTAAAGCGATATTCAAATCTTTTAAAAGCCTATCGATATGTGAACAATTGAAGTTCATTTCGATTTCAATTTTCTGAAAAATAGAAAGCAAAGGAAACGAACTGGCAACAAAAATGCATAAGACATACTACTGTGTCAAGAAAGTTCCGGAAATTTGCCAATTAAAACACAAAAAATTAATTATTCATCCAAATTGATTTTATCGCTCTGAAATTAGGCCGGTTCTGAAATTAAACATTTATGCCAACGAATAATCCAATCATCAAAACATTTTTGTAGGCACTTTTGGGAATCGATGACAATTGTCTCCGCGAATTTTCCTTTATGTTTTCTATAGACTGAAACCGGGCGCCTCGAAGTGATAACTTGAGTTTTGGAAAGAAAAACGTCAGCAGGAGCCAGACCAGGTGAATATGGTGGTTGTTCGATGAAATTTGTTGAGTTTTTGGCCAGAAATTCATTCACAATAATAACCTTGTGAGCTGGTTGTTGTTCCACAAATCTGGCATGTTTGGCTGTATTTGTGCTTTCAAACGCCGCATAACGCTCAGATAATAGTCTTTATTTACAATCTGATCTTCTGGCAAGAACTCTGATTGCACGACACCGCGATAATCGAAAAAAACTGTCAACATCACCTTTAGTTTTGATCGAGTTTGACGTGCCCTTTTAGGTTTCGGTTCAGTTGGAACATTCGGAAGCTTGTTGACTGGTTTGAGTGTCAAACTCGTAAACCCAGTTACAATGCGTTTCATAAATGTGGGGTTGGAACTGGCTCGTTAGCATGTCTTCAGCAATCCTTACGTGACTGAGTTTTTGTAGAAAATTCAAGTCTTTCGGAACTAACCGAGCTGCAACGCGTGTCATGCCCAAACAATCGTTTAAAATGCTAAGAATCGATTCGTGAGACACAGAAAGTTCAGCGGCAATCTCTCTCAGACCTAAATGACGATTTTCAGACGCCATTTTCTTCACTTTAGCGATGTGCAGTTGAGTTGAAACCGCTGATGTCCGACCAGAGCGAGGCAAATCTTCCACCACATCTCGACCACTTGAATGCACTGTACCACTCGTATGTACGTGTTTTTAATAAAGTCGATTCACCGTAAGCCCTCTGTAACATTTTCAGCAATTCGGCACACGAAATACCATTTGCAATGCAACATTTGAGACACATTCTTTTTTCAATATTTGTAATCATCGTAAAATCGCAAATCACCTTTGAGATGAACTAACAAAATGGAGTACTGTAAACAAACTAGATGACAGATGACGATGAAGCTCCGCGTGGGTATAGAGGGAAGTTGTACTAACTTAGTGACAACAATAATTTTGAATTTCTTTTTAAATGATCAATTCCCGGTACATCGTGTGTTTTAACTTTTTACATCTTTGTGTTTATCCCTTACAGGTTACCACTGATGCAAAATTTAGCAAAATTCATCTAGAATTAACAGGTCTTCAGAAGCTATTCCCAGAAAATTCATGATACACATTTTATTTGTGTGTAAATAGTTTTAATATACGGTATTTTATTCAAAATCGTTGGAGCCATTTGTGAAAAAAACAACATTTTCAAAAAATGTTTTCATACAAATGCGCGGGGGCGCCGATTTGCTTGAAAACCTTCGTATCGCATTCTTGGAATAAATCAAACTTAAATAAAAAGCTTTATTTTTAACGGTAATTTGCTTTTGGGGCTATGGTGTCAACACACACACACACACACACACACACACACACACACACACACACACACATGGACCTTTTCCTAAAAATGCAGTTTTCTCAAGACACAATTTCCGGTGAAATCTCAGTATCGATTTTTGGTGAATCTTCTGTATTCACTATGTACAAAGTACGTGTAGAGAAAGTAAACAGTTGAACAACGAAAGTTATACTTCCAGCTTTACTTTCTAATAGTGCCGGAACACAACGAGACAGAGTAGGTAACCTCACAGGCAATAAAAATACCAGTTTGAAAGGTTATTGCACCTCATCTTCGAAATTGTGATGTTGAAAACCTGCAGAACTGTTACAACCAAAAAGTAAATATATAAGACTGATAAGCCGAGCTAGGAAGTTCGTACCGTTCTCCATTCCATATGCAGGTTGCGACCGACCATTCGCTGCATCAAAACAAGTCGTTGAAAAGAACGCAGGGGGGAGAGTTAAACAAACCTGTTGTCAAGGAAACAGTTCTGTTTCCAGAGAACAAAATAGACTTATCAGACATTCATAAACGCACACCTATTTTGATAATTAATTATGTACAACATGCACATATTTAAGGTGATTCTAGTTTCCTTCTTTAGATAAGTACATTATGAAAACACCCAAGCAATTATAACACGGATTTTAACATTTACTGATCAAATATACAATAATATCCAAATAATAAAATTAGTTCATGGATATTTGCAGACTCTTACTAATTAAAAATGAAAACAGGAGTTAAACTAAATCTTTACTCATCTGCAGCCATATTACTGAAAACTCTATCTACTTCTGAAGTCTTTAAATGAATCCCCCACCTCAAACTGTCCATTGTATGACAAATTTTTCAGAACTTTTGATTTTTTTAAAAGTGGCTGAAAGCATTTTTATTAAAATTGCAGCCATATGTTTAAGACATTTTATGACAAACGTTAGATAGCGGCTGTAGACCTGCTTATTCTGGATGACTTTTGTATAACTGCCAAACTATAAGAGATGGACATAAAACATATATATTGATAAAACAGAGAGTTTATGACATAAATTTTTGTAGAATATTCGTTTTCGATCGATGTTTTTGGATTTAATTTTAATATGCTCAAATGATTCTCAAACTGAAGCCATCTTTCGTTTCATACTTTTTTTTTTTACTCTTGGTGTGCAAATAAAAACGAATTTCAATTGTTTCACATAGCGACCAACTTTTAAATGATTTAGTCAACGCTTTTGCATAATAGGTATATTTCTTATTTTCCTTCTACATGTAAAGAAGAAATTAAAAGTTCACTTTCAGCTAATATATATTTTTATTAGTATGGTATAGAAAAAAGTAAAATTACTTATATGACTGGTTTGTTGGTAAAACTGATAGAGATATCATCTAAATGGAACACATGAGAGTTTTATTTTAAAACACGATTAAACTTGAATACTTTTTGTTACTTAAAATAAAGGTGCAAAAATATTTTATTAATATACAATATATATATATATATATATATATATATATATATATATATATATATATATATATATATATTTATTGGAGCATTATTTGCAATTATGCATTTTAATCACTTTGACTCCTTTTTTGTTAGTTCTGCTTTAAAATCAGAGAAAGTGCATAAAGGATCAATAATAAGGTTTCTGGGTTTAAGAGCTCGTGCCCATTAAAGCACTGAATTATACTTTTACCTGGTTGCCTTGGAAAAAACACTATTCTACTTCTTACATTTTAAACCAACCAACGAAATAGTTGGTACCATTGCAATAAGATCCTAAGTGTATTTATATATTCTCCAAACAGTTCTTTTGAGAGTAAATACTTCTCTTAGAATAAGAATAATGATAATGATGATAACTATAATTATTTATTTACTTATTTATTTATTAGACTGACTCACAAATGGGTTTGCCAAGTGACACAGAACAATATACATTTAGAGGTTTTTAACAAAACATGTTATAAGTGAGTATTACAAAAAATATTTTATCATACGTTATAACAGTTATATAAAATTAAGCTATGAGAACAAATTGTAGCAGATTATAAAACATGTGCAACAATAAAAGTTATAACAATAAAGAGAAGAAAAAAAAACTACAAAAATAAAGCGATTAATAAACCATAATACATTTTATGTTCTGTTCAAAGCATATAAGTGATTTCGAAAATGTTTAAGGAATGTTTTATGAATAATCTTTATTGTAGTTCGGTTTGTTTCCTATTTAAAAAGTTTTACTCCATTAATTTTGTCTCAAGCAGCCTGACGCTTGCTTTTTCAGTTTAGTTTAACAGAGTTTATATTCTAATATTTAAGAGCTTCTAATATATTTATAAGTAAAACGTTAGTGTCTCTGTTTTGCTTTGTTTTCTTTTTCTGTCTCTCCTAAGGCTTTAGAAATACTATAAACTATCTCAATATTTTATTTACTTTTACAACTGTTTTCACTAAGGAGAGTAATACGATTTAAAGATTTCTTGGTTTTGGTTATTAATGATAATTTCACGGGATACCAACCGAGTTAAATTGGAGTCCTAAGAATCTAAGCTTTCGACCAACTTAACTCAGTGATCTTCGTCTCTGAACAGGCAAAAACGATGAGAAGTTGGCGGACCGCGAATTTCACATGTCATGCAGAATTGCAACCGTGGGAGGAGTCAAACGCTGCGTCAATTAGAACGCGGGACACGGTCTCTATTATTCCGCTTTTCAGAGGAAACTTGCTTGCGACCATTATCGCAAATCAACTGTGTGCACAATTTCAGCAATTAAGGGAATGTAGATACAAGAAGAAATAGATAGCTTTTACTATCTGGCACATATAAATACAACAAAAAAGGTGTCGACTTTATTGGAGAAAATGCTTTTAAGTGCACATTAAGAGTAAATGTATGTAAGTGAAATGAATTTCTTTCTGCTCTACTAACAGAAAATAAATTGTTTAAGTTGAAGAATGAAAAAATAACAAAGCTTTTCTTTATTTTCAGAAATTTAAATCCAGCAGCCACCTCATTTCTTTACGTAAATATTAAGATATAACAGAGAAAAAGACATTTATGAAGTAATTCTATGTCTTGCTATGAGAATTTTGGCAAGTAGCCTACATAGAAACTGTTATAGAACGGAAAGTTTTGCTAATAAAATGTTGCTACATAACCCGTATGATAAACTCTGTCTGAAAGCAGAGAGCTGTGAGATATGGAAAGTGTTTGTCTGTCTCAGTTTTTGTCCTAACAAATCAAGCTTAATGTCTTCCCACTCTAACTCAAATCTTAGCGTCCTAGATTCCGTTTGCAGCTATACATTACCTTCTTCCTTTACGGTATTCATCATTTAATATAAAACTATAACTTGCACCTTACAGACCAAATTTATTTTCGATCAAAACAGGTTTTATACACTTAGCGGCCTAAGGTGAAAACTCCTGATAATAAAAAGCTCCTACCCATAATGCACCGATTTTTTTTAAGTGTCTAAATCTTGAAAATCAGTGCCAGCATAAATGTGGGAATTTTATATGTTTGAGTTCTCACTGTAATCTGAAACTTTATGTTAAAGGAAGAGAAGGAAGGTTAAAAAAAAAACAAAAAAACAAAAACGATGGCCTGCGTAAACTTATTATTTATTTTTTTTTTTTGGTAGTGTTTAGTGCTTGCTTTTTACTACTTGTGGCACCGTAGGCGATGACCCTGGTGATATATGAATTAAGATGGAGCACCGGTGGAATGCGATAGCGGAAGAAACCGGAGAACCCGGAGAAAACCCTCCCCTGCGCCGTTTTTTCCACCACAAATCTTACATGCGGTCGCTTGGGATCGAACCTGGCCATCTAGCTGAGAGGCAAGTGTACTAACCACTCGGTCACTGCGCGGCCCCTAATAATAATAATAATAATAATAATAATAATAATAATAAGAAGAAGAAGAAGAAGAAGAAGAAGAAGAAGAAGAAGAAGAAGAAATGGCTTGCTTTTTATGGACGCTCTTTACCTACTGCGGTTCTCAGTGTTCCATTCTAAATTTGGCGTGAAAGACTGCTTAATTTTGCTCACAGACCTGACTCTCAGGCTTGAGGTTCTTTTACGTGCCGCAAATCTACGACACGGGACTAACGGCTTTACTTCCCTTCCGAAGGAAGCCATGCTAAGGATTTTCACAACAGAAGAAATACATTGTCCTCCGTCGGGTTTGAACCCGCGACCTTGGGTATATGAGGTTAATAATAATAATAATAATAATAATAATAATAATAATAATAATAATAATAATTAATAATAAAACTCTTTAGAATATCTATAACACATGCTTGGTTGCAATGAATACATTCATTTATACTTCCAACAGTGATACGATTTATACAATACTAGAGGAATTATCCGGAGTTTTTGGAGTTTAACAGTTGTAGTAAAGCATACATTTTTAAACGAGCATTTTCGGAAGTCATATATTTTATTCACGTGGAATTTCCTTTATCTATTTTGTTTATTTCTTCACCCTATATAAAGTTGAGGTGATAACTTTACCAAGCAATACGTACAATACAATAGAATATTGAGGCAAAATTGGGAAAGCAAAATACATTTCTATACAAACTAATAAAGCTAAATATACAGGGGTCAAACAAGTACTGTTAAAAGTAGTAGTTACATATATTTTGATAAACTGTACCTTAATATTTATCCACTTCTGTGTCTTGGTAGATTTTACTTTCTCTAAACGTTCTATGTACATAGTTGGTATAGAAAGTAATGTACCTAAAATTCATACCGAGACACATGTTTTTAGGAGCCATCAATCATATATAAAACATGTACCTCGGTATGAATATTCACACACACACATATATAATATAATATATAAAGGCCGTTTCAAAACGATACCAAACGAAAATAGCAGTCGATTAGCTTACACTTTGATTTATCCGAAACTTGATGTCGCAATTTTCAAACTCTTCTATTTAAAGTTTTATGTGTGTTTAAAAATTACACACATTTGAAATTAGGCAGCGAAGGAACAACGATCGACATACGTCACACCCACATGATACGTTTTCCCATTACTAAGGTGACGTGGGGCCGCGCCAGCATGTCTTATCAAACCACGCCTACACCACGCGACTGGGACCTTCTCTACCAATCGGCATCACTCTTGGAGTGGGCCAGGCACGTGCCATTTGGTTATGTACGACTGATGGTGATTTTGTGGCAGTTTTTGTATGTGCCGAATATAGAGCTGAACATTTTATTCACGTATCACGTACGGCATGACCAACAAGGTCCACATATTCGTTTGGTGTCGTTTTGAAACACCTTTATATATATGCATGTGTATCTGTGTGTATATCCGTATGTCTGTGGACAATAACTCATATACTCGGTTAAATACCAAAACTTAATATTTAAGTATGTATCTTCCAAGGATGCGGCATGGTATTTTTCAGGAAAATTCTCCCTACTCCAAACTGCCTGTTACATGGAAGATTTTTGCGAAATTTTCAATTTTCTAAAAATGACTAACGATTTTCATTAAAAGGCCGTATATTATATATGTCTACGTGACAAATAAAAGTAGATTTATACCGAATTTCTTGAAAACAGCCTTTGAGGTCCTCTTCATTCTGAATGACTTTTGCATAACTAGTAAACCGTAAGATATAGTCAAAAATACTACACAAAACTGTGTATGTCGTCAAAACACACAATTTATGTCATATGTTGTTTTTTTGTATAGTTGACAACCTCAGAAATATATTGTTATTGCTTTCAGTTTTAAATACTTACAATTTTCTGGAAAGGAAAGTCCTCATCCGTTTCATATCCCAATTGTTTTACTCCTGACCATAGAAAGAAAGCAGAACTTCAATGACAATCACCGAGCGACAGCTTGTAAACGCTGTGACTGTCGCTTAGCCTAGTGAATTTCTTTATTTTCCTCCTCCTTATAAGGAAATAAGTAATAAGACTAATTCTGGCAAAGTTCATCTAGAATAGCAATATGTAGATAAAGAATAATCTTATGTGAGAAAGGTTTGTTTAGAGAACAGATAAAGAAAGTCATATGAATGGAATAAATTGAACTTTTCACTAAGAGTTTCCTTACAAACCAATTTCAAAATTTACTGATGTATTTGGTATGGACTTAACTGCGCCGCGAAAGGAACAACACCTGTCAGTATAGATTCCTATTTTGTTCCGCGTTTTCACATCCATGCGTGACTTGCTGGTCTAGATAATGTGACGTCAATGGTCTAGCATTAGGCATTTAGCTCTGTTCCGCAATAACATTCCTTACCTAGACACCTGCCCACTCATTGTTACGGCACCTGACTCTACATCTCCATGGAAAAAAAATCTTATGTGCTACATTCACATGACTTTCTCTACATCTCTGCAACAAATTATTGTCATTCTATTTACTTAATGCTAATCGAAAGAAATGAGCAGATATAGTCTTATTACTTGCTTCCTTGTAAGTAGAAGCGAAATAAGGGAGTACCATAGGTTAAAGTGATAGTCAAAAGCTGGTTGCTATGTTACTGAAGTTCCTTTGTTTGTATGGATAGGAGTTGACACAGTCCTGTGTAAGAAAACTCAAACAAAAAACAAGGAATATTTAAAAAAAAAAACGATCAACTCCATTAAAAATTGAATATAATATGAATTGTGTGTTTTAAAGTGATCTACATTTTATACGTGGTAACTTCTTTCCATCTCTTAAGGTTTAGCAGTTGTACAAAATTCCCAGAATGTGGTTATCCCAGAAAATTGAAGATATACATTTTATTTGTCAGGTAAATAACTTTAATATGCGATATTTTAACCAAAATCGTTAGAGCCGTTTTTGAGAAAATCAAAATTTTCGAAAAAAGTTCGATGTAAAGGGTGGTTTGAGGTGGGGGGATTTTTCTCAAAATCTTGGTGTCGCATCCCTGGAAGATGCTAAACTTATTACCAAGTTTGGTATTTTACCGACTTTTCGTTTTTGAGTTTTCGTGTTCATAGACACACGGATACACACACACACACACACAAAAACACACACACATACATGGACCTTTTTGTGAAAATGCTTTTTTTGGATTCAGGGGACTCTAATACATATATTTCCGGTGAAATCTCGGTATCGTATTTTTGGTTGGAGTGCAATAGCCTTTCTATACACTATGTACATAGTACATGTAGAGAAAGTAATAAACACGCATGCATTGTGTGTGTCACGTCTACTTGGAAGCACTAACCAACCTAACAGCATTTTTTTACTCCATGGCACGACAGCTCACGGGGAACCTTGGCCTACCGCCCGGCCGCTGCGTCCCCCATCTCGGTCCACTACAGACGTCATGGATGGGGTGCAGTATTGGAGGGTGAGACGTGGTCAGCGCCTCTAGCCCCCCCGGCCGGTTAATGCGGTCCTCATGACCTGGAGCCGCTACTTCTCCATCAAGTAGCTCCTCAATTGGCCCCCCAGGGACCTTACGAGGCTGAGTGCACCCCGGCCCAGGTACTGGGGATCGAACCCAGGTCTCCCGCTTGGTAAGTAGCAACGCTACCACCGCGCTAAGGAGATGACCAACCTAACAGCATACTACTCTTAATAAATTAAGCATTTGTCCTCAAATGAAGCGAATATTAGTTACGTTTGTTCATTACAGGGTTACTACAAAAGAAATAGACAACTTCAACTGCCTGTAAAACAAAAACTATTATAGATAGCAATCTAATTATTTTGGAGGTATGTTGAGAAACTCTCAAAGTTTTGTTTGTTGCTATTGGTAACGCTGTAGTGTTTTGTTTGTTGTTGCAGAGGCTGAAATGGCGGAAAATCCTATGGAAAAGGCATATTGCATGTTGGAATTTGCTAGAACGCAATCAGCAACTGTTGTCCAACGACATTTTAGAACACGTTACCACAAAACGCCACCGACTAGACAGTCAATCTACGACTGGTATAGAAAATTCGAGACAGCGGGATGTTTGTGCAAAGGGAAGAGCTCGGGAAGACCAAGAGTTTCGGAAGAAAACGCTGAACGTGTTCGTTCTGCCTACATAAGAAACCCACAGAAATCGACATCTAGGGCAAGCATGCAATTACAAATTCCACAGCAAACTGTATGGAAAATCTTGCGGAAGCGACTGCCTTACAGATTACAGATGTTGCAGTTTCTGAGTGAAGAAGATAAGGTCATACGGCGTGACTTTTGCATCGACATGTTGCGACATGATGATGACGATGCTGGTTTTTGTGAGCGCATCATTTCATTGTTGTGGTAACGGTTCTAAAATGTCGTTGGGCAACAGTTGCTGATTGCGTTCTAGCAAATTCCAACACGCAATATGCCTTTTCCACAGGATTTTCCGCCATTTCAGCTTCTGTAACAACAAACAAAACACTACAGCGTTACGAATAGTAACAAACGAAACTTTGAGAGCTTCTCAACATACCTCCAAAATAATTAGGTTGCTATCTCTAATAATTTTTGTTTTACAGGCAGTTGAAGTTGTCTATTTCTTTTGTAGTAACCCCGTATACTGTTCCTCAACTTCCAATATAACATCTGCATATATACCCCTAATAGCCTGTGTATTGAAGAAAAGAAAAAAAGATAACCAAAATGTTTTAAGTGTCCTTTTTATTTTCTCTACCTCGTATGTACAATATAATCGAGAAGATATGGTATTTCAACCAAAAATTCAAAACCAAGATTCCACCAGAAATACATGTTTAAGGTTTTCCTGAATTCAAAAGAAAGGGGAAAAAAAGAAATTGCTAAAAGGGTACTTGTGCATGTGCCTATAAACAGTAAAACGTCACAATAAAATGGTTAATTGTTTTTTCACACAAGCCGTGTGAAGATATAAGTTGGATAAGTAGAGTTAGACTGAGAAATTCAATGCCTTAGCCGGGATTTGAACCATAATAGTTAGCTATACTATGAATCCTGGGACATAAAGTACTTACAGTATTTTAAGTCGCCGTTGGGGTGGTCATCTCAAAATAATTTGAGATCACTTTGTGGGTTACCAGGAAACATGCGAGTCAGTTGAGAAATTCAATGCTATGCCGGCATGTTGCCATGTTAGCTCAGTGGCAGAGCAACCGACTAGAGACCGGGAGATCCGTGGTTCAAATCCTGGCAATGGAATTGAATTTTCAGTCTGAGTCTATCTATCCATTACAAAAAAAAGTTGATGAAATGCCAAGCTTTGTATTTAAGTACATTATTTTCCAAGGACGCAACACGAAGATTTTCACCAAAATTCTACATTCTAATTACCATTTAAATTAAACATTTTTCGAAAAGTGACTTTCTCAAAAGTGGTTCTAAAATAGCACATGTTTAATAGATGTTTATGACACACAAAATTTATATTCCTCTGAAATCCCGTTCTTCCGAATCACTTTAGTACAACTGATAACCCGTAAGAAACATAGATCTCGTTGACACACAAAATTTACGTCTTATACATTTAATTATAGATTAAAATATTTCTCAAGACATTCTTCGTCATTGTTTCAGTTTTGAAGTATTGCAATTTTCTCAACTGGAGGTCAGTTTTCATTTCACCTCTCTTTTGGCAAGCAAAAGAGAACAGAATTTTATTTGTTTTACATAACACTTAAACGATTTTATTTTACTCAATTCACCCCTCTCTTACCAATACATTTCACCTCTCACTTACCAATCCATGTCACCCTCTAGTTTACTGCATTACTTTATTTTCCTTCTACTAACAAAGAAGTATGCAATAAGACATATTCTGTTAATTCTTTTAATTTATTTATGAACGCTCTTTAAGTGCCGTGGTTCTTAGTGTCTAATTCTATATTGTGCGTAAAAGACTACTTAAGTTTTTCGAAGCCTTTTTATCATGCAGGAAGTTCTTTTACACACCGTAAATCTACGACATGGAACCAACGACTTTACTTCCCTTCCGAAAGAAACCATGTTAAGGATTTTTACGCCCGAAAACAATCCATCGACTTGCGTCGGGTTTGAACTCGCCACTTTTGGAAGCAGAGGCTAGCGTGTTATCTCTAGATAACACTAGAACAGGGGACGGAGGACGACAATTCTCTAAGATTTATCCAGATTAGCATGATATAGATAAAAGAATAATGTTTAGAAATAAAATTTCTTTTTTTGTAATAGCTACAGAAATTCATGTGAATGGAACACATCACATTTTTAATATTTTAATTTGAAATTTTGGCGATTGCTTCTTAAAATTAGTAGGTGATGATAAATTATAGAAACTATAAAATTTAGTCAGCTTTGTACACAGAGCACAAATAGTAATAAACATCGAATTTCTGATTATCTGTAGGGGATTTATAGGGTTTGTCTTCTGATATCCACTGGCACCACCGTCACTCTAATTGGGGAAGGAGGAGGGGTTTTAACTTGCCTGTTGTGGTAACACGTAATTCTGCTTGGTGACAGTCAGCAATGCCTTACACAACTGAGGTGACCCGCGGCCATATTGTGGGCATGTGGGAAGCATGCATGTGGCACGGTAAAACAAATTGCAACTGCTGTGCAAATGAGTAGATCTGTTGTGCAGTATTGGATTAAACGTTTCCAGGAGCGCGGTGAAGATGGATTAAAGAAGCGTCCGAAATCGGAAAAGCCAAGAAAAATAACGGCGGAAGTCGATGTTAAGATTATAAATGCAAGCAGAGATAAACCATTTAAACCGTCTACAAGATTTCGCCGCGACCTTAGGCTACCTTACTCCTTCACTACGGTGAGAAACTGCCTCCATGAAACTGGCATCCATCATCGAAAGGCAGCAAAGAAAATAGGTTTGACTGAACAGCACCGTAACAGTCAAATGGGGTTTGCAATTGAATACTTGGTGAAGCCTGACAGATTTTGGCAACTAGTGATTTTCTCAGATGAAAAGGTTTTTTGCTCTGATGAGGATGGCGAATGTATTTGTGGTGACCAGACAATACTCGCTATGTTCCAGAACACGCAGTTGCCAAGAAAAGAAGTGGCCGCATAAGTGTGGGATTTTGGGTTTGGAGGTTCACGAACAATACTGATTATTGCCTACTTTACAGTTCTATTCTCCATCAGATCAAACCTCATCCCCGCCGTAACTTTAGGCATTATACCAAAAGCAAAATGTTCTACCAGACGCACATAAAACAATTCTGCCAACTCCAAACATCTCGAGAACCTGCTTATATTCAAGTAAATTTCGAAACAGGTATTTTCTCTGTAGACATGATTAACCAAGCGAAAGATAGCCAAAATTCGGTCTCCACCATTTTGAAAAGAGACATGTTACCTAATCTCACTTCCAATTGAGTAATGTGGCTATTCCTATTAGCGAATGAGTTGACAAACCCAGCATAGGTATGCTCTATTGGTTCGATATAGAACGCAAGGTGTAATGCACCTGAAAGTTGATGGTATCAGTCAGTAAAATAAAAACATGACATAATGAAGTACCCTACAAACGATAAGGAATGCGGTGTACGGAACAAGACAGTGCTGATTTCTTTTTGTGCTTTCTGTACTTATGATAGCACTTGGAATATAGAAACAATTAGGGCATTGACCATCAAGTTCTTAATAGATTCTAAAAGTATTTTCAACACGTTAGCAATAGAATGTGGAGGAGTTTAATCGAGTTAGAACAAATCATTAGAAACGTCGACAAACGAACAAAAAATCTTTGGAGTTCCGTACCGTATTACTAGAACGACACTGAAGATGCATGTTTTGTGACATTGGGTTTTTTAAAACTTCATTCAATTTTTTTCATTTACTGAAAGGTGTTCAAAATGGTTTCATCAATCTTCTAACGATCTCATCATTGGATGTCTTACTTTCTTCCATATTCCAAGAGTCTGCTAACATGCGTCACTTGAGATGAATATTCATAATTAAATTAGTGAAAGGATGTATTTATAAACTTCTCTGGTTTGCTAGATCACACAGGACCAAGAAAGTTCACAACTGCAGAAACAATTCAAATGATTGTGTCAATGCTAATATAGATGCTTTGTGGTTAAGAATGACACCCATAAAATACCCTTCTTATACGCAATAAAGTATGTCTAAGACGCAAAATCAATGTTTTGAAGACATAAGTAGGTGCAAAGCAACATGTTGATCCACCCTTGTGGGAGTACATAGCTGGTTTAAACCTGTTTTAACTAGAAGTCAAAAACTAAATGTTCCTGTGTATCAAACCACATGCAGTGAATTGATTTGTTCGGTGGAAACTCTTCCCGGAAACAATATTTCTGTGTTCTTGTGGCAGCATATCCTCTGGCCATTTGTTAAAGCCCACAGTTTGTAGTTGCATGCGCAACTCTCTGTTCTCCTGTTTGCAGTGTTTTAATTTAGTGGAGTTTGTGGCATTTGAGAAAATGCCAAAAGCTGGTACTTTAGATTTTGAAATGGTTGATTGAATGTTGTCGAAAGAAAAGCAAATGGCTCAGAACACGAAAATACATACAAAGAAATATAAACTTAATACAAGCGTAATAATGGCTTAAACTTTCAAATATCAAATAAGAAAAAATCTGTAATTGTGTAATACAGGGTGGGGTACGATAAAACTCGCCCCGAATACTCGACTACTCAAGTTCTGTTGCGACTTCGTTTTTTATTTTCAGTATAAAAGCCGTTGAGACACGAACATTTTCAGACTTTCCTAAACAATGACAACTATACTATGACAAATTGTAATTTTTTTTTTTTTTTTTTTTTTTAGTTTAACGTCCTTTAACCTGGTTGTTCATATCGGACTATGAATGAAATTGGTGAATGATGCTCAAACGATCTTGGGGTCCATGAAGCTTAAAGTTACTCTACATTCGTCTTCTCAAGATAAGGGAAAACCCCGAAAAAAACCTTATCCGGGTAACTCACCTTAAGCGAGATTCGAATTCTGTGAGGCAGACACAATACCACCACACTACCCAGGAGGACAAATTGTGTTTTAAAGAGATGTGTGGTAAGCTTTCGTCTATCTCTTACAGTGTACCAATTATGCAAAGGTCATCAGAATGAAGAAATATTGGCAGAAAGTTCAAGGTATTTGCCACAAATATACCTTTAAAAGTACGGTATTTTAATGAAAATCATTAAGGCAGGGCGCAACATTTCAGTGAAGCAAAAGGAAATCATTTTCAGCACTTACTGTAACATAAAAGACAGTATCAATTCAGTAAATTTACACCTCTGCACTAATCCAATTATAATTTCTTTATTATCTAATTATTATAAGTTTAAATATTTGTTGTTGTATCTGCTCGTGATGGCCAACAATTCATGCGTAATTGGCTGGCGAGCAGCGTGTACTCGGTGAGCTAATTACTTTCTCTACACGTACTATGTACACAGTGTATATAGAAGGAATTATACTCCACCCAAAAATTGGATACCGAGATTTCACCGGAAATATATGTTTTGAGTCGCCCTGAATCAAAAAAAAAAAGCATTTTCACAAAAAGGTCCATATGTGTGCCTGTATGTATATCTGTGTGTGTGTGTGTTTTTGAGCAGCATATCTCAAAAACGAAAAGACCTTTAAATACCAAACTTGGTATTTAAGTTCAGTATCTTCCAAGGATGCGACACGAAGGTTTTCAAGAAAATCCCCGCACCTCAAACTACCCTTCATAGGAAAAAATTTCCGAAATTTTTGAGTTTCTAAAAAATGGCTGTAACGATTTTGATTAAAATATAGCATACTAAAGCTATTTACGTGACAAATAAAATGTATATCTTGAATTTTCTGGGAATAACCTCTGAAGGGGACTTTATTCTGGATGAATTTTACGGAATTTTGCATAACTGCTAGATCGTAAGAGATGGACAAAAACTCATCACACATAAAAATGTTGAGCACGTTAAAACACAAAATTTATGTTATATACATTCCTCTCGTGCAGTTGATCGTTTTTGAATTATTCCTGGTTTTTTATTTCACCTTTAAAAGCATACTTTTCTCACAAATGTATTTGTCAACTCCTGTCCATACAACCAAAGGAACTTCAGTCACATAGCAACCAGCTTCTGACTATCACTTTAACCTATGATACTCCCTTATTTCACTTGTACTAACAAGGAAGCAAATAATAATACTATTTCTGTTAATTAATGTTTTCTCGATTAGATGAAGTAAATAGAATAATTTGTTGCAGAGATAAAGAGAAAGTCATGTGAACGAAACACATCAGATTTTTTATCTTGCTGAGAAATATGGCTAATTCTATGTTTCTGGTAAACGATGATACGTCGTCCAGTAATTATATTAGGCTGTCTGCAATATTGCTACGGATCATGCAGCAATATTGAAGCGTTGTAATGGAAATGCCACTGTTTATATTGGTAGTCGTTTTCTAAAAGAGCTGATAATTATGAAAAACCGTAACAGTGAAGTGAACCAATATACAAGGCAATGTAAGTAACAATTAAGTTTTGTGTGTTAGAGTTTGATGGAACTTATAAGTTAAGTTAATAAATAACACACATATGTAAATACGGATACTATGATTAGAAAATGTACATTATTTTCAAAAGTATTCCTTATGTTTTGTGTTTAAATAAAACTATACATAAATTATTATATTGTTTTTATATTATTTATGATAATTGCATCCTTTATTGACTTAATAATCATTCATGTATTATACAGCTCTGACTAAATTGTGCACATTTACCCAGAACCAACGATCTACAATTAGAGCATCTTCCGGTTTGTATACGCACACCATGTACACCATAAGATCTCTTGTTCCATGCTCACAGAAAAGAATTGAAAGAATGAAAAAAACAAATAAAAAAAAAAAAAAAAAAAAAAAAAAAAAACAGATGAGGCAAAGGGAAACATTATTGGTGAATTAAAGGGGTAAAAGGAATAATGCTGTAATTTGTATTCTTATACGATCCAAAACTTGTCCTTGCTTCCAAAGCCTATCAATAATATAATCAGGGATAAAATCAGGAAACTTTTAGTAAAACAGGAACTCCAATAGTAATTACTTTTAAGAGCTTCACCACTCTTCAGCGATTGCCCTGCATTCCAAATTTGCATTCTTCCCAGTTGAACAAGTCATCGGCCTCCAGGCGCTGATCATTCATCTTTCTGTCAATCTGTTCTCTCCACGTTACTCTTAATCTGCTCCACTTCATTCTTCCACAAAGTGCCCATTCTAAAAAAAGTCCTCAGCCATTTCGTCCTCCATTCTACTGACATGTCCATACCATTGAAGACTCACTTTAATTCTCTCCACCACTCTTTCCTCCATATCCATAATCTATCTCACCAACTCATTTCACCTTTTCTCCACTCTTGATACCGCACTACACCTTGCTTCATCCATTTCCACTGACAGGATCTAAGATTCCTGTCCCTGTACCAAAGTCCAAGCCTCGACACCATACGTCACACGTTCTACCACAGTCTTCAAAACCCTCTTCTGTATACAATTCAACATGTCTCTACTCCACAAAATGCCATTCACCATTCGTATAGTTCTTCAACGCAACCAGCAGGTGGCAGGCTGAGGGCAGCCCGATGGTGGGTTACACTTGCTTCTATTCTTTAAGAAGAATTTAACGACGTTATGACGGAAATGTGGGGTTTACAAGATGGCAGGTGAGAATAAGGGTATGGAATGACAGGAGGAGGCAAGTTTTGCTCCTCAACGGATGCCAGTTATAGTGCAACAGCCCTTGTGCACCGCTGGTATAATGATTTTTCAAAAATGTTTATTTTTGTAAAATGTTGATGTCCAAGCAACTCTTGAAGGATTGTAAGGAACATAGTGGTAGCAGCTGTTGGAGGTGCTCCTTCATGCTTGTTCTATCCAACTTTATATCCGCTTTATCACTCCCTTTTTCATTAGTAGGCGATCCCAGATGTTTAAACATTTTATCAGCTTTAGCAATTTCTTGGGGTACGCAGCCGCCTCGTCCACTTCGCCCACTACCAAGTATTGAATTCTATCCATGTTTACTCCTAGTCCTCTTACTTCAAAAGTAGGTTCCCTAAAGTTTCCTTATTATATATTTTACATCCTCGAGACTATGAGCCATCACCACATGGTCTCTGCAAATAGCAGAGAATGTATAACATCTCCCCGAACTTGAATACCCATGACTCCACAGGGCTAATATCAATGCTCTAATAATATTGGACATACAGAATGTTAATGAACTATACCGAAATATTTTCACAGAATATGTAGATCACTTAAATAAGCAATTTGGATTAAGAGACTTATGGCCTGTTTATTGAAATTTCCAAGTAACGGTTCTAAGTTTCTGAAGTGCCAGCACGCAATGTACCGCGGCACATCGTCTGGAATGAAAATAATAATAATTAAAAACATTTACTCTATGACAGGAATCGTAATATGACTTTTGGGATAGCAGCTTCCCGCGTTACGAATTAAGCCATCAGAGCAGTTGAAAAAACGCTTCCAGTGTAGGCTATATAACAAAAGAACGTAGTTAATGATAGCTCAGTGTCGCACTGTCAAGTTCGAGATTTTACAGACATTAAATCTTGAGAACGCTAATAACGAGCTGCTAAAAATCAATATTTCTATACTCTGGCAGCAGTTTTAAATACATTCTAAGCCATTTTTTCTGTCTCTATACACAATATGTACATAGTGTATAGGGAAGGTATTGCACTCCACCAAAAAATTCGATACCGAGATTTCACCGGAAATATATATTTTAGGGTCCCCTGTATCCAAAAAATGTATTTTCAGAGAAAGGTTCCTGTGTGTATGTCCGTGTGTCTGTGAACACGATAACTCAAAAACGAAAATTAGGTAAAATACCAAACTTGGTATTTAAGTTTAGTATCTTCCAGGGATGCGACACGAAGCTTATGAGAAATATCCCCCAACTCCCAACTACCCTTTACATGGAACTTTTTTCAAAAATTTTGATTTTATCAAAAATGGCTCTATCAATTTTGATTAAAATGTCGTATATTAAAGATATTTACCCGACAAATAAAATTTATATCTTGAATTTTCTGAGAATAGCCTCTGAAGAGTAGCCTATTCTGGATGAATTTTACTAAATTTTGAATAACTGCTAAACCGTAAGAGATGGACAAAAACTTACTGCACAAAAAATATATAGCACATTAAAACACACAGTTTATGTTATATACATTTTTTTCGTGGAGTTCGTCGTTTTTGTGACATTCCTATCCATATAGACAAAGGAACTTCATTGACATAGCAACCAGCATTTGACTATCACTTTAACCTACGGTTGTCCCTTATTTCGCTTCTACTTACAAGGAAGCGAGTAATTAGACTATTTCTACTATTTTTTTCTGATTAGCATGAAGTAAATAGAAGTATAAGCGTTTTAAGAATAATTTGTTGCAGAGATGTGGAGAAAGTCATGTGAACGGTACACATTAGATTTTTTCAACCTGCTTTGCTTTAACAGCGACTTATCAGCACCTGATACCCACACGTTTAACGCAATGTAGCTGCGTTATGTTTATCCGGGAACCATGCATTGCCGATCTAAAATTACTTGTATCAGTTACGGACACAATCTCTCAAATTATTTCGATGTAGTTCATTAACATCCTGTATATTTTAAATAAGGTAGGAAGCATTCTACAGCCGTTTTCAGGTATTTTGTCGTTCTAAGTGGGTAGTGTAATAGCTACCCTACTTTGATAGAGACCTCAGTGTTGGTTCAACCACACAATCAATGATATCATTGGTAAATCAATGTCAATACACACCATTGCGTCCCAGAGTTGATTAATAAGCACCAAATATACGCCTTTTCAAAACTTTGCAGATTTTTTTGGTAATCTGTCTCAAACTGAAGATAAAATGGTAATTAAAAGTCAATATAAAGCAACAAAAATTAAAATTAAACAAATATACTCATCTTAAGCTAGGCCTATAAAGATTTACAAAACGGATTTAACATGGTTGTAACCTGGAACCCATGCATTTTACTTTTTCTACACGTGCTATGTACATGGTGTATAGAGAAGGTATTGCACTCCACCCAAAAATTCAATACCGAAATTTCACCGGAAATATGTCTTTATCCAAAAAATCGTTTTCACAAAAAAAGTCCTTGTATGTGTGTGTGTCCACGTGTCTGTGAACACGATTACTCAAAAGCGAAAAGTTGGTATTTAATTTTAGTATCTTCCAGGGATGCGACACGAAGGTTTTGAAAAAAATGCCCCATCCCAACTACCCTATAAATGGAAATTTTTCGAAAAATTTTATTTTCTAAAAAATGGTTCTAACGATTTGGATTAAAATATCGTATACTAAATCTATTTACCCGACAAATAAAATGTATATCTTGAATTTTCTGGGAATAACCTCTGAAGGGTACTTTATTCAGGATGAATTTTACGGAATTTTGAATAACTGCTAAACCGAAAGAGATGGGCAGAAGCTTACCACACGAAAAATGTACAGCACGTTAAAACACACAATTTATGTTATATACATTTTTTCGTGCAGTTGCTCGTTTTTTAATTATTCCTGATTTTTAAAAACATAATTTTCTCACAAATGTATTTGTCAACTCCTGTCCATACAAACAAAGGAACTTCAGTCACATAGCAACCAGCTTTTGACTATCGCTTTAACCTATGCTACTCCCTTACTTCCCTTACAAGGAAGCAAGTAATAAGACTACGTATTTCTGTTAATTTTTTCTGATTAGCATGAAGTAAATAGAAGTATAGGCTTTTTAAGAATAATTTGTTGTAGAGATGTTGAGAAAACATATGAATGCTACACATCAGACTTTTTAGTGTTTAAATGGGCAAAGTTCAAATGAGAATTCTTTAAAATAAGAGTTCTACGAAATATGGCTTTAATATTTTATTTATTATTTTAATACCAGATGATTAGCTTATAATTTCTAATAGTGTAGTTTTTCATTTGAAAATATTATCAAATAATTTATACATAATGAATATATCCTGAAAAAACTTATTTCATTTTGAAAAAGTAGAATATTTTTATCATTAATAACATAATAGAACTAATTACATTATTTAATTTTCTTCACTGATATTGATGTACTTTTTATAACGGTATTCACATGAAATAAGTATTGTGAGTTATATTGACGGAACAAATATTAACAGAGATTTAAAAAATCTGATGTGTTTCATTCGCATGACTTCTTTTAGCTGTTATACAAATTCTCTTTAAGTTTATTAGTGAATCTACGTCATGCTAAACGAGATAAACATCAACAGAAATGTTTTATTATTTAGCTGCTTATAAGTAGAAGGGGAACACGCTAGGCTAAAGCGATAGTAAAATCTTTTAATCTATCGGTATGTGAAAACATTGAAATCGGCTCTCTTTTGCATTCCGGGAGTAAAATAAAAAAGATGAAGCCAGAGTTGACTTCCCGCTCAAGAAAAGTTTAAGTAATTTAAAATTGAAACAAACAAAAATTAAATCTCGGAAAAGGATATCTCTACAAAAAAATGAATATGAAATAATTTGTGTACACATTTTTTGTGTAGAAAATGTTTCTCCATCTCCTACGGTTTACGAGTTACCTATACCAAATCATCCAGAATTAACAGAACTTTAGAGAGGCTACTCCTAGAAAATTCAAGATATACATTTCGTTTGCCATGAAGATATATTAAACATATAGCATTTTAATGAAAAGTGGTTGGGAAAATCAAAATTTTCGAAAAATATTCCATACAACTGGTAGTTGGGAGCGGAAGATTTTCGTGAAGTACTTCGTGTCGCATTCTTGGAAGATATGGAACTTAATGCCAAGTTTGTTATTTAATTGACTTTTCGTTTTTGAGCTATGCTAACCTCAGGTAGAGAGAGAGAAAGAGAAGTCACACTCCCTGACGTTTTTAAACTTTTTTGATTCAGGTTTTTTCAAAACATGATTTCTGGTGAAATGTCGATATCATATTTTTGAGTGGGATACAGTATCTTCTCTATCTACTGTGTACATTACACAAACGTGCTAAAGAAAATAAAAAGTAAAATACAGATATACAAAGCTCTTGTTCATCCCAAAAATGTATATACAACTGATTTGATATAGCCCACTTTTACTACTAATGGACAATACACGGAACGAAGATGGAGCACTGGTGGAATGCAATGGCGGGCGAACCCAAAGAAAACCCGCCCTGGGCCGCTTTGATAGCCACATCCCCCACATGTTGCCGCTTTTTACGACCAAATTTTTATGAAGGCGTTTTGCAAATTTTTGGGCTACTAAAATATTTCTGCAAAATAAAACTTTAATTAATGTTTCTTTTTAACTTTATTCGCCGTTTGCTAGGGAAGAGAGCTCTAAATCTAAATTGACGAAAGACAAATACTAAATCCTCTCTTACGTGGGTGAAACTTATACAATGTTATTTTAAGCCTGCCAATAATTACTTTTTTTTTCTCTCTTTTCTTGCGCATATTAGTAAATTTGCAGTAGGTACTTATTAATTTGTTGCTATGGATGGATCATAAGTTGGCATTCTCACTTGCAATGTGGTTTCAATGAAAAGCAAAAGATATTTCAGTGTCGGTAGTTAATGTTTCATTATACCTCTTACATATTGGAATTGTTGATTTGGTTTTATTGATATTTTAACAATTAAATTTAATCATGATCAAAAGCATTAGTGCGGGAAGTAAAAACCATACGAATAAAAAGTAAGTCCCCATAGCAACACATCGGAGAATCGGCTCCTAAAGTTTAACATTTATCGTTCTGTTAATAAGATTGTATGATTAGTCTATATGTCTATAAGGTAACCCTCAACTGAGGGAAGTAATTAATAAAATAAATACTTCAGGTAATATTTCAGTATAATTATCGGCGCAAACGCCTCGTATTTTCATACTCTTTCCTAAATCTGTGTCAGCGCAGCTCACACTAGTTAATATTCCAATATTATGACATTTATTATGATTGTGCTATACTTACAGAGATACCAGCTTAAGAATCTTTTGAAAATATTCCAAGAGTGTGTGTATGTGTGTGTTTGTGTTTTTGTATATAAAATAGTAAAATAAATTGGATATTTTAATAAAATATTGGGCGACTTCAATTGAAATTTTGCGATTTTTTTAATGGTTCCAGAGAAATTTTGAGAAATGCTTTTGGCAACACTGACATGAGGTCGTTTGGCAAGCAGCTTAGTTCCGGTCACGGCGCAGCCGCGAATTCTAAAGTAGAATTCAGGATTTTATAAAATGTATAGTTTAATGTAGGAGCCATAAGAAGAAAAGAACATAAGAATTTATTTAAATGTGGAGAAGATAAGTTATATAGGAATAACACAAAAAATAAAAGAGTGCGGATTTATTTAAATTCAATTATGGCAGTGGAATTATCGAAACAGGTATAATAAAGAAACTTAGGACAGTCAAGAAATGTGTTTGCAATACACATCTTTGCTAAAGACTTAAAAGGTTTATAATTATACCACAATATTAATGTAGCCAATATATTTTAGAGAAATGTCTAAACACACCGCAGCAGAAATAGTGTGATTTTATTTTTACCTTGAAAATCTGAGGTGTTCCATTCACATGACCTTCTCTACATCTCTGGAACAAATTATTGTTAAAAAGCATATGCTTCTATTTTCCTCAGACTAATCGAGAAAAAATAGCGGAAATAGTCCTATTACTTGCTTCCTTGTAAATAGAAGCGAAATAAGGGAGTACCATAGGTTAAAGTGATAGTCAAAAGCTGAAGTTCCTTTATTTGTATAGACAGGAGTTGACAAATTCCTGTATGAGAAAAGTATAAATTTTTCAAAGCCTGAAACCAATAACAATGAATATCTCAAAAACGATCAACTTGACGAAAAAAATGTATATGACATAAATTGTGTGTTTTAACGTACTCTACATGTTTTGTGTTTTAAGTTTTTGTCCAACTCTTACGGTTTAGCAGTTATGGAAAATTAAGTAAAGTTCAATCAAAATAAAGTAGCTTTTAGAGGCTTTTCCCAAAAAATTAAGATACACATTTTATTCATCGGGTAAACTATCTTTGACACACGATATTTTAATCGAAATCGTTAGAGCCATTTTTGAGAAAATAAAAATTTTCGAAAAAAAGTTCCATGTAAAAGTTCGTTGGGGGTGGGGGGATTTTCTTGAAAATCTTCGTGTGGCATCCTTGAATGATTCCAAACATAAATACCACGTTTGGTTTTTAACGGATTTTTCGTTTTTGAGCTATGCTGCCCACAGACACGCACACATACATACACGCATAGATAGACACATACACGGACATTTTTCTAAAAATGATTTTTTTTTGGATTCAGGGGGTCTCAAAACATATATTTCCAGTGAAATGTCGGCATCAAAATTTTGGGTGCAATACAATACTTTGTCCATACACTATGTATATAGTACGTGTAACACATACACGGACATTTTTCTAAAAATGATTTTTTTTTGGATTCAGGGGGTCTCAAAACATATATTTCCAGTGAAATGTCGGCATCAAAATTTTGGGTGCAATACAATACTTTGTCCATACACTATGTATATAGTACGTGTAGACAAAGTAAAAATAATTCTGTTTGTTAATGAGGCTATCAGTTACCATAACGATATCAGCGCCACCGGTGTGACGGAAGACATCAAGGGCAGTAAGGAAATCTGAAAGTAAGGACCTTGCTGGGTCCTGGTATATCAAGGTGATTGATATCTTACTGTCATTTGTCACGTACAACTTACGAGAGCGCGCTAATTACTCTTTGCAAAGTTTATATCCCATAGGCAGGCGAATCTGAAGCATTCGTGGAGCAGATTCGAAACGTCTTACTGACGTCAATTTATCACGTACTGCCTTGCTTCCCTGATTCTCAGGTGTGCTTCTCATTTTGTATACAATAATTACACGAAGAGTAAAACCTTGTGGTTTTCTATATTTAACCACATAATATCAGGATCGTAGGTATCTATTGAACAATTATTTCATCAAAAATAATCTGATGTGTTCCATTCACATGACCTTTTCTACATCTCTACAACAAATTATTGTTAAAAATTTAATGCTTCTATTTACTTCATGTTAACCGAGAAAATATTAACAGAAAGCGAAATAAGGGAGTACCATAGATTGAAGTCATAGTCAATAGCTGGTTGCTACTCCACGAGAAAATGTATATTACATAAATTGTGTCTTTTAATGTGCTCTACATATTTTGTGTGGTATGCTTTTGTCCATCTCTTACCGTTTAGCAGTTATCAAAATTCCGTAAAAGTCATCAAGAATAAAGTAGTCTTCAGAAGCTATTCCCAGAAAATTCAAGATATACATGGTATTTGTCAAGTAACTGTCTTAAGTATACTATATTTTAATAAAAATCGTTAGAGACATTTTTAAGAAAATAAAATATTTCGGAAAAAAGTGTCATATAAAAGGTAGTTTTAGGTGGGGGGATTTCTCCCAATATCTTCGTGTCGCATCCCTGGAAGATAATAAACTTAAATACCAAGTTTGGTATTTTTAGGAATTTTCGTTTTTGAGTTATCATGTTAACAGGCACACGGACACCGGAGACACACACACACTCGGACCTTTTTCTGAAAATGCTTTTTTTGCTTACAGGTGACCCTAAAACATATATTTCCGGTGAAATCTTGTTATCCATTTTTTGGGTGATGTGCCATACACTGTGTACATAATACGTGTAGAGAAAGCAATAATGCTCAAATATAAATAAAGATTTTATTGCAAACCATTTATAAACACAAGTATGCAGTAGGAGTTTGGCTGACAAGAACTGAAAAAACTTGTGGCATTTTTAATAGTTTTTTTTTTTTCTGCCGTATAAACGCAACAGAAATGTAGTAGCTCAGTTTTACGGAAAAGTTTGCTACACAAACTGAGCCTCTGTCATAGAGACAAATTTTATTCTTATATCAACACTTTTACTACGAGCATATTTTGCTGAGATTTACGTTTTCTTATATAAATGCTCCGTTTTCTCAGAAACCAATATAAGTTCACACTTTTACTATGAGCATATTTTGCTGAGATTTACGTTTTCTTATACAAATGCTCCGTTTTCTTAGAAACCAATATAAGTTAACACTTTTACTCCGAGCATATTTTGCTGGGATTTACGTTTTCTTATATAAATGCTCCGTTTTCTCATAAACAAATATAAGTTAACACTTTTACTGTGATCATATTTTGCTGAGATTTACGTTTTCTTATACAAATGCTCCGTTTTCTTAGAAAGCAATATAAGTTAACACTTTTACTCCGAGCATATTTTGCTGAGATTTACGTTTTCTTATACAAATGATACCAATACAATTTTTGAGGTGATAAAACTATACCATGGATGTTTTCGGTGTCAAAATTGTATTTGTTTATATCTTAAAAATCTGATGATACATTCTAATAACTTGTATTTCAATTGCTAAAAGATCATATTTTTCCATATTAAACTGTATAGTTTTGCTAAAATAGAACTTAGAAAGCATGCGTTTACCGCAGTAAAAGCTCAAATGCTATAGGTGATTTAGTGCAAATACCTGTATCAGTGTTTGATGACGATGTGATAATTAAGTATTTCAGTATTTTCGCTTTTTCTATGCGGGCATAACATTAAACTTGTCAACTGAACCGTATGTTCCCCGCTATACCAAGGAGTGATGCCGGCATATTACCATCGTAGCTCAGCAACCGGCTAAAGACCGAGGGATCCGTGGTTCAAATCCCGGGTATTTCATTGAATTTTTCAGTCAGAGTCTACTTCTCCAACTCTTGACCTACTCAGATCTGGTGTGAAAATTAACAATAATTTACCATAACAGTTGGCTATACTATGAAGCCTGGGAGATAAAATACTTACAACATTGTAAGTCGCCATTGGCGTATGTCATCTCAACACAATTTGACATCATCTTGTGGTTCAGCGCGAAACATGCAAGTCAGTTGAGAAGTAAACGCTGTGAAATAACCCTCCCAAAGCATAGTAGTGTAAACATTAGAGGAAATGCAGGGAATGGCGTTCATCACTGTAAGGACAGAGAAATGTCTAGCGTGTTCTGCGCTCTGTTTGTAAAGAGATAGAACCATTTCAATAGTAACTTCATTACTCAGTTGTAAGTGTTTTTCTGTAGTTGGCGGTTTTCTTACAATTTCGTCCAGAAAATCAAGACGTCGTAAGTATATTTCATAGTTTTTTTCTCAATTTTTTTATATAACCAGTAGCGTATTTATTGTTGATTATTGGAATAGTTTTTGTTTTGAGAGAGAACACACTATTTGCTGGTTATGAAGTATTTTCTGTAACGTTATTCGTGAAGATAATGGCGGTCTGCGTGACTGTCATTCCCTTAAAATTAAATTCAGCATTTATTATTATTATTATTATTATTATTATTATTATTATTATTATTATTATTGTGGTAAGACAATTCAATCTTCTTACAATATTAATAACAATGTTTATGCTGATGAAAAATATCAGCTAAAGACCCTAACAGTAATCTAAATCACACATTGCAAAGAACCTCGTGGGCTATACAGTCTGATGGAACTAAAATGTGAACAAGAACGGTGTGGGCAATAGCCGACCAATTTTGTTGGCTGCTGTAGTTGGTTAGTGCACCTATACGGCAAACACGAGATTCAATAATTTAGTTTTCGAGATTTAATGTCGCCCTCCATGGTGTAGTGGTTATCATGCTAACTTCATACACACAAGGTCACGTTTTCAAACCCGGCGGAGGACGATGGATTTTTTCGGGTGTAAAAATCCATAATATGGCTTCCTATGGAAGGGAAGTAAAACCGTTGGTCCCGTGTCGTAGATTTACGGCACGTAAAAGAACCTCAAGCCTGATAGAGAGACCTCTGAGCAAAATTAAGTGGTCTTTCACGCCCAATTTAGAATGGGACGCTGAGAACACAGTAGCTAAAGAGCGTCTAATCCATTTTATTTTTTTGCCAAGATTTAATTTTCTGTTTTCATATTTTTCATAACTTGTAGAAGCCACTTTATTTATTTAACTTAATTTCTTTAATACATGTTCTAATAAAAGAAGGACGATTAGTTTAAATGTTTAACGTCTCTATTTTACGTTAGTGTATCTTAGCGACCGTGATTATCTACACATGCTGGGAATAACGGTCAGTGCAATTTATATTAATTTTGAATTATTAGCAATAACTTAGCGTAGTAAATGTGTGTACACAGTTAGCAAATACTATAAATGGCAACATATCAATTTACAGAAAAAATCCAACCTCTCCTTGGGGATGGGAGGGGACCGCCACTCTTAAGCAACCACAATTCCCTGCATCTCCCCTAATCACTTTAAACTGCACTTTATTGATAATTCTGAAAATAGTAATTTAACATTTTTCATAGCTATAGGGTAGGACCTAAATGTTTGACAAAATTTTAAACCAATCGGAATACTCTGTGCTAGGCCAAAGACACATTTTAGTGATGTTGCAATTCACACAATGGCATGGAGTTTCACATAGCATGGTTCGCTGAAGATCTGATTTCATGTTTTTAGGTTGGTAACACAGTTGACAGTTATGTTTATGATCTGATAGTGTTCAGTTGCGATTGGGCATTCGCCTTTACTGGAGCATATTCACTCAGTAGAATATTTTATCAGTACAAGCTTAGTATTTCTTTTTTTTTTTTTTAATACAGTTCCGGAGGCTTGTCAGGACTCCGGCGCTGTATTCCTTTTTCCTCTATTTTTCCAGTTTCTTATATTTCCTTAGTTGACCTATTAATGAATAACGTTTTCCTTTTACATATGCATATACACACATATACACATTTACAACCACAGAAACACCCATGTCCAAGGCGGGACTCGAACCCACGATCAAAAATTGTCAACGTTTTGGTAAAATTCGAACCTGAATTGAGCATTTTGGAACTCATGCTAACAGTGCGTGTTAATCAAATACACCACTGTTTAACTATCTAGTTTGTACATGCCAGCCAGTCTTCCTGGTGAGAGGGTTGCGCCTTTTAAAATGTCTCCAAAATTCCCGTTATACAACGTAACCGAGTCTGTTCTTATGCACATTTCTAGTGAATGAATAGCTGCAATACAATCCAGCGCTTCATCGCAACTGAAGAACCGCGCCGTGGCCGAGTGGTGGCTCTCCAGTTTACCCCACCATCGCATTCCACCGCTGCTCCATCTTCACTCTATGTATTATCAGTGTCAATGTAGTAAAAGTGGGCGTTAAACACTATAAAAGAATCACAACTGAACTGGAACACAAACCCTTAACTATCAACTGTGTTATCAGTCTAAAACAAACAAAAAATCTGATGTGCTCCATTCACATGACTTTCTCTATATCTCTGCAGCAAATTATTGTTAGAAAGTTTATGCTTTTATTGACTTCATGCTAATTGAGAAAAAATTAGCGCAAATAGTCTTATAACTTGCTTCCATAAAAGTAGAAGCGAAGTAAGGGAGTGCCATAGATTAAAGTGATACTCAAAATCTGGTTACTATGTGACTGAAGTTCCTTTGTTTGTATGGACACGAGTTGAGAAAGGTATAAGTTTTTTAAAGCTGAAACCAAAAACAAGGAATATGTAAACAAAGATCAACTCCATGAAAAAATGTATATAACATAAATTTTGTGTTTTAGCGTGCTCTACATTTTTTGTGTGGTAAGTCTTTATCTATCTCTTGCGGTTTAGGAGCTATACAAAATTCCATAAATTTCATCCAGAATAAAGTAAGCTTGAGAGGCTATTCCCAGAAAATTGAAGGTGCACATTATATTTGTCAGGTAAATATCCTTAATATACGATATTTTAATCAAAATCGTTATAGTCATTTTTAAGAAAATCAAAATTTTCGAAAAATGTTCCATTTAAAGCGTGCTTTGCGTTGGGGGTATTTTTCTCAAAATCTTGATGTCGCATTTATGGAAGATACTAAACTTAAATACTAAGTTTGGTTTTTTAAGGACTTTTCATTTTTGAGCTGTACTGTCCACAAGCACACACACACGTACACACATACACTGACGGTTTTCTAAAAATGCTTTTTTTGGATTCAGGGAGTCTAAAAACATGTATTTCCGGTGAAATCTCAGTACTGAATTTTTGGGTGCATTACAATACCTTCTCTATACACTATATACATAGTACGTGTAGAGAAAGTAAATATATAACTTTATTTTACAATGAAAATGAAATGCTTTATTAAATGTATAAATTACATTTCAGGTGTAAATGAATTTAAACCGCTTGAATAATAGCTTAGCTGCTATTGGTCAGCCAACGTTCTGTTTTTGAGAGGAGTACTGACTAAAAATAAACAATCACCTATCCTCTGAATAAATATTCCAAAGTTCAATTTAGAACATAATTTTCTATATTTGATTTGTTTAAATAAAACATTGGTATTGTAAGCCAAAAGCTAATTTTGGTTCAGTTTAATATAAGAACCTGATATCTTATTTGGAGTCATATGTAAGTGTGACTTGTGTAAAATATTGTGAATGTCTACGTATATTTCTAGTGATGCTTGGATGTTTTATTTTCAGCAGTGTGCAGATCAAATTTCGCTTCGCTCATAACCAATGTGATGAATCTTTTCCGAGCAGGTCACTGGAAAATCGTAAACAAGACAATAAAGGGAGATAGAAAAAACAGTGGTATAAAACAGGTTCTATCTCGGAAAAAAGAACATTGCCTATAAGAAAAGAAGAGGTATTATTAGCTGATATCGCAATAGTACTAGGTTTCTCATAAACCTCTTTACAGAGTCGCCAAACTCGTTACCTTATTTCCTGTTTCCGATAACTTCTGTTTTGTTTTGGTATTTAACGTGAGACCATTAGTCGGCCTCACTATTATTATTATTATTATTATTATTATTATTTCTATTAATTATCGAGTATTTAATGTATTTGAAAGTGTATAAAGCTAACTGCTAGCAAGCACAGCTCAAACTTGTTTACCAAACCTGGCTGCTGAGTAAGGGAAAGTTCTTTGTGAAGGAGAACGCTGTTGCAAGTCACGTACTCTTGTACATGTGCGTGCAATGAGAAATAAGTGAAAAGTAATTTCGGATAGCCCTGAATTGTAGAGAGGCGAGTTTTTCTTCATTGTGTTGAGGCGGTCATGAGGTGTTTATAATGCATTTTGGGTAAGGAGAGATGCATTATGGGACACATAGACGCCAAGTTCGCGGTCTTTCTGACCAATGAGAATGAAGCAGCCATGACAGCAGAGTTTATTATATAACAAAGTAACAAATTGCAGGATGTTGAGACAGTCATTACTAAATTTGAGGTCATGTACGCATATTCGCTTTTGGGAACACTCACCGCCAAGTTTAAGGCGCGTATACTCGTTGTCAAGCTACTATACAGTGTGACGAGTAGTTGTTATAAATGTTATATACAAGCAAGGCGATAAAGTACTAAATTCTACGAGAGAAGTTAGGTTAAGTCGTTGAATAGGGAAAGCTATTAGAAGTCATGATCACTCAATTAGCATGTAAAGCAAAGTGCTTGTCTAAATAAGTAACAATTCTAGTCAAGAATAAACGGACACATGAAAGTGAAAGTGTGTTAACCATTTTGTAGAACCACTCCTATCTCCACTGTTATCCCAGACTGAGTGGCACTGAGGCAGCTTCAATAGTGGATCTCAAAATCAGGTACGTGGAGATATCTGCTATCTTGGTAGGGGAGTACGTCCAGACACACTTAATAAAAGTGGACAAGAAACGCTACATACTTGGCTGTTCTGTGTGACGCCATACTGGCACAAATGTCTTTGTCTTTATTTTCTCTTATTTAAGCTTTCATTTAAGAAAAGAAAGTTCAAACACAGACAAATACGCTAACATGTTTATATATTTTTTATTTCAGGGGGTCTGAAAACATGTATTTCCGGTAAAATGTTGGTATATAATTATTAAGTAGAATACAGTAGCTACCTAAACATGAAATCGCTAAGATGTTCTGTGTGAACTTAGAAAATGAAAAGAAAATATATCACCAAACTACACTTAGCTGTTCTCTTTTCGATGAGCAAGACGTCCACAATATGATACGAAAGTTGGATATAGTTTCCCGATGTGCAGTGACTACCACACAGTTTCGCTGCAGTGTCGTCTTGGCAGCAAGTTTGGTGTGTGCTACTCCATGCCGAACGAGCTCATAGTCTGGCGACCTCTGCTAACGACTGTCAGATCCTTCCCCTATATTTCTTATTACTTTTTCTATACGTACTATGAAAATGTGTATAGAGAAGGTATTGTATTGCACCCAATAATTCGATACCAAGATTTCATCGGAAATATCTGTTTTGAGACCCCCTGAATCCAAAAAAGGCATTTTTAGGAAAAATGTCCGTGTGTGTGTGTGTGTGTGTGTGTGTGTGTGTGTCTGTGGGCAGCATAGCTCAAAAACGAAAAGAGCGTTAAAAACCAAGCTTGGTATTTAAGTTTGGTATCTTCCAAATATACGACACGAATATTTTCAAGAAAATCCCCCAATCCCAACCTACCCTTTATATGGAAAACATTTCGAAAATCTTTATTTTCTTAAAAATAGCTCCAATGATTTGGATTACATTCTCTTATATTTAAGATATTTACTTGCCAAATAAAATGAATCATGAATTTTCAGGGAATAGCCTCTGAGACTACTTTATTCTGGATGAAGTTTACGGTATTTTGCATAACTGTTAAACCGTAAGAGATGTACAAAAAATTACCACACCAAAATGTAGAGCACATTAAAACACAAGTTCATATCATATAACATTTTTCGTGCAGTTGATCCTTTTTGAGATATTCCTTGTTTTTGTTTTGGGGAATTTGTCAACCCCTGTCCATACAAAAAAAGAAACTTCATCACATAGCAACTAGCTTTTGACTGTCACTTTAACCTATGGCACTCCCTTATTTTGCTTCTGCTTACAAGGAAGCATATAAAAATACTATTTCTGCTAATTGTTTCTGAATAAGCATGAGGTAAATAGAAGCATACGTTTTTTAAAAATAATTTGTTGCAGAGATATAGAGAAAGTCATGTGAATGGAACAAATCAGATATTTTTCTTTCTTTCTTTCTCTTTTTTTTTTTTTTATTTATTTCTTTAGTAATTTCTTCCCACGAAGGCAGAAAAAAAAACTGAAGAAATAACAAGCATAGGATGTTAAAGGGACAATAGAAATAAGTAATAGAAACGTTGTGGTGTGGTGTTATTTTACTGGGATAAAATACTACTGTCATACCTAAAACAATGTTAGTGGATTACTCTTATAATATAAAACGTCAATCTTGTGAGGGGGAGCAGGATATTAGATTCGTCAATATGCATTGAGTTGCATAATTCCTTCAAGTCACTGAAGAGCTCAACCATATGATAGCTTAGGAACGTCGCAATATGGTCTTTTTTTCTACATCGGTCCCGTAGGCAAGCAATGTAGTCAGTATGGCCTTCAAGGTGCTCCAGCAGTGGCTGGAGAAGCTTCACCAAGGAATAATTAATGGTATTTATCTGAGAGTGGAAGATTATTTTCATATAATGTTAGGTTCTGGTCCTGGGAGAAATTCTATGATCGAAATTATTGTAATTGGCTGTCATTGTAGCCTATATATTCTCTGCTATCTCCATTTTAATGAGTTTTCCCAAATTAATTGCAATTCAATTTATACACTGAAATTACATAATCTTTGCATCTACTAATTTTAGTTATATCATCCCTACTCACCGTACTTTAATTTATACGAATAATATAGAGTACAAGATGTACTATTAATAATTAATATAATTATTAAATAATAGTTAAACATTCGGTGTAATACGACTAGACAAGTTGAAGCCGTCAGTTATAGTATGATGCAGATCTGTTGGGTCATGTTAGCTTGCTGAGTGTAGTTACAGTGAGGGTAAACGGGCTCGCACCTCGACGTGTTGTTCTTTAATGAATGCATTCAATTTAAACAATATTAGCATTGTTTATAATTCAATTATGTTAATGATGTATTGTATTATCTTTAGGTTTCCTTTTCTTCCCCCAAGCAATTTTTATATTTTTAGTTAGTATGGCATAACGATGGCTTGGCAGGAGGCGCAGAAGCAGTAGAGTGTGAAGTTGCGCGGAAACATGTGCCTCTGCGGTGATGGAATGGCCGAATAAAGATAGAAGCCTGAGCACTACTGCTAGTTACGAGTTTGTCCCAATAATGACGTCAGTGTTGCATCCCAGATAGGAAATATATTCTGATAAGTATCATGGGTCCCTGTTCGTTGTAGATTCTAGCTACTCTGGTTTCAAATGTCATGTTTTCGGAGATGCGTGGCAAAAGGAGTTTTAACTCCATTGTTGGACTGGTGGCGGTGTTGTACGTAGATTGCCTTTGATGGCAGCGGTTGATGCGAGGCCTCAACTCTTCCTATGGGGAATTTTGGCGCCTGAGACAGTTTTTTTGTTTCGTTTTCTTTCTGTTGGTAGCACACAACATGGACTGTTCCGGTCAAGGAATTATGAGTTGCTAAACGCCAAGGAAAACTGCACTGAACTTTCAACAGGTTTTACACTATTTTTAAATAGATTGTGCTTACTTTCAGAGCAGAAAATACAGAGCAGTATTTATCAATAAGCTAATGTGGTTATCTAATGCAGAAGCTGCATTAACCTCTTTTAGTACTACTTTTACTACCGTTAATAGTGCAAACATCATCAACACTGATATCACTACCCCCACGGGCCATGAGAGATTATCCCCACTTGCAGGATAAACAAAATCTACGAAGTTCCCTTGTCCGTTGCAACTACTATCCCCCATTTGTCAGGGGTTTTTGCAACATCACGAAATCCATCTGTCTGATGGTAAAGCATGGATTTACATGTGGTCAGAACAGACCAAAAACGCGTTACAGCAGCCGAAGCCGGTGCTCTGCAGTGCGCCTGTCTTACGGTTTCTACAACCTAACGAAAGTTTATAGTAAACAGCGACACTTTATAGGAGGAAATATATTTCAGTCCAAAAGTGGCTTATGGCCTCAATAGCAATATACTCTAAAGGACATGAAAAAAAAAAAAAAAAAAAAAACCTATAGCGTTACTCAGCCAGACCACCAGCAAGGGTAAATACGCCGGAAAACTCTCATAAATACCTGTATGCTCAGCAATTCCATTTGAGCCCTGACGATTCCGCCTTCACCTCACGGGTGAGTTTCAATATCCTGAAGAGCCAGACAGACAGTTCGTTGTGCCCAAAGGTTCCAAGAGTACAACAAAACATTGGAAGGCAAAGAACCAACTCAATGCGGATGCCATGTCAAGAAGACCTTTTTAGAGCGTGCGGTCACTGCACTAGAGTAGAGGAGAAGGAGCGTGGCGCAGCTGTCCATGTGATTCTATTGATGCAGACAGGCAGCTGGATGGGATAGCGCAGATCTGAGGAGAGAGCAGCTGACGGAGGCCAACATGTGGCCAATCCAGTTGAGACAGGACCTTGGCTGAGTCGGGAAGACATCGCATCTAAGTAGTGTGTGAAAATCCTACTGTTACCAATAGGACTCACCGAGGACCGAGCAAGGTGTTTTGTTTGGAGCTTAAGAGACGCCTGACGGGAAGGTTCAATGAGAGTAATTGATCCTCTCTCGATGTAAGGAAGAGGTAGTCTTGAAGGAAGTACATAGGGGGACATTGGGAGGACTTTTTGGCCCCGAATCAGTGACAAGCTCCAACAACACCGGTCAGGTGTCGCGATTGCATGAACGTGTATAACGCAGAACACCTTTCCAACGACTAGCATTGCTGTAAATAACCATTAGAATCTATTGATGATCATAGAGTAAGTCACCAACTGATCGCAGGTGTACGCTATTCCTAACCATTTAATAAAGACGAGTAGACCCAAGATCAGAGTACCACCTTAGAGTTAACCTAATGAGCGAAACACTAAAGCGACTTGAAGTGTACAACACTTCTTCACCATAGACAGTCGGATTCGTTGACCGGTATATCAAAATTCTAGAATAACATTTGAAGTTGGTCGTGATCATTCGCCAGGGTGCAATTTTTCTTGTGTACAAAACTCTTCAACCCATGATACCTTGGGTTCCAATAGCCAGCTTGGTCTTTGGCAGGAGACTCTCAATGTTTGGGGATTTCCCTGTGGCAGATTCGCCATCAGTCGTCTACGAGGAAAATCTTGTAGACCGATTTTACGACATTCTCGAGGTGGTCAGCATATCCAGGTAGCAGGTGGGCGGATGAAGACCTGTTACGGCAGCGTTTTCCAGCAGGATGATCTGGTTTGGCTGTATCTCTCTACCCGAACGAGAGGGCACTGGCCCAACTGAACAACAGGGAAATGGCCACACTTCGTAGTGAAGAGGATTAATGACGTCTTTCTGAATCCAGAAGACGCCCTGAGGGAAGATTTCTGGCACACTGGATCGTCTAAGTCACTACATTGGTTCATGTTGGAGTAACTATCCCTGAGGAGGGAGAAGTGTGACTAACTGCCAAATAAACGCCCCTATAACTTCCCGGTCTGAATCGTCGCTCGTGAGTGAATGGCTTACTTTCCATTGCTCATAGCCTAATAATTCTAAATGTCCTTAAAGGTAGCACAACGGGAGGTGGTGGATTACATGGAAGTCATATACTGTTACGCCTGCATATACTATACATTGCTATTATTGGCATCTACTTTTGAAAATATAGGGTTCCAGTCATGTGTAGGAAGAGATGACAATCTCTAGAGTTCAGTTTATTAAAAAAATGTATATACAGAGAGAAAGAGAGAGAGAGAGATCTCGAAAAGTTTATTAGAAAGAACAGTCGCCAACCATTTATTTGACAGAAAACAAAACTTTACAACAGAATTACAATAAAGACATTCATTTGAACCAAAATTTGAAGTAATTAAAAGATATGCTTAAAATATGTTTTTATTACCAATTAGTTAAATTAAAATTCCGGAAATATTCGTAATGCAATAGGATTCACATGATGTACTAAAAATAGGAAAGTTGCTTGTTGATAAAAAAAAAAGGGAAAGAGCATTCAAGTTTTCACAGCTATTTAGGGCCGCACCGAGACTGAGTGGCTAGACCACTCGCCTCTCACCTAGACGGTTCGAGTTCAATCCCAAGCAACGGCATGTGAGATTTGTGGTGGACAAAGTGGCGCAGGAGTGGGGTTTCTCCGGGTTCTCTAGTTTCCCCCGCATACCACCATTGTTCCATCTTGATTTCATGTACCATCAGTGTCAACACCTGCAGTGCCAAATGTAGCAAAAGCGGGCGTTAAACACTACAAAAACATTGTTGCAGGAAGTTGTTCAGAAACCTACAAAAGTTAGTGTCGTAATAGGAAGGATTGCTATTTTCGGTCTCAGGTCCCTAATGTGTGTTAAATAATTACAGCTCTGCTATTAAGACCTCTTCTGAACTAACATAAATGTCATTGACCTGAGATGACACCAGAAAAACAAACCTCCAAGTTTAAGGTCCCTGGGGTTCACTTCTGATAGCATCCCTTTGAGCAGCGGCGGCTTGTAGGTTCACTTCTATATTAGGAGATTGCCCACTTCGACCTACCCTCCCTTCGAATATTGTCAGTTTTAAGCTCCTTTAATTCTCAGAAATGTTATTATTACACATTCTATAGCTCAAAGCACTACTTTCTCTTGGACATGATTTTATAGATTGCAAATTTTGCTTCATGATAATGTAGGAGTATTTGAAATGATTTAGTACCTTTATGTCACGTTCTGTGAAATGAAATGGATAAATTTTATTGGCCCTTTGAGCATTTTCGGCCCACGTTCAACAAAATTGACTAAATTAAAAAAAATGTTGAGGTGAAAGTCTACATAAACAAATACAAATAACAAAAGTAAATGTAAATGAGCGAAAAAATACGATATGCTCAAATTGGTGTTGGTAGCACTGAAAATGGTTCTTTTTACCTTGTTGTATGCAGCTAATTCTCATCCTATAAACTTCCTGTTAAGAATCGAGTACTTCACGTTATTGCATGTGTTAACGCATTGAATACGGAGGTCCAAAGTTATTTTACTGTTAGTGTTAGTCAGAGAGGTGAATTTGTTTAAGATGCCAGTGAAAGGAAAGCGGGTTTTAGTCAGCATTGAGAGGAACCGAAGTCGACAACGAACGAAGGACTTAAACCTTAGGTATAATTAGAAAGACGGCAATAGCTCTGTCGCATACTTGGAAGATACTAAACTTAAATACCACGTTTAGTATTTTACTGAATTTTCGTTTTTGAGTTATGTGTTCACAGACACACGGACCTTTTTGTGAAAATGCTTTTCTTGGATACAGGGGACCCTAAAACATATATTTCCGGTGAAATCTCGGTATCGATTTTTGGGTGGAGTGCAATACCTTCTCTATACATTATGTACATAGTACGTGTAGAGAAAGTAAAAATAACTCCAACCTACTCATTTGTTCAAAAAAAGCATCTCCTGGTAACTCAAATGCACAGCAATATGGATTGATATAATCTCACAGAAGACTGTTTCTTGAGTAAGTAATCAATACGGCTCATGAATCCGGCATCGCAGTATCTGTACTGAGGTGATGCACAGAGAATCGTGGCGCAACAGATCTGGAGATGTGAAAACCCTAATGCGAGCTAGGAAACGAGTTGGACATTCAGATAAGCAGTTCACCAGTCGATTCATGCATGCTGGAAGAGTGCCTGTCACAGTCAATGTCAAATATCTGTCACCTGCACTATACGGCGCTGCACTGATAAACATGTGTTTTCATATGTATATTCATATCTACAAAACATCTATACAAATGGCCTACTATATAAACAATGGCAATCGTCTGCCCCCAATTCTTCCACAGCTGACAGACCTTCGTCTTCGCTCACGTCATTGTCATCATCAACGTTATCGCTACTTTCTGCACCATTACTCTGGATTAGAATACTTTTTAATTTTCTATAAATCTTTCTAATGATTTTCAATGTTAATAACATGTCGACGACATACATTTTCCCATTCTGGCCTGCCAAATTCTGCAATTCGCTGGCGACACAACTGTTCCACATCTTTTAATTTAAAAGCGATATATTAAGTTTTTTACTTTCTCTACACGTACTACGTACATAGTGTATAGAGAAGGCATTGAAATGCAACCAAAAATTCGATACCAAGATTTCACCAGAAATGCATGTTTTGGGTACCCCCGTATCAAAAAGAACATTTTTGGAAAAAGTTCCGTGTGTGCATGTGTGTGTGTGTCAGTGGACAGCATAGCTAAAAAATGAAAAGACCATTAAATACAAAACTTGGTATTTAAGTTTGGTATCTTCCAAAGATGCGATACGAAGATTTTCAAGAAAATCCCCTCACCCCCAACTACCATTTACATGGAACTTATTTAGAAAAGTTTGATTTTATCAAAATTGGCTCTAACGATTTTGATTAAAATATCGTATATTAAAGATATTTACCTGACAAATAATATGTATTTTCTGGGAATAGCCTCTGAAGACTACTTTATTCTGATTGAATTTTACGAAATTTTGTATAACTGCTAATCCATAAGAAATGAACAAAAACATACCTCACAAAGAATTCAGAGCACACAAAACACACAATTTATGTTATATACATTTCTTTTTGAGGAGTTGATCGTTTTTTAGATATTCCTTGTTTTTAGTTTCAGGTTTAAAACACTTGTACTTTTCTCATATAAGAGTTTGTCAACTCGTGTCCATACAAACAAAGGAACTTCAGTCACATAGTAACCAGCTTTTTACTTCACTTTAACCTATGATACTCCCATATTTCGCTTCTACTTACAAGGAAGCAAATAATGAAACTATTTCTGCTAAATTTTTCTCGATTAGCATGAAGTAAAGAGAAGAATAAGCTTATTAACAACACTTTGTTACACAGAAGTAGAGAAAATCATGTGAATGGAACACATTAGATTTTTTTCTTTCTTTCTTATCTTTAAGAACTCTGGAAACAGAGCTCAGTGAAATATCAGTTGACTTGCTACTCTTTCATTCACTTTCTACAGACTTTTGAAGAACTAGAGGAACATATATTTTCTTCCTTCATCTCTGCCTCTTGTTTCATGAAGTAAAGGACATTTGCAATTATTTTTCTCCTCTGATTAAATAATACCTTGCCACTTAACTTTGAAAACGTAGGAGCCATTGATAAAAGATTAAACAAATAAAATGAGCACTATTTATTGCCCACTTTGAATACAAACATATGCGGAACACTTTCGATACAGACTGTACAAAGTTTGCTCGCTGTGACTGTAAGTAAGCAAAGTATTCTATCACAAACCCCGATACGCTAGGCTCGGTAGCTGGGTTGGCGGTCAGGGTCACGACTCCAGAAGTTTTGCACCGGCAATACAAAGTTGTTGAGACAGATTGGACGCTCGCAGTGTACCTACGTGAGACAGCTCGGTAGCTGGGTTGGCGGTCAGGGTCACGACTCCAGAAGTTTTGCACCGGCAATACAAAGTTGTTGAGACAGATTGGACGCTCGCAGTGTACCTACGTGAGACAGCTCGGTAGCTGGGTTGGCGGTCAGGGTCACGACTCCAGAAGTTTTGCACCGACAATACAAAGCTGTTGAGATAGTCTTGACGCTCACACGCTCGCAGTGTACCTACATGAGATAGCTTGTGGCTGGTATAAGACTCTTCGGAATTTTATACAGAACATAACGAGTCCGTCTAGTTCCCGTGTAATCGTATTTATTTTGAAGGTTCGATACTCTCGCAAACGCCTATTAATGAACTGAAAATGTAGCTAAAGTAGCGTAAAGAACTTAGAAAACGTTCTAAAACAAAAGTTTACTGATTCTGGATTTAATATTGACAAATTGTGTTATGTTTAATCGTGGATCATACATATTCTGTCCCAAATTTATTATGCAAAGTTCATCCGTTCTTCCAGAAATTAAACTGCTTTGTTTGTTAATGTATACCTCCTTGAGGCACATTTTAAAAATCTAATCCAGTTGAATAATTGCCGTAGAAAGCGTAGTAAATTTTATTTAGGAACATATAATATATTCATCAAAACCATATGCTGAAATTTAAGTCGTGATGTCATAATTGAAATATGCTTTTATATCTTGTTATAATATAGTCACATCATGGCGGTGTGCACAGGATGTGGTAACGTTGGAAATATATAATTCTCATATGTTGTCGACATTGTCAACTTTAGCGTTTATATAAACCACAGGTAGAGCAGCCTCACTCTCTTTATTAGTGTGGAATAGTTGAAAAGACGCAGCGTTGGCTCCCCATGGACGCCAAATGGTGGCATGTTATAAGTACAAGGTAACATTATACAAGTTGCTATTGCTTTTGAAGTGTTCATTTTTAAATAAGTAGTTCAGTTAACTTATCCACGTTCCTTTTACTGAATCATGTAAGTTATTTATCATGTTGTACAAGATTGTATAGAGCTACGTTCCCATACACACGCGTAACTGTAGTGAAAAGTACATTGTTATTAATTTATTCTCTCACTTAAAAGCGAGTCCCTTGATTAGCAGCAGTAGGTGTGACAATATTTTATTACTTTAACTCATATGTGTATGAAACAAGCACACAACACTTCAACCACTCTAATTTCTATTTTACAAACAGTGTCTGAAAATGAAAAATGTCATTTATTACACCATAAATGTTTCTATGCCTAGACATCATCACAATAATATATCATTCTCAGCAATATTCGGATGAAATGCAGTGATTTTGGTTTTGGAAATACAAAGGGATGTGTCTATAATGAAGTTAGGCTGACAATGCTACAATATAGTGCTAAGTCCATCATAAATTTGTTACAAAATCAGACGAGACGATACGAAAGATATAAACCGGGATTATTCTGTATTGCTACAGTCTAGAGTCATTCTTCTCAGCTTGATATTAATCCTGCTGAATCCTAAAGAATTACACTCCATTTTTCACTCCTGAAAAAGATATCTGAAGCAGAACGTGTCTGCTAGTCAAAAGAGAGTGGGATTTAATAGACAGCAATGCAATATCCAGCATTCCGTTAAGCACTGTAAAGAACACTGTACGCACCTATGCAATCGACCTACTTTCAAAATATTCGAATATGTTGAGCACTGAGTATTAAAATACAAATTATATTCGTATAGTATAACAACCTTCTATCATGTTATATCTAATATCATTTGCAATATTAATTATTAAGCATAAACATCAATGTACATATATTATACATTTTGAAGAGGCGCGTAACTGTCCTGTACGGTTTTGTGCCACGTTGGGGAATCCCAGGTATGTGGTGGTATTGTTGTGGCTGTACTGTTGCCCCAGGTTGTATTAAGTGTGTGTAGACGTACTCCCCTAACAATATAGCTGACCTTTTCACGTACCTGATTTAAGATCCACTATGAAGCTGCCTCAGCGTCACTCAGCCTGCATGAAATTGACTCTCTCGAGTGGGAAAACAATGGGGGTAGTTAGGAGTTGTCCTTTGAAATGATTAACGCACTTTCACTTTCGTATATGAATTTATTCTTTACTAAACACTGTTACTTATTTAGACAAGCTTTTCACTTTACACGCCACTTGAGTTTTTATGACCTTTTAGAACTTTCCATACTCGACGATTTACCGTACTTATCTCATAGAACTAATAACTTTATCACTTTGCTCATCGATAACATTTATAACAATTAACCTATACTTAGCGGTGAGTATTTTCCAACTTGACAGCAATTACGCTTGTGTGACCCCAAACTTGATAGTAACTGCCCCGAAAGCCTGCAATCTGTTACTTACATAGTAAAATCCACTGCCATGGCTGCTTTGTTTTCATTGGCCAGAAAGACCGCGAACTTGGCGTCTATGTGTCCCATAATGCATATCTCCTTACCCAAAATGCATCATAAACACCTCGTGACCGCCTCAACACAATGAAGAAAATCTCACTTCTCTACTATTCAGGCCTCCACCGAAATCATTTTCTCTTGTTTGTCTATTGCACGCACATGCTAAAGATTACGTGACTTAAAATAGCACTCTCCCTCACAAAGAACTTTCTCTTATGCAGTGGTCGAGTTTTAGCTGTGCTTGCTGTAAGCTAGTTTATACACTAAATAATCAATAATTAATAGGAATAATAATACTAATAATACTAATGCTACTACTACTTCTACTACTACTACTACTGCTACTACTACTACTACTACTACTACTACTATTACTACTACTACTACTACTACTAATAATAATAATAATAATAATATAAGCGAGGCCGACTAACGGTATCAGTCTACACATTCTAATGCCATAGTTTCTTTAGTTTATTGATATATGTTTTTCCTATGAAAAATCATACGTATTCGGATTTACTCTTTTTTCTGTGCACTTACATATTGAATAGTCGAATCAATTTGGTATTTACATATTCATCATTTAACGTCTCAAACGGCACCGATCTTAAAATTTGTAAAATGCTAAGTGTAAAGACCATGTGGTTTATAAATCAACTAACATTATAAAAACAAGTAACATGAAATTTATATAAATGTTACTTAAGCCATTACAGTGTATAGCATGTGATATTGATTCTGTAAGGATTACCATTGATCATTTCAGGAAATGCCTCGAGTTTATCGTCGTATAAAACAATTAGATACATTTTCCATCTTTATAAACAAATTAATAGTTTTCCAGGGAAAATATTTATTCCTGTAAATCCTTTGACCCAATCTTTAAGTAAAATCCGTTTTAAATATGAGATCAAAACATCTGATATGTTACACTCACATTACTTTTTCTAGCTACTCTACAAACTTCTTACGAAAGATAATTCTTCTTTCAACACCATGCTAATGGAGATAAACATTAACAGTAAAAGTCTTATTACTTGCTTCCTTGTAGGTAGAAGCGAAATATGGGAGTATTATAGGTTAAAGTGAAGTCAAAAGCTGGTGACGAGGTGACTGAAGTTCCTTTGTTTGTATGGACACGAGTTGAAAAATTCCTGAATGAGAAAAGTACAAGTTTTTCAAAGCTGAAACCAAAATCAAGGAATATCTTAAAAACGATCAACTCCTCGAAAACATTTTATATAACATAAATTGTGTGTTTTAATGTGCTCTACGTTTTTTGTGTGTTAAGTTTTTGTCCATCTCTTACGGTGTAGCAGTTATGCAAAACTCACCCAGAATAAAGTAGTCTTCAGAGACTATTCCCAGAAAATTCAAGATACACATATTATTTGCCAGGTAAATATCTTTAATGTACAAAATTCTAATCAAAATCATTAGAGTCATTTTTGAGAAAATCAAAATTTTCGAAAAAAGTTCCATGTAAAGGGTAGTAGCGGGTGGGGGTATTTTCTTGAAAATCTTCCTGTCGCATCCTTGGAAGATATCAAATATAAATACCAAGTTTGGTATTTAACGGCCTTTTCATTTTTGAGCTATGCTGTCCACAGACACACACACGAACCTTTTTCTAAAAATACTTTTTTTTGGATTCAGGAGGACCCAAAACATGTATTTCCGGTAAAATCTTGGTATCGAATTTTTGGGTGCATTACAATACCTTTTCTAGCCCTATGTACATTGTAAATATGGGGCTAGAGAAAGTAAAAATACAAATTTTCAGGTTCGAAGTATGTGGCTGATAACAGTTAGCTATTTTTGTTACACATTTTAAACTTATGGGGGATGAATAAATTGAGATTCTTAAAGAATGCTATCGTGTAAGGTTATCGAACGAAGGTAATTTGCAATAATAATTTCAGAGTAACTATGAAGTATATAGCAATAAAAGGGGTAAAATAAGACAGACATGCGTGCTTGGTATTGAGATAATATTGATAGAAAGAGATAAAAGTTCAGATCAAGTGTACAGTTTCCAATCGAATGAATGATCTTAATACTGTTTAATTCCTAAATAAAAGTTCGTGGTAATGTAGACATAATCAGGTTCAGTTTGTTCTCTGCAGCTACCTCCCTCCACTCCTGAGCACATTGCACACAGGCTGGAAATGCCTACAGGCTGTTATACAGATGTTAGCACAAAATATCGATCTGGTTGGTTTGCAACAATTATGAAACTTTTATATGACGTATTCCGCCACAAGCATTTCAGTGTGACGCAGTTGGATACGCCAACCACCTGCATGGCTGACAGTATCGCGAAACATAAAGTCTTTACTATCATCTAATAGAAAAACGTCCGTGTGTGTCTGTGAACAGCATAGCTCAAAACCAAAAAGACCGTTAAATATAAAACCTGGTATTTAAGTTTGGCATCTTCCAGGGATGTGACAAAAAGATTTTCAACAAAATCCCCCCACCCACAACTACCCTTTACGTGGAACTTTTTTCGAAAATTTTGATTTTCTCAAAAAAGGCTCTAACGATTTTGATTAAAATATCGTATATTAAAGAAAATTACCTCACAAATAAAATGTATATCTTGAAATTTCTGGGAATAGCCTCTGAAGATTACTTTATTCGGGTTGACTTTTACGGAATTTTACATAACTGCTAAAAATAAGAGATGGATAAAAACTTACAACACAAAAAATGGAGAGCACGTTAAAATTCACAATTTATGTTATGTACATTTTTTTTCGTGGAGTTGATCGTTTTTAGGTATTCCTTATAATTGGTTTCGGCTTTGAAAAACATACTTTTCTCATACAGGAATTTGTCAACCCCTGCTCATACAAGCAAAGGAATTTCAGCCACAGAGCAATCAGCTTTTGACTATCACTTTAACCTATCGTACTCCCTTATTTCACCCAGGGATGTAGAGAAAGTCATGTGAATGGAACGCATCACATTTTTTTTTAATTGTTTTATTTGTATAGCACCTTTAACTTCAATGGTCATATAGGGGGCTTTGATATGTGAAATAACTCGTATTACTGCAGGTTAACAACATTAGGTTAATCAAGCTTTTATAATTCAACACACGCGCATTCACTCTCACCTTCATATTTGCACACACTGTGAGAAATAGGGAATAGTTCTGGTTAAAGAAACATTGCCCGCCCCAGCCGAGAATCGAACCCAGTACCTCCGGGTCAGCTGACCACTCAACCATGGAGGCAGTTAATGCAGAATTTTTTTTTATTTTTTTTTTTTTTATTGTTTCATTTATATAGCCCGCTTTAACATCTGTCATATCGGGGGCTTTGCTCTTGAAACAACACGTCTGTAGGTTCTTTAGGTTTGGGTTAAATCTTTTATTTTGCCCAAACACACACACACACATTTACTCTCACATACATACTTCCACACTCTGTGGGGGATAGCGAACAATTCTGGCTAAAGAAAAATTACCCTCCCCAGCCGGGAAGCGAACCCGGGACCTCCGGGTGAGAAGTTAGCTAACTTCACTGACCACATGACCACGGAGGCAGTGGCAGAAGTAATACTTTGCAGCATTATGCCATTATGCCAAGAGAATTTGCATACATTTAAATTAAAGACATGTTTTTGCCACAACTGAGAGTTTTTTCACAACATTCTTATCTTCTAACTTTATTTTAATTTGCAGGTGTATTGAAGTTGTATAATTGATTAGCTATGTAGCGCATTATTACGCCACATGTTTTATAGACTCCAATGTAAACTATCGATTGTAGGGCTTTTCAATGTCAGGTAGGAGCTTCAGAAGAACATATATAATAACATTTGTCTTCCCAGTTTTTAGAATATATTTGAACACATATTTTTCATGTTAAATTGCTTATTTTTTCCAAAGCCTTCCCATAAACAATAGGGTTCAATCATTATTTAACATTAGCTTATAGATTTCTAACCATGTTTCATTTTGAACGCACCTAAATGTTTTGCATGGCCTGGTTTTTTGCTTATTATATATACGTTTCCAATAGAAAAGCCTCAAGTTTACGTCTTAAACATTCGACTGCGCGCAAACGTCCAATAAAAACGACGGAGTCCTATCGGAAACGGATATACAGAAACACAAAGACAGGTGGTCTTCTTTGCAATATCATTCCGCTACCTTCTTTATTTCCTGTCAGGCAAACCTTTGCCATAGAAGCTGAATAAATACGTCTTGCACCAAGTTCTTTTACACGGTTTTGACATATTTTTAAAAGTCCAATTTCATCTCAATCTGATTCGCATCTTCCAAGTCAATGGAAACAGCCCAAGACCAGTATCGGGTTTTGCATTACTTGAAGTCTTTCATCTTTGGATTTAAAGCGCTGGGAAGTTAAATGCCAATTCAGATATTTATATATCCTTTAAAGTACAGTAAACATATACAAAAAGTGCTGTCAAACGATTGTTGCGCAAAATAATCAACTATTTTTACTTTCTCTATACGTACGTACAGCCCTGGGAAGTTAAATGAATATTAGATATTTATAAATCCTGTAAAGTACCATAAACATATATAAAAATCGGATGTGTTCCATTCACATGACTTTCTCTGCAAGAAATTATTGTTAAAAAGTTTATGCTTCTATTTACTTCATACTAATCGAGAAAAAATCAGCAGTCCTATTACTTGCTACCTTATAATTAGTAGCGAAATAAGGGAGTGCTATTGGTTAAAGTGATAGTCAAAAGTTGGTTACTATGTTCATATGGACAGGAATTGTTAAATGCTGTATGAGAAATGTATGCTTTTTAAAGCTGAAACCAAAAACAAGGAGTACCTCAAAAACGATCAACTCCACGAAAAAAATGTATATAAGATAAATTGTGTGTTTTAAGGTGCTCTTCATTTTTTGTGTCGTAAGTTTTTGTTCATCTCTTACGGTTTAACAGTTATGCAAAATTCCGTAAAATTCATCCAGAACAAAGTAGGCTTCAAAGACTATTATCAGAAAATTCAAGATGTTAGTTTTATTTGTCAGGTAATTATCTCTAATATGTGAAATTTTAATCAAAATCGTTTGAGCCATTTTTGAGAAAATGAAAATTTTCGAAAAATGTTCCATGTAAAGGGTATTTTGGGCTGGGTGGGGATTTGTTTTCAAAATCTTCGTGTCGCATCTCTGGAAGATACGAAACTTAAATACCAAATTTGATATTTTACCGACTTTTCGTTTTGGAGTTATCGTGTTCACAGGCACACGAACACACGGACACACAGACACACGGACACAGGGACACAGGGACACATGGACCTTTTTCTGAAAATACCTTTTTGGATACAGCGGACCCTAAAACGTATAAATCCAGTGAAATCTCGGTATCGATTCTTTGGTGGAATGCAATGCCTTCTCTGTATATAGTATGTGTAGAGAAAGTAAAAATGTACGTCTCATTAAATCCACAATTTATGTCATGCACATGTTTTGTGAAATTAACTCCTTTTGTAAATGTCTTGTTGTTGGTTTCAATTATAAACTACTTAAAACTTTTCTCAGACAAAAAGTCACCTTTCGTTCCAACCGACTTTTGTTTGTTTCCTGCCTGCAAAGAGAACCGACTTACATTTGCTATTTATCCTCTGTTTACGAGGAAGGTAGCTCCATTAGTATGATGTAGATAGAATAATGCAATTTAATAGGAAAAGGTAGAGAAAGTCATGTGAAGGAACACACCGGTTTTGTTATCTGTCATCAGAATTTGATAAGACATCTGAAATGCTGTAGTTATTACTCTAAGAATTTATATCATATTCACTTTTTTTTAATGTTGTTCATAAACGTCATAAACGAAGCCTAAGCAAGATAATGGTGCTTTTAGCGAAGCATGGCGAATTATTTATGCAAACATAGTAGTATTAGTAGTTATATTTTGTCATATTCACTGATATCGGATTCCGCGAACGCATCTCAAAATATCCATTATGTGCATGAAAAGTATAGCGGATAACTAATTTCATTTCAAATTTTACACATTAAGTTGCATGGTGGAGCATTATGCCATTATGCCAAGAGAATTTGCATATATTTAAATATTAGCTAAAATGAAATATCACATATCCATCAACACAAGCAAAGACACTAATGGAAAAATCTGATGCGATTTATTCACATTACTTTCCCTGCCTGTTCTCCAAAATATTTTCTTACGAAAGATTATTCTTCTATGTATATAATGCTATTGAGATAGACATTAGCAAAAATTGTGTAATTATACTTAAATTTAGGAGCGAAATAAGCAAATACACTAGGCTAAAGTGGCAGTCAAATATTTAAAAAGCTATCTCTATACGATTGTCATTGAAATTTTGTTCTATTTTGAAGTAAAACAAAAAATAAATGTAAACAGACGAGATCTTCAGTTTGAGTAAAGATTAAATATTTTCAGTTTAAACCAATAACTAGGATATCTCAGTAGTAGTTACCTCAGCGAAAAACAATGTATATATCATAAAGTGCATGTTTTATCGAGATCTAAATTTTCTGTGAAGTAAGCGTTTTTTTATCTTACACGGTTTAGCAGTTACGCAAAACTCACTCAACATAAAAAGAACTTCAGGAGATTTTCCCAGAAAATTCAAGACTTACATTTCCTTTGTCATAAGAAATTTTAAAACATGGGATTTCAATACAAATCCTTAGACGTATTTTAGATAACATACCTTTTTGGAAGAATTTTCAATGTGAATGCTCGTTTGGGTGGAGGAATTTTCTTAAAAATCTTCACATCCTTGGTAGCTGCTGTACTTAAATACCAATTTGGGTATTTGAAGGGTTGAGAACCATAGTGAGCCAAGCACCATTTTTTAAAAATGGAGAAATAGGAAATATAAGTTTTTTCAATATCTTAATTTATTGAGCCAAGTTACACATAATAACTAAATGCCACAGCAATCTATAATATATTTTCTATCTTATATTACTACAAGATTAAAGTGGCTTCATGCAAAATTAGGTTTTACAGTTATTTATTGGGAGCTATTTTCCTTTGCTTGGATTTGGTCCAGCCTAAAGAAATGTAACTGGGCCATTTCCATGCATCTAATCAATGCCCTGCTGATCATTATTATTGACTTGCACATGCAAACTCTTGTAAAAATCATGATTCACTGGAAGAATAAATGGTAGCATGGACATATGCGGTAGCGTGATATGCTGCATGGATTTGGACCACTCTAACAGAATTTGTAGTTTCATTTAGACCGATATTTTGATGCTCTACTGTTTGTAAACGGGAAATGCTGGACATGGCCCGCTGCAGTATAAGATGTATAACCATAAACTATACCGACAGATGGCAACAGCTCAATTTTGACCTCACATGGAGATGGCTCACTATGGTTCAGAGCCCTTCATTTAACCAATTTTTCGTTTTTGAGTTATTGTTTTCAGAGACAAGCACACGTGGACTCACAAATTCAGTCACAGATATTTTATAAAAAAAAAATATATGTCTTTATTTTTTTATTCAGGGGACCTTAAATATGTATCTTCAGTGAAATTTCCGTATCAAATCTTTGGGTGGAATGCAGTACCTTCTCTATCTATGTATTATGTACTAAGTAAAGAAGGTAAAAATGGAAAGAAACTAATGAAAAATATGAATATGCATTCTCTTAAGGGAAACCAAAATGAAAAAAAGAGATTTCCTTAAGTACTTAATCTAAAGCTGTACTTTTTGTACACACGTTGTTGGAAACAATGCAGTATTCTTGCCAAGTTTTACTTAATTAATTAGCATCAAAATCTATCCTCTTCTTCAAAATTTCAACTACAATCACCATTTTTTAAAATTTTATTTCTTACTACTATATTGGTTAATTTTTAAAAATATTGTATATTAGAAAGTGGGAAATCTGTAATAAACGGCGCATTTTATACTAATTAAGTCTTTAAAAATAATCTATGAACGATGTCAAAGTTAAAAGCAGATATTTTATTACACATATTCTGGGAAACATTTTGAGGCCTCTAACCTTATTTTTTTGGAGAAGACAGAGTTTGAATATGGGGAAAGATTGTACCTGAGAAGAGTGACATTAAAATTTTACATATAGAGAGGTGACCTTATATTTCATTGAGAAACAGTGATTCTGTTAAACGAAAAGTACTTACTAATTCCTGTGTAATTTGGTCTACTCATTCCGAATATTAGGTTAGAATTGTTCAAGTGGGCTGTAAATTTTTGCTACTCCTTTGGGCTGCTAGTTCTGAATATGAAGTTAGAATCACTCTATTGGGTTCCAAGTACTATTATATATAAAGTTAAAGTATGTATTATTACACATTAACGTTTGTTTCTGTTATTTTAATCTAAAGTATTATTTATTATTGTACACAAACATTTTTTCTTTTATTTGTAGGTACCACTATGCTGAAATAATATCGTACTAGTAAAGGTTTTTCGTACCTCAAAATTAAATTCCATAGAATCAGTGGCGCCAAGATCAAAGAGGGCATATTTATTGACTCACGAATAAGGGAATTAATGAATTATCCTGTATTATAGGAAAGTTTGAATGTAGCTGCATGGAGATCCTTCTAAAGCGTTGTAAAACAAATCTGATGTGTTACACTTACATAACTTTCTCTAGCTGCTCTTCAAACCAACTTCTTATAAAAGATTATTCTCCTTTGAACACAATGCTAATCGAGATAAATATTAGCAGAATGTTCTTATTACTTAGTTCCTTATAAGTAGCAGAGAACTAAAGGAATGCACTAAGGTGATTGTCATATGTTTTAAAAGCTCTCGTTATACGACTGTCATTGCAAATCGCTTCTTTGCTTGACCAGGAGTAGAACAAAAGAAAAGGTATAAGTACTTTACAATTCAAACTAATAACAAGGAGTATCTTGAAAAACTCTCCACGAAAAAAAAGTATATGAAATAATGATGTATTTTAATAAGATGTACATTTTTTGTGTAATAAGTTTTTGTCCATCTCTTACGGTTTATCAGTTATGCAAAATTCTGTAAAATTTATCCAGAATGAAGTACTCTTCAGAGATTATTTCCAGAAAATACAAGATATACACTTTATTTGGCAAGTAAATATCTTAAATATATGAGAATCTAATCAAATTGTTAGGGCAATTTTTAAGAAATTCAAAATTTTCAAAATTTTTTCCATATAAAGGGAGTTTTCAGGTGGGGGGATTTTTTTGAAAATGTTCGTGTCACATCCTTGGAAGATACCAAACTTAAATACCAAGTTTGGTTTTTAATGCTCTTTTCGTTTTTGAGCTATGCTGCCCTCAGACACACACACACATACACACACACATAGACAGACAGACGCACATGGAAATTTTTCTAAAAATGCTTTTTTATTTTGGATTCTGGGGGTTTCAAAACATATATTTCCGGTTGAAATCTCGGTATGTAATTTTTGGGTGCAATACAATACCTTCTATATAGTACGTATAGAGAAAGTAAGAATCCTGGGAAACCATAATCCTGATTACCATAAAGCTGTTAGTCAGTTTATTGAGAATTACAGGAAAATATGTGTCTAAAACTCCATTTATTATACTCCCATTGACACTTGTTCCCCTCCAACCTTGGCATTCTAAGTGATGAACATGGTAGTCGTTTCTATCAGAAGATATCTGCGATAGAAACCCGTTACAAAGGTAAATGGAGTCCAGGAATGTTAGCTGACCAGTGTTGGACTCTAAATCCTCAAATTATATGCCGCAGAAAATCACAGAAATGTATATTTAGAGACAAATGTAACTTTGTCCGCCACTCAATGCATTTATTTTCATTGAGTTGAAAAGTATGTGTTAAAAAGCCTATGGCCAGAAGATAAAAGCTGTTAGTAGGTTTGAAATCAGCAGACAAAGCTCATCTAAAACATATTTCTGTTAGCATTTAATACTCAAAAAAAGTTTAATTTTGTTGTCGAGTGTTATTAATGCAAACACCGATGTTCTTAAGCAACGTCAACCGGTTAAGATAGAACAAAAAATCCAGTTTAAAAAACAGGTTCTATTCTTAATATTGCGCCAGTATGTTAGCCCGCTGTGTATTGTATTAGTTTAACTAATGTTTTTGCTTAGGTTTAACATACAATATCTGCTTCAGCAGCCAAGACTGAGCAGACTGTAGAACACAAAACCTTAGGGCGAAGAAGTTGCCATTGTGCACGCCAAGAATACTTTCTTTGTTTATGCTAGACAAAACTGCAAGGTTTTTAGTGCATCAGAGACATAAGTAACAGTGTAAATTTTAGAGAAAGGTTAGTTCCCTAAAAGTCAGTATCTCGGGATTTCTTCATTATAAAGAGTGGTCACGTGAGTTGAATACAAAGAGCTTACAAAGTTAGTCACGTGACATCGTTATTTTCGCGCTTCTTTTCAGCCAATCAGGGATGAGTTCAATATTGGAGATTTTAGGTACTTAAGCCATGCGTGTACAAGAAATCAGGTTACTGTGATTCTAACTGTGAGTGTGATTATTGTTGCTGTTGCAGCTTATTCAGCGTGACAGACGTGCGATGCTTACATTACGCGAGATATTATAGTTATCGAACGAGCGATTGTCGCGTAACAGAAAAGCACATTTGGCGACGGTGAGACACATCACCAAGGCGAAGCATTTCCAATGTTTAAGGGAGATCTGTTCCTTGATGGCATGAAGCTGGTGAGTCACGTCGCGACCGGCCGTTTGCAGATTGGCGAGATCCTGTAAAACAGTATAATAGAAGTCAAGACGTTCACGGCGTTCTAGCCCGTTGGGAAGTTATCTGTTTGAAGAAGGACATCATTGCTGGCTTAACCTTATAAATCCACCAAGAGAGTTTGTTGTGGAAGGCAACAAAGGAGGGTTGTAACTTCCCCCACAACAAACCAAACTCCTGTTGACACTGTTCCTCCAAGAGACCAGGAATTCTCCAGTAACCTCTCCCAGGAGTGGGAATATGCTCAACTCGTTTGATTGAAACTACAACTGCATGATGGTCACTAAAAGCAAGCTCGAGAACTCGTACTTGATGGACACTGGAAACAGAAACACGAGAAAAATAAAATCTGTCAATTCTAGAAGCCGACAAACCACGGAAAAAGGTAAAGTCCACACGGGAACCATATTTGGAATACCAAGCATTCACAAGATCAAATTGCGTCGTAATCTGCCTGAGCATAAGACTAATATTGGGAATCGCACGTTGATCTTTGGCGCCAAGAGTGCAGTTAAAATCTTCTCCGATGAGAACCTTTGAACCCTTAGAAAGGACCGTAAGAAGAGCTGTTTTGAAGAAAGGTTCACGTTCACATCTACGTTGAGATCCAGAAGGTGCGTATAAGTTCAATAAGACTATATCAGTGTACGCGATGTACACCGGAGAGGAGACGTCCTGAAGGGTGGTGGTCGACATTAGTTATGAGCATCCCTTTTCTGTAAATCAACGCCGTTCCGCGGCCGTCTTGGCCAAGATTCACAATGTTCTCATAGTTATACAGAAAATTAAGAGTAGGCTCATTAATTTCTTACATCATGGAGCTGTAGAAACTGTGCGATTAGAACCTGGTCACTGGAATTCGAATGCCATTAACACTAATAGTGACAAAGACGTGAAGAGATATCATTTGGAAATACGTGAAGAAAGGAGAATTCTGAAATAAGTGTAGAAGGCAGAGTAAATAGAAGGAAACAATATATATACATAAATACATACCATATCTTTAATACCAAAGGAATCGGCTTGCTAAGCTGGATATATAGTAGGCGTATTCCAGTATAAACTGGAAATCTATAGCGACCAGACCTGTTCAGAATTTTGCCGTATTGTTGTAATTTGTATGTGACCCTGTCATTACTAATTTCCGGTGGTACATTGTAGACGCGAACCAAGATATACTTCTTGTCCGCTGCCGTAATTTGACCATTTGTCACTTCACCGGACATTAGAGAAAACTGAAAGACTCTCTCATTCTTACGTAGGATGTCTTCATAAACACTGCACTGGAGGAACTTTAAATAAACTGCATTTTCTTTACCTACCAGTTGTATTGTATGCACCTGTTCTGGGAGGAGTTCCAGTGTACTGTGCATCCATTCATGTACTTCAAAAGCCGTAGGCCGTTGCACACTCTTACTAAACCGCACTTTTATGGTATTTCTGTTGCTCCATTTCACTGTATACAAAACAACACGAAAACCGAGAGGCCACTAACACACAGACGCTCTCCAGCTCACGCGACATGAACGGGGCAAGAGCCAGGCCGCGACGATGTTTTAAAAATGTGCTACTTTATTCAAAATCGTTATAATTATACTTTAAAAATTAACAATTTCAAAAAAATTTCCAAGCAAAGGTTAGTTTACAACTGGGTATTTTCTTTAATATCTTTGTGCTGTATTCTTGGAAGAGGCTGAACTGAAGTATGAAGTTTGATATTTAATCGACTTTTCGTTTCTGAGTTATGCTGTTCATCATCACATTCTCTGACTTTTTCTAAAAATGTTTTTTTTTTTATTCAGGGGTTCCAAAATAAGTATTTCCGGTTAATTTCGATGCACTATATAACAACTTCTTTACCTCCCGTTACATTATTTGTGATTGATAAACGAAAATAAATTTAGCCGCTTTCTATTTGAGAAAAGTGTTTGAAAAATGTAACGGAAATATCCACTAACATACATATTTTCCATAAACTGCATGCTTTAGCAAAATTCACATTTTTTGTGTAATATCTGTTACACTTTACCAGGTCTGCAAAGCGCTGAGAATGAAGATTCAAGAAGCATATGATTTCTTTTGTTTTATAGTACAGCAGCATGTGAGTCGTCATTAAGCTTTATCACGGCTGGACCATAAACCAATCTCTTGTATCTCGTGTGATACCCTATTTTTTAATTCTATTTTGCTTTCCCTTAGCTAAAGTATGTTTAAATCCACTAATTCATCAATAACTAGACCAAAAGCTTGGCACAAAGATTTTAAACCTACTTTACTGCACAGGCTAAGCCGATTTTAAGGTAATACATCTATGAAATTCCTAAATCCAAAAGTATTCTGCTAAGCATGCTGAAATTTTGAGAATGTATTTATGCTGCACAGTAATTAAATGCTTTAAAATTTGGTTTATGTATCATAAGTAGTTTTTGAATTATTACTTTTTAAATTAAACATCTGGTGCCAAATTCAAATCCCTACAGATGAAGAAAATAATGAAAACTTTTATTTTTTCATTTTTCAAATTATGAATTTAAGTGTCAGAAACAGAATTTTCATATGAATTTATTGCACCAAAATTAGTTCTAGAGGTAAAAATATTAAAGCGAGAAACAGACAAAAAATCTAGAAATGTTATAATATAATTGACTTTAAAAATCAATATCTAAAACAATATTAAGAAGTTTAAAAAATCATATACTAGAAATTCTTTATTTGTTTGTTGAGAGCATATCCTGAAATTTTAAGAGAGCTTGAATAAAACCTGCATCCTGTGGAGCATTTTGAATGGCAAGAAATGTTGAAGAAACTGTAAACGTTTAAATTAAGTTTTAATGTGCAAAACATTTTCGCTCTAACAGTCTAAAACCCTTTAGACACATAAGCTATCTCTTTCTTATCGCCTCTGCAGCAGTTGTTTTCAATTTTAATTTAGGAAAAAATTTTAATTGTCCTTTTATTAATTTTTTATTTTTGCTATTGAAACGTGAAGTTTATTATTTAATTACACAAGTACTGGTGATATTAGAAAAAAAATCATGTCATCAATTTTGATGTGTACTATTTTTATTCTAGCATAAACATTTTCAAGCTTCTGTTTTGAAAACTGCATCGTGTGGAACAATTTAAAGTTTTGAAATCTGTTTCTTTGTAAATATTACAATATCATAATCTCCTGCAGAAATTTTTAAACCAATAATATCTGTCAACTCTCACGGACTGTTTACACTAATTCCGAGGAATATAGAAAGCAAAGAAAAACTGCAAGTCATTTGGTGCGAGTCAAGCTGCACTCTGCCGCCAAACAGTCTCTACTTCACGGCCGGAAATATGCTGTTGGTGGGGTGTGGGGAGCCCCGCGTGAACCCACTTACAGTCATCCATTTAAATCGTCACGTGTTACGGTTTATAAAGCGGCATGGCAATAAACATAACAGACAGTTGAACTATAGGCATTACATTATTTCATTAGGCAATTTTTACTTTCTCTGTACGTACTGTATTGTACCCAAAAATTCGATACCGATATTTCACCAGAAATACATGTTTTGGGTCCCCTGAATCCTAAAAAACCATTTTTGGAAAAAGGTCTGTGTGTGAGTGTGTGTGTGTGAGTGTGAGTGTGTGTGTGAGTGTGAGTGTGTGTGTGAGTGTGAGTGTGTGTGTGAGTGTGAGTGTGTGTGTCTGTGTGTGTGCGTGTGTGTTTGTGGACAGCATAGCTCAAAAACGAAAAAAAGCGTTAAATACCAAACTTGGTATTTAAGTTTGGTATCTTCCAAGGATGCGACACTAAGATTTTCAAGAAAATCCCCCCACCCCAAACTACCCTTTACATGGAACTTTTTTCGAACATTTTGATTTTCTAAGAAATGGCTCTAACGATTTTGATTAAAATCTCGAATATTACTGACACTTACATACCAAATAAAATGTATATCTTGAATTTTCTGGGAAGACTACTCTGAAGACTACTTTATTCTGGACGAATTTTGCGAAATGTTGCATAACTGCTAAACCGTAAGAAATGGACTAAAACTTACCACACAGAAAAAGTAGAGCACATTAAAACACACAATTTATGTTGTATACATTCTTTTCGAGGAGTTAATAATTTTTTAGATATTCCTTGTTTTTGGTTTCAGCTTTGAAAAACTTGTCCTTTTCTCATACAGGAATTTGTCATCTCCTGCCCATACAAACAAAGGAAATTCAGTCACCTGATAACCAGCTGTTGACTTCACTTTAACCTATGGTACTCCCTTATTTCGCTTCTACTTACAAGGAAGCAAGTAATAAGGCTATTTCTGGTAATTTTGTCTCGATAAAATGAAGTAAATAGAAGAATAAGCTTATTAACAATAATTAGTTACACAGAAGTAGAGAAAGTCATGTGAATGGAATACATCAAATTTTTTTCTCCATTTTTGCACTTTTTGATAAAATTTCACAGATGCAGTGGCTAGGTATTGTGGTCATCTGTATTCCGTAAACCTGGACGACCTACTTTTGATTGCTGACCTTAAGTTCAAGTTAAGCGTAACAAACAGAAACTATAGAGAAAGCAACACGCAATGCTGAAAGTTTAAAGCTCGGAAGTGCTGAGTTGGAGCTCAAGAGAACTTGTTGTTGCTATAGCAGCCAGAATTCATCTCCAAGTTAGGTAAGCTTATTCCTAGCGTGAAAATGGGAGAAAAGAAAACCGAATCGAACTGAACAAATAAATGGTTGTTCAATTGCTAGAATATTGATTCCTTCGACATAACATGAAACTTGATGTATTCTTCACGTTGTGTTGGAATCTAACTCCATGCTGTTACAATATGTCAGCCTAATATAGCCCAGTTTATCTACATGACTAAAAGAAGGGTAATAATTTGTTCAACATATGGTTACACGTGTGTGCCACTGTAAATCCGAAGTATGTTATAACTATACAAGGGCAGAGGAAAGAAAGTAGGCCCAACTACCCCATATTTGATTGTGCAGGTATTCTCTGGTGCGTAAAAAGAATTGCAGAACTCAACGGATTATTTCAAGTTCAAACCTGCAAGTGACTTTCGATTTTCCGGATACAGAAGAATGCTATACGGATAATCTGTGATGCTTATAGCAGACAGTCATGCAAAGAACTATTTCAAAAATTGGGCACACTCACCTCACCTTGTGTTTATATATACTAGACAAAAGGGATATATTCATCGATCAATTGCCAATCTTCGTTGCTTTCAGAAATATGTATATTATGAAACAATCAAGATACTTAAAGCTCTCCCCAGGAATCTCAAAGAAAATTTTGGAATGTTCAGGGCTTCACTTAAGGACTACATTTGCAATAAATCATTTTACTCTGTAGATGAATATTTAAGTGACAAATCTGTCTGACAATACCGTAATAATAATTGTATTTATAAATATTATAATGTATTGCATTTTGTGTATGTTAGTGTTTGTGTGTGTGTTTTATATTCAAATTAAACTGATGTATACTTTGACGTGTACGAATGTGTCAAATGAATCTTTTAGTATTTAGCAATGACACAAGGTGTGTAAAGCTTGATGCTTTGTTATTTTCACTCTGGTATATAATTGTAAATTTTTGCATTGTAAATTCTATAACATATTTGTAAATATGTATTGTAATTCGTTTAAATGTATGAGATACATAACACAATGATCATATTTTAGCTTTATATAATTACTAATAGTAGCTATTATATCAATAATTAGAAAACTATCATCTGACATTACATGAGTGTAACATAAAATGAAATTGTATTTATTTATACATTTTAACACTAATTTTATACCCTTTTTTTTGTGTGCGAAAAAAAAGGAAGTACATATGCTTTTATAGAGCACATTAGTGTTCTGCAGTGGCGCACAGGCCTCAAAAGTAAATGATGTAATTATATATCTATTCTGCTGTTTTTGTAACCCTTCTTTTAGCACTAGAGCTTTATACATTGTTTTCCTTTTTTTTTTTTTTTCGTAGTATATAAACATGTGTAATATTCCTTGGCAAGTTCTATGTTCAGGGGCTTCCTTCCGTAAACGAACCTACACAATGCTTTCTAATCTAATCTAATCTTGCCCATCAGCGGAGTCTGAGCGGGTCTCGCTCTTTGCGAGGGGTAAAGCGAAGATCGCCCTCGACCAGTTCTCCACAGGCGGGTTGTGTACTTAACGCATTAAATACGGTAAACTTTCAAAGTGTAATAAGTACGGATAAAACTACTTATGGTTTTAAATCAGATGCAATTGTCTTGTTTTGTTAATGTGAAGACTTGCTTCGATTTTTACATTATTTTACAATATTTATTTATTTAAAAAGTGACAATAACAAACTCTCCTAATGTAATTATATTTTCAGCACCTATCTTGAATAGTGTGTTGTCAGACTCTCAACAAGTGTATATAAAGAATATGGGCTTCGCTTAAGGTACAAAAATTTTAATACCGGTTGGTACGGCAATAATTATTGTAGCTCCTGTAAAATAAGCTCTGGTTACTCCAATATTCATGTTTACATAAGAAAATACTGACTTCTCTAAGTAACTTCACTGGTAATGGAGACCCTTCGAGCACCGTGGGCAACAGGCAAGCTTCGTCATTCCCTGGGAACACTCATAAATCCAAACGACCTATCCAGCACTACCTGCTAAACAGACCAATCCACACTCTCCATTTGCAGGCCCCTACCCCAGATTACTCTATTTGTAGGCTAAACTTGTATTGAAACAAATTGAGGCAGGAAGGGTTTATTTTTTGTGACATAAATTAAAATAATTTGAAATGTCAAAGACATTGATATGAGAATTTCTCTTAAACCTGCATCAATAATTCCAGTAAATAACAAAATAACCAGTACTAGACTTTTTCAAAACCAACAAATTAAGATGTCAGAGAAACATAAGCAGCTTAAAGGTCAATAGTTTACGATAATTCCAGCAATCCACAACGTAAACCCGAAGTGCCACTGGAAACGTAAGTTAACTGACTAAACCTCATGAAAGAAGTGAACACTGAGCCATAAAAAGCACCTCCCGATACAATATAAGTAATATAATATAATATTATTTGCAAGACTGCGTTGCAAAAAAGACGAGAGATGTCTTAACCGACGCACGGTCACTTACACAGTGTCGTTACACGCTACACGTTGTTTGCAATGTAAATGGATGGAGTTCTAATACTGCACAAACAGTGATGCCAATAACAAGGAATATATCGAAATAGTCAACTCCACGAAAAATTCACATCATATAATTGGTTTGTTTAAATGAGATCTACATATTTTGTGTAGTACGGTTTTGTGTATCCCTTAAGGTTTTCCAGTTATCCAAAATTCATCTAGAATGAAGAGATCTTGAGAGGTTATTACTGAACATTGATGTTACTGCTACTATCTGAAATATACATCTGAGTTTTATTGTACGTATGTCAGACTTCCTGATCAGAATTCTTACTTTTACACGAATAATTGTGTGACGTTCTACTAAAAAATATAAAAAATTCTCTATCCCTAATACAATACAATTTTATTCCTTTTGTGTTCAATTCATGTTGTTTCTAGCACTTTTAATTTCCAGTTTTGAGGCAAAAGTTGGATGAAATAAATACGAAAACATTAATTGACTGTGATTCGTTGTATACTTTGTTAGGTTTCTTTTCTCAATTATTTTATCAGCTGTGTTAATATTACCTGGCAACACAGAAAATGTTCACTATAGCAACATTTACTTCCTTCGCACTATTATGACTTCATTTCCAATATAATCAGCCAGCATATTACTATTTCAAACAGCTGACTATTGCATCAGTCTTCTGTATGTCATGATTTGGTTAAACCAAATGTGTTTCTGAAAACATTTCTGACGAATATTAACAGCAAGTGTATAAAACAGGCTTTTGTAAGAATAGTTTGTATCAGAGTGTAAATACATTTCGAGAAAATCGTATACTTGTTACGCATTAGACAGACCTTTACAATATTTGCCAATATCGATATGTTGATTGATTTTTTTTATAATATTATTTAATGTCGCTTAACTACGGAAGTCTTATAGCGACAACATCATGTAACAATAAGAAATGTTATAACATTTTGAATACAATATTTACACATTAAACTAATAATTATATCTAGTTTGTAACATTAGTTATTGGAATTCTAACAGTAATACTTATATACTAAGCATTGTTTCTACAGCAGTGCATTAAAAGTAATCAATATTTTACAGTGCACTAGAAGCTTATAATGTTTTATGTATTTAAACAATAATGATCATTTGGTTGGTTTGTCGAGTGCTGCCTGAAGATCTGCAGGAATTTGATGGCTGGTTCTGTACTTAGAATAGTGGGCACGTTCCGTTCTGACGTGCTTGACTGATAGTCTCTGGCTGCAATGTTACAGGATGGAGGTTGCTGCTTGGTGAATACATAATCCTGAGTTAGTTTAGTATGTCCAATTCTTAGTCTGGTGAGTATCATCTGTTGATAGTCTCTGGCAGCAATGTTCACAGGACGGAGGCTGCTGTTTGGTGAATGCATAGTCGTGAGTTAGTTTGTCCAGTTCTTAGTCTGGTGAGTAACTTCTGTTGATAGTCTCTGGCTGTAATGTTCACAGGATGGAGGTTGCTGTTTGGTGAATACATAGTCACGAGTTAGTTTAGTGTGTCCAATTCTTAGTCTGGTGAGTATCATCTGTTGACGCCGGCTGAGAGTTTCGTATATTTTAATAAATGGTGTGTTACTTTTTACTTCTTGCAGTTTACTGTTACAATTATTTTTAATCCAATTTTTCTTCCATTTTTGTATCAGCTTCTTCTTAACATACTGTATAGCATCTTCATGTGCAATAGGGATAGGGGAATAAACTGGTGGTTGTTTTGTTGCTTCTTTTGCTGCTTTATCTGCTCTTTCGTTCCCCTCTATCCCCTGATGGGAAGGTATGTACTTTAAGCTTAGTTCTTTATTTTCAAGCAAAATTTGGTTGTATAAATATTGCATTTCTTTGGTCAGTGAATTATCTGACGACAGATTCTGAAGGGAAATTAAAGCATTGTAGGAATGTGAAAAAATTATGCATTTCCTGTTTGAGTTTATTGCTTCCAAAGACTTTTAATTGCAAATTGTTCACTGGAGAAGATGGTGTAACATTCCGGTGATTTTTATATCAGTGTGCGTTCTGGAAATACATCAGCGCATCTGTTTCCATACTCAGGCTGGAAACCATCAGTGTAGACTTCTATGCAGCCCTGGTTGTGATTGATTTTTGTTCGTAGCTAGCTTTATTACCTTCTAGATGTTGATAAATACAAAATATTGCTTTAGTATTCTTAATTCTAAGTTCAGGCGGAATGGACTGATAAAGAGTACTTATTCATTCAGAAGTAAAGGTAGCCTCTTGTTGGTATAGCAGTAACCCTTTTATCTCACACGCGGTGAATATTAGTTACATTCATTTGTTGGTTTATATCCTCTATCTCTTAGTCCAACCAGGCTATTCGTTGTGTAATGTACATGGCGAGGTGAAATTAATGATGATAATGATAATGAGGATGATGATAAAATAGTATTAATCTCAGTTTTTGATCCTTCATCAAATATTAAACATTTATCAAATAACTGATTAAGAACCTGTATTCTGTAAATAATAACAACAATAGAAACATTAACATGAAACTCAAATAGACTAACATAATAAATTAAAAAAAAAACATTTATCTTTAAAGTTATTTTATATATTCATTAGTTAAGCCAGTCTTTAACAATATAAGGATGAATATTAAAGAATTAATTCCAGTTCTTTACTAGTCTATTGAAGAATAGTAAAGAATAAATATGTTTTCACAAAAAATCTTATTCGTCAGACTTTTGCGTGTTTTTAGAGCGACTTGGAGGGTCATGTTAAAGTGTGAAATTTGAACACAATCAAATGCATTATTTGAGTGCTGCGTTTCATAGAAACCGTTTCAGTCTTTTGTGGGATATAACTTTAAAGGCTATAAAACATACAAACATTTCAGAAGTTATCGTTTTATTCCAGATAAGTCTACATATCTAAATAATTTATAATGCAGGTATGCTGTTTAAATTTACTTTTTACTCCTCTTTTAGTATACTCTTTTAGAGTTTAGTTTAAATATTCACTTAAGTACCTCAACAAAAAAACGTCAACAGTGCAAATGTCACGCATCCTGTAGTTAGAAGTTTGAAGAAGCTTTCTTTTCTTATGGTATCAACATTTTTGAGCTTACTCTATCAATTATTCCATCACCAAAGTATAAACATAATAATTAATACTATGAATGACATTTTTATCCTTTCTGCTGTGAATAACCTGAATTTAAATTTGAATTTTCTACAAATTTGCCCCTTTGTAAAAATAATTTCGAGTTAACTAAGGTAAGAATTGCATCTATGTTTATATGTATTAATAGACATTTTCTATTTTGTAAACAGCAAAGAATTTAAATGTCTATATTTCTGTATTTCTGGCTTTAACCATTTAACTTATTTTATCTATAAAATAGCTCCAGAAAGTAATTACTATAGTCATTTCCACCTCAAATGTATAGACTGGATTTTTAGAAAAAACACTAGATAGATTTAATTGTTGTTGGTTTTATTGCCTTTACACATGAAGCAGTTATCTGGTTCCTTCTGTTTGTCTTCCAGTTAAACGTCTGCTGGATTGAGTTGTGTTCTCCAAAGTAATAAAAGCAGAGTAAATTAAGTTAGTATGTTACTTCCTTTTTCTACTTGTTGCAGTCGCCGTTAACCTGTTTACTGCAGAGAACGACTGTTTCTACAGTTTTATAATCCTGTGCAACTAGCGGAGAAATAATAATTGGTGGAGAAAGCTGTGAGGAACTTCAGTTCATGTACGGAACTTCATCTCAATTTCAAATAAAAGCAATTAGAGTTTTTCAGGTTTTTACTTTCTCTACACGTACTATGTATATAGTGTATAGAGAGTATTGTATTGCACCCAAAAATTCGATACCGAGATTTCACCGTAAAATATATGATGTAGTATCCTCTGTATCCAAAAAAATCATTTCCAGAAGTGTCCGAGTGTGTGTGCGCGTGTGTGTCCGTGTGTCTATGAACACGATAACTCAAAAATAAAAAATTGCTAAAATACCAATTTTGGTATTTAAATTAAATATCTTCCATCGATGCGACACGAAGATTTTCAGAAAAATCCCCGCACCCCAAACTACCCTTCGGGTATTTTAAAAATGGCCCTAACGACTTTGATTAAAGTATCGTATATTAAAGACATTTACTTGAAAAATAAAATGTATATCTTAAATTTTTTGGGAATAGCCTATGAAGACTAATTTATTCTGGATGAAATTTACGGAATTTAGAGTAACTGATAAACCGCAAGACTTAGATAAAAACTTACTATACCAAAAAAATGTAGAGCACGTTAAAACACACAATTTATGTGGAGTTGATTGTTATTTAGATATTCCTTGTTTTTGGGTTCAGCTATGAAAAACTTATTTTTCTCATACAGAAATTTGTCAGCTCCTGTCCATACAAACAAAGGAACTTCAGTGACATAGCAACCAGATTTTGACTATCACTTTAACTTACGGTACTCTCTTATTTCGTTTCTACTTACAAGAAAGCAGGTAATATATTTCCGCTAATTTTTTCTCGGTTAGCTTGAAGAAAATAAAAGCATGAGCTTTTTAACCATAATTTGTTGCAGAGATGTAGAGAAAGTTATGTGAATGGAACACATCAGATTTTTTAATTTGTGTTCCATAAAGCGAAAAAAATGGTTGTTGCAGGAAATAGGAGCTCGGCTAAGAGACGTTTGTATTGGGGAAACAGACGAGAGATTCTGTGGCGTTCTAGAAATTAAGTTTTTACTAACAATTACACATAATTTTAACTATCAACATGCCACTCAGTATCCATAAAACTTCATACTTGCAATTCTTCAAACAGCCATTCAGAAGATCATTAAAGAGTGACATATATTGAAATTAAATACCAGAGATCAAAAACTCCACAAACAAATTATAGTTGTATGAAGGTCGTCGCAATGAACATGTTTATTCATAAATGAATTTAAATCAATGTTTTTGTGAATATGGAGCTTATAATGTCAATATGAATCATCCTACCATTATTGATCAAAATTTGTTTAGTCATTTGGCAAACAGAAAGTACATAATTTAATTACAGGGATGGACTTTATGTAGTTGTGGTGCAAATTATCTTGCCAAAACAGCTGCTTCTTAAGGAAAAAAGTAGTTTTATTCCTTCTGTCCGCTATCAAAATTAGAATATTAAGAGGTTAAATAGTAGTAATGACTTTTAGACAATAGCATTATTTTTTCAAACAGTGTTTGACCGATTAAAGTGCAAACACATAGGACCAAGTTTGGCATTAAAACAACTTATGACTGATCACGGTAAATTTGGAGGTATTTTGGAATGATTCAAATTAAATACTTATATTTGTATTTGCGAGGTAATCAGTCAGATATATCATATCTCCTATTTAAATGATCTGCTTTTTAATCCTTCAGATGTGATACAAACTAGATTATTGATAAAATAGACTTGAACAATCATTGGCAAATACTTTACATTTGAAATCCTTGATAAGGGCTTATGCTACATCTTATCGTTACTGAATTGTAGTTAATGTTAAGGTGATGCATCTTGAAATTTAGAAAATCCGAATATGTAAGATACCTAGTTGAAATTTATACCTGTTATTAAACACAGCAATAATTATATTTTTGCTATGTAACAAAGTTCTAGTGTACATGACTACTTAAACAATAATTTCTTATTTTCTAAATTTGAAAACGAGACATCTGATGCATTTTTATGAAATATTCACTAAAAATATTACAGTTTTACAGCATACGACTTTAAAAATAGGTGTATATATATATACACACACACACACACACACACACATACATACACACACACTCACAGGCCGTTTCAAAACGACACTAAAGGAAGGTAGCAACCGATTAGCGTACACTTTGACTTGTCCGAAAATTGATGTTGCAACTTTCAAACTCTTCGCACACATTTGGGATTAGACAGCGAAGGAACAACGGTTATCGTACGTCACACCCACATGCTACGTTTTCCACTACTAAGGAAACTTGTCTCGCGCCGACGTGTCTATCACACCACGCCTACACCACGCGACTGGGACCTTCACTACCAACCGACGTCTCTCTTGAACTGGATCAGGCACGAGTCATCTGGTTATGTACGACTGCCTAATCCATGGTGATTTTACGTCAGTTTTTGTATTTGTACGTACGGTTTGACTTACAAGGTCCACATCTTGGTGTCGTTTTGAAGCACCCTGTATATAACGGATTTTTGAGTTAGTTTATAGTTTTAGGTAATTGATATTTATAGTGATCCAAGTGGGAACACGATATATTTCTTAAAGTTTTGAATCCATGTCATGTTGTTATGATTTTTCAACATTTTTTATAAATTTTTACAGTTGCATCGACTTAAAATTAATTGTCCTACAAACAGGAGTTTTATACTAAATTCATATGAAAATCCAACCAATCCAATTACTGCAAACATAATACTTGCTGCTACAAGAAGTTGTGTGAACATTTTACCACATTTTAGTGTCTGGAAATTCAATAAGTAAGTACATATAGGAAATTATATCCTAAACAGCGACTCAGTTCTGAGTCAAATAAGCAAAAGTTTCATCAGTGTCTGACATCTGCATCTCAGGTTTTCCCCATTTTATAGAAGTGTCCCTTCAAGCGCCAGTGTCATGTAAGTAAATTACTGTGGATCATGGCCTCCATTGCGCCCAAAATTAGATACACAGATTTTACCGAAAATATATTTTGGGATCCTTTGAGTCAAACAAAAGAAATAAACAGACAAACAAAAAAGCATTTTAGCTCTCGAGTGTGTGTCTCTATAAACAGTATAGTTCGACAACGAAGATTTAGTTAAACATCCAATTTGGCATTTAAATTTGAATTGTTCCAAAGATGCGACAAGAAAATGTTCAGGAAATTTCCCCACTCAAAATTACCCTTTACATGGAAGAATTTTCTAATGCTCTTAAACTATCTCAAAAGCACTTCTAACAATTGTGATAACGCATATTATAAATATTTAAACATGTGTGTATTGAGTTTCATGGGAATAGGTTCTGAATCCTGTGCATTCTAAATTGTTTTTAAATAACTCATAAGAGATAGACAAATTCTTTCTTAAAAAAACTCTATATATTTAAAAAACACAATTTATGTCATATATATTGTTACCATTTCCGAGTTATATTTTGTTGTTATTTTAATTTTAGAATACTATATTTTTCTCAAAAGTAAAGTCGTAATCGCTTCATAACTCTTTTGTTTTTATCCTGGTCATTCAAAGAAAATCGAATTTCATTTATATAACTATATAACAACATATTTTCAAATTTTTGATTATAGCTTTAGCCTAGTGTATTCCCTTATTTTTCTTCTATTTTCAAGGAACTAAGCAATAATACAATTTGGGTAATCTTTGTCTCGATCAGCATGAATTGCATAGAAAAATAAGCTTTTGTAAGAATAGTTTGTTGCAGTTGAGATAGAGAAACTCGTGTGAATGGCACACATCAGAGTTTTAGCCTGTGGAACTCTAGTTGGAACATTTTAAACATTATAAATGGTAAATTAAATCTAATAACGACCTTGAGTTCCTAAATTAAAATTATCATACCTTAAATATAGAAACCCTACTATAGATACAATATCCGAATTCACGTAGTCAGCTATTTGGGAACATTTGAATCAATTCGGACCTCTCGCAATGTTAACACCAGTGGTAAGGGTACCGGCACGGAATCCGAAACTCCGAGGTACGCGTCCCGACTGTGGGATGGAAATATCTAGGTATCCTTAATTTTCAACATTCTTGGTGAAATATGTTATACCTGATATATAGCAAAATACAATGTGTATAATTTGGTACTTCATTAAAGCTAAATGACTCGACAAATGTTTCTTGTTAATGTCCTTAAACTGCTTGAATCCGGATTAACATTTTTTTTTATTTAACTGTACTTTGGATAATTCAGGCACTGTATTATTTCGCTAAGTAAATAGCCCTTGAGACTGACAGTGTTTAAGTCTCTTGAATACAAGGGCATAGATATTATTTTTATGAATACAAAATTTCTGGATCATAGTTAACTTTGAGATTAGTTAGGTTGCAACTTTTTAATAATTAAACGCTTTAATGTTATTTTGTTTTTAACGTCTCATTTAAAGGTCTAATACAGAAATTGAAGTGCATAATATTCAAATGAGCTAGAAGTACAACAAGCTACAAGATTTTTAGTGTTCTTACAAGATAATTGGGGAAAAAAAGAGCTTTTGTAAACAACTGATCGCACTGAAATTGTATCTCAAATCTTCAGAGTTCATCTTGCCTTTTGTTATGTTAATCTCAGTATCACCTGAATTTTGGCACTTTGCTGCAGCTAATGCATATGCTGTGTAATTATGGACATATAGAAGCTTTTAATATATACTTCTAGGACGAAATGCATTCTCTTATTACAGTCCATTACCGATAATAGGCTGCGAATGAAAACAATGTGATGGAAAACGTTCCATTACGGAGTTCATAATCTGGGAAATTCAATATTAAGAAAAATTGTTGTGTTCAATTCACATGACTTTCTCTTCTTCTGTGTAACAAATTATTGTTAATAAGCTTATTCTTCTATTTACTTCATGCTGTTCGAGAAAAAATTAGCAGAAATAGACTTATTACCTGCTTCCTTGTAAGTAGAAGCTAAATATGGGAGCACCATAGATTAAAGTGAAGTCAAAAGCTGGTTACTAGGTGACTGAAGTTCCTTTGTTTGTATGGACACGAGTTGACAAATTCCTGTATGAGAAAAATACAAGTTTTTCAAAGCTGATACAAAAAAACAAGGAATATCTCTAAAACGATCAACTCCTCGAAAAAAAATTATATAACATAAATTGTGTGTTTTAATGTGTTCTACATCTTTGTGTGGTAAGTTTTTGTCCATTTCTTACGGTTTAGCAGTTGTGCGAAATTTCGTAAAATTCATCCCGAATAAAGTAGTCTTCAGAGGCTATTCCCAGAAAATTCAAGATATAGATATTATTTGTCAGGTAAATATCTTTAATATATGATATTTTAATCAATCGTTAGAGCCATTTTTGAGGAAACCAAAATTTTCAAAAAAAGGTTCCACATAAAGGGTAGTTGGGGGTGGCTGGATTTTCTTGAAAAGCTTCGTGTCGCATCGTTGGAAGATAGCAAATATAAATACCAAGTTTGGTATTTAACGGTCATTTCGTTTTTGAGATATGCTGTCCAAAGACACACAGACACCCACACGGACCTTTTTCCAAAAATACTTTTCTTTTATTCAGGGGAAACCAAAACATATATTTCCGGTGAAATCTCGGTATTGAATTTTTGGGTGCAATACAATACCTTCTCTATACACTATGTACACTATGTGGTTTTACTATGTTATTATTATCATTATTATTATTTTTTGGACTTGTACACACTTACCATCAGACACTTTCTTTGCATCAAAAAATCCTTCCATGGCTATGTTTACATTCTTGTGTAATCTGCTTATATATCTGGCTCATTCTTTAATAGCTGGTTTTATCAGCTGGAATTCTAATTCTTACAGTATAGTCGTCTCTAGTTTGACCTTTCCTTATTCGAGTCAGGAAAATTCACGAAAAGTATCGTATAATCATTTGCAGGGCTCTTTCAATGAGGGTAAGGACAAGAAATAGTGGCCATGTTATAATATTTTTTTGCAAAATATTTTCTTACCATTTGATCGACAATGTCTACACCGCCTTTATTTCCATTATAATACAGGTTGATATCCAATGTACTGATTCAGAAGTGCTAATTCTACAAGGAAACTGTACACTTATATTTTGGAAAATTGCATGCAGATGGAGAATGTTAGGGTAAAATTATTTCCGAAGGTATTTTTAGCTACAAATAGACAGAGTACAGCATTCTAAGACTTCATTCTAAACAGCCAAAACTGGCCAAGCCTGGGCACATACTTAATGGAAGTTCGTATACTAAGAGAAAAGATATTTGTGTAAGTATTGTATAGTCATACTTGTTATATGAGTTATCTATAGATATGAATACGTGGGAATCGTTGAGAGGGCGAGTGTGTGTATTCGTGTTCTTTTGCTGGTTTGTTGCTCCGTTGTGTGTATGTGTGAATTAATATATGTAAAATAGGTGAAGGCAATATTTTAAATTGAAGTATTTTTAGTGATCATGTACGAAAACTTGACCCATACAACTGTTTGACGCAATTGGTGTATTATTATATAATTAACTACTACTACTGCTTCTACTACTACCATTACTACTACTACTACTACTACCTCTACTACTACTACTACTACTACTACTACTACTACTACTATTACTACTACCATTACTACTACTACTACTACTACTACTACTACTACTACTCTTACTTCTACTACTACTACTACTACTACTACTACTACTACTACTACTACTATTACTACTACTACTCTTACTTCTACTACTACTACTACTACTACTACTACTACTACTACTACTACTACTACTACTATTACTACTACTACTCTTACTTCTACTACTACTACTACTACTACTACTACTACTACTACTACTACTACTACTATTACTACTACTACTCTTACTTCTACTACTACTACTACTACTACTACTACTACTACTACTCTTACTTCTACTACTACTACTACTACTACTACTACTACTACTACTACTACTACTACTACTACTACTCTTACTTCTACTACTACTACTACTACTACTACTACTACTACTACTACTACTACTACTCTTACTTCTACTACTACTACTATTACTACTACTACTACTACTACTACTACTACTACTACTACTACTACTCTTACTTCTACTACTACTACTACTACTATCCATGGGGTAAAGGTTACAAAATAGTAACGGGTAAGATAGGGTCTAATACATCAATAAAACTTACAGATGAAGAGCAATTAAATGTTGCTAAAAACACTGTTCCAGGCTATTAAAACAAATGAATGGCCAGTGATTAGCAATAATAAAGAAGAAATAGGCTTATGTCAGCAAGACGAAATAAAAGAAGCAGGTGAACGAATTAAATCAGGAAAAGCTGCGGAACCCGATGGTAATCCCTCCAGAAGCTATAAAGGCTATTGCATCGAAGTTCTTGTAAAAGTTATAGATACACTGTTATTTAAAGGAGTTTTCCTAAAAAAATGGAAGGTAGCAAAGCTACTATTAATTGAAAAGCCCAAAAGAGCTTGTGGCAGTGCATTATACCGACCTCTATGCCTATTAAATGTAATAGGAAAACTTTATGAACAAATTATAAATAAGAGACTGATTAAAGAGATTGAAAGAAAAGGAGGACTTGCACAAATGCAATTAGGTTTTAGAAAAGGCAAATCAATCTGGATGCAATAGAGACAGTTAAACAAATTGTACAGAAGGACGCAAAGGAAAAACATATGTATGCTGTTATGGTTACTCTGGACGTCAAAAATGCCTTTAATTCAACACCTTGGAGAGGTATAATAAATGAACTTGTAAGAGGAGAAGTAGCTCCATACTTAATTAAGATTATTTGTAGTACTTGGAAGATAGATGTATATAAAAATGAATATGAGTTGCGGTGTTCCGCAAGGCTCCGTCTTAGGTCCCACTCTATGGATCATGTACTATGATCCAGTATTAAAGGAGGAATTACCAACTGGAGTAAAAACAATAGGATATGCTGATGATCTAGCGTTAATATCATGTGGCAAAACAAAAGATGAAGTGAAAGAAAAAGTCGTGTGGTCCATGAATAAAATAGAAATATGGATGATCAAAAAAGAAAATTGCCTGGCATCAGAAAAAACGGAAATGATAATACTGGAAGGACGAATATCTTTAAAGGAAATAAAGGTTACTTTCGGTAAACAAGAAATAACATCCAGTAAGAACATAAAATATTTGGGTGTTCAAATGGGACATAATTTGAGTATGTGGCCACACATTAAGTGTGTAGCTGATAAAGCAGAAAGAAGTATTAATGCCAAATATGAGAGGACCCAAACCAGCAAAAAGGAGAGTACTGAGTAGTGTAATCAACTCTATAATGCTGTACTGTGTACCTGGCTGGAAAACATGGGTGGAAATAGAGACCTTCCGGAGAATTATGGAAAGTGTACAGCGTAAGATAGCGATTAGAATTGCTAGTGCCTATAGGACCGTATCCACGCGGGCAATTCAAGTAATAGCCAGCACTCTACCAATACATCTAGTGGCTCGGGAGCGTGCACACGCAGCTGAAAAACATGGAAATGCTCAAAAGTGTAAGACAAGAGAAAAAAATGGTACAGTTATGACAAGAAGAATGGGAACAGGAAACCAAGACGGCACAATGGGCCAAGAAACTGATGCCAGATATAGAGCCCTGGATAAACCGGAAAAACGGACAAGTGGAGTACTATTTAACCCAATTTTTATCGGGCCAGGGACGCTTCAAACCCTATTAGTTTAAAACGGCTCTCACTAATAGTGAAAACTGTATATATTGTATGGAAAAGGATACTCCTGAACATACTACATTAAAATGTAAAAAATGAAATAATATAAGACAAACAATTATCAAACAAATTGGACAAGAAATAACTGCTAAAAATATTATAATATTAATGTTGGAAACCGAAAATAAATGGAAAGTTATTCAAGACATGATAATCAAAATAATAAAAGCTAAAGAATTGAATGAAAAGCAGAGATAAACATGATTGATTCATTGTGAAGTAATGCTGAGAAGCAGTTTCCGCAATGCGAGCAAATGAATAAAAGAGGGTTTTTCTTTAGTCTAAATGAGTCCGGCACATCACGGCTATCTCCACTGGTGCCCATGAGGGTTTTTCGCCCTCTTTTCAACAAAAAAAACTACTACTATTAGTATTACTACTACCTCCACCACTACTACTGCTACTACTATTATTACTACCACTACTACTACTACCACTACTACTACTATTACTACCACTACTACTGCTGCTATTACTACCACTACTACTATTATTAATACCACTACTAGTACTACCACTACTACTACTACTACCACTACTACTGCTGCTATTACTACCACTACTACTATTATTAATACCACTACTACTACTACCACTACTACTACTACTACTACCACTACTACTGCTGCTATTACTACCACTACTACTATTATTAATACCACTACTACTACCACTACTACTATTATTACTACCACTACTAGTACTACTACTACTACCACTACTACTGCTGCTATTACTACCACTACTACTATTATTACTACTACTATCACTACTACTATTATTAATACCACTACTACTACCACTACTACCATTATTACTACCACTACTACTATTATTACTACTACTATCACTACTACTATTATTAATACCACTACTACTACCACTACTACCATTATTACTACCACTACTACTATTATTACTACTACTATCACTACTACTATTATTAATACCACTACTACTACCACTACTACCATTATTACTACCACTACTACTATTATTACTACTACTATCACTACTACTATTATTAATACCACTACTACTACCACTACTACCATTATTACTACCACTACTACTATTATTACTACTACTATCACTACTACTATTATTAATACCACTACTACTACCACTACTACCATTATTACTACCACTACTACTATTATTACTACTACTATCACTACTACTATTATTAATACCACTACTACTACCACTACTACCATTATTACTACCACTACTAGTACTACTACTACCACTATCACTACTACTATTATTAGTACCACTACTACTACCACTACTACCATTATTACTACCACTACTACTATTATTACTACTACTACTATCACTACTACTATTATTAATACCACTACTACTACCACTACTACCATTATTACTACCACTACTACTATTATTACTACTACTATCACTACTACTATTATTAATACCACTACTACTACCACTACTACCATTATTACTACCACTACTACTATTATTACTACTACTATCACTACTACTATTATTAATACCACTACTACTACCACTACTACCATTATTACTACCACTACTACTATTATTACTACTACTATCACTACTACTATTATTAATACCACTACTACTACCACTACTACCATTATTACTACCACTACTACTATTATTACTACTACTATCACTACTACTATTATTAATACCACTACTACTACCACTACTACCATTATTACTACCACTACTACTATTATTACTACTACTATCACTACTACTATTATTAATACCACTACTACTACCACTACTACCATTATTACTACCACTACTAGTACTACTACTACCACTATCACTACTACTATTATTAGTACCACTACTACTACCACTACTACCATTATTACTACCACTACTAGTACTACTACTAACACTACCACTACTACTACTACTACTACCACTACTACCATTATTACTACCACTACTAGTACTACTACTAACACTACCACTACTACTATTATTAGTACCACTACTACCATTATTACTACTACTACTAGTACCACTACTACCATTACTACTACTACTACTACCACTACCACTACTACTACTACTACCACTACTACTGCTGCTACTACTACCACTACTACTATTATTACTACCACTACTGCCAATACTACTATTATTACAACTACTAGTACTACTACTACTACCACCACTACCACTACTACAACTACTACTACCACTACCGCTGCTGCTACTACTACCATTACTACTATTACTGCTTCCATTATTACTACTACCACTACTACTACTACTACTACTACTACCACTACTACTATTATTGCTACCACTACTACTATTATTGCTACCACTACTACTACCACTACCACTACTACTATTATTGCTACCACTATTACTGTTATTGCTACCACTACCACTACTGCTATTATTGCTACCACTATTACTACTACCACTATTACTATTATTGCTACTACTACTATTATTGCTACCACTACTAGTATTATTGCTACCACTATTACTACTACCACTACTACTATTATTCCTACTACTACTATTATTGCTACCACTACTACTATTATTGCTACCACTACTACCATTATTACTACCACTACTAGTACTACTACTACGACCACTACCACTACTACTACTACCACTGCTACTGCTGCTACTACTGCCAATACTACTATTATTACTACAACTACTAGTACTACTACAACACTACAACTACCACTACTACTGCTACTAGTACTACTACTACCACCACCACTACCACTATTACAACTACTACTACCACTACCGCTGCTGTTACTACTACCATTACTACTATTATTGCTACCATTATTACTACTACCACTACTACTACTATTATTGCTACCACTACTACTATTATTGCATCCACTACTACTACCACTACCACTACTACTATTATTGCTACCACTATTACTATTATTGCTACCACTATTACTACTACCACTACTACTACTACCACTACTACTACTATTATTGCTACCACTACTACTATTATTGCATCCACTACTACTACCACTACCACTACTACTATTATTGCTACCACTATTACTATTATTGCTACCACTATTACTACTACTACTACTATTATTGTTACCACTATTACTACTACCACTATTACTATTATTGCTACCACTACTACTACTACCACTACTACTATTATTGCTACCACTACTACTATTATTGCTACCACTATTACTACTATTATTGCTACCACTACTACTATTATTGCTACCACTACTACTATTATTGCTACCACTATTACTACTACCACTACTACTACCGCTACTAGTATTATTACTACCGCTACTACTACCACTACCACTACTACAACTACTACTACCACTACCGCTGATGCTACTACTACCACTACTACTACCGCTACTACTATTATTACTACCGCTACTACTATTATTACTACCGCTACTACTACCACTACCACTACTACAACTACTACTACCGCTGATGCTACTACTACCACTACTACTATTATTACTACCGCTACTACTACCACTACTACTACCACTACTACTACCACTACTACAACTACTACTACCACTACCGCTGATGCTACTACTACTATTATTACTACCGCTACTACTACTACCACCACCACTACTACCATTATTACTACCACTACTACTATTATTATTACTATAACTACTAGTACTACTACTACTACTACAACTATCACTACCTCTACTACTACCACTACTACTACTCCAATGTGGTGGCCGGGGAGTAAAAGAATAGCACCACGGGATCTCCCCCTGTCGTAGAAGGCGACTAATCGGAGCAGCTTTCCTCTGACCACTACCCCAGTATCCTATAGATCACGTCTATACTTTTCTACCGTCCTCCCTTCTGTTTCCTATTCACCTGCTGCCTTGTAGGCGGGGGAAATATCCCCAAAGGCTAAGGGAAGGAAATCCCGACAGAAAACCAAGAACATGAAATGAAATGACGGATCTTAAAGGTAGCATACCCCAGGAGGGTCGTAGGACTAAAGTTCCCGAATCCCTCACCGACGCGTCGGTCTGCCCCATGGATTCTGGTGGGGGGCAAAGAATCGTTTAACTTTTTCTCAGAAAAATCAGATCCTTTTAAGCGATCTGAGATAATTAAAAAATCGCCAGAAATACAGAGAAGGGGATCACTACTTTCAACCAGCAAAGAATTATATGAACAGAAGTAACGTTTGAATAAAGAATATATAAACTTCACAGATTCTAACCCTCTAGTACAAGAAAAAGCGATCAGAGAAGTAAAAAGAATGGAAACTCCTGAAAAAATTAGAACTGAAGAACAAGATAGACTCTTCCTTGATAAAGTCCGGAAAGAGTACTCTATGTATCAGAAATTAATGGAGAAAATTGAAAAAGAAACCGACACTCTCCAGAGAGTGATAAAGAATATCCCAAATACAAAGAAGGAAATAAAATATGCAGTCTGCCATTTAGAAGACTTCTCCAAAAAATTACCTAGTGACTCAAGTTTTATAAACGAGGTAATGGAAAATCTAGCAACTCAAAGTAGTCAAAAGCAGAAGGAAACCACTGAAGCCTGTACGCAAACAATTACAAAAAAAAAAAAAAACAAGAAGAAATACAGAAGCTGAAATATACGATAAAATGTGAGCTAGAAAAAGATCTAAATGACCAAGAACTACATGAAATTACAAGAATGAAATGGCCGGCAGAGGCCTTCGAAAACTGTCAACCTGCAAAAGGGAAACCTTTAGCAGTTGAGGATGAAGACCTGGTGATAATTGCAAATAAAGAAGTTGATAAAGAGCAAGAGATTATAAGGAACATTATTAATATAAATCCGCAAATAAAACAGTTTTTGGAAGAAGATAAACTAAAACCAGGAAAAATGATATGCAATATTTTATCAAATGAAATCCTTGGTGATGAAAAGGATTCAAAAAATACAAAGAAATATCTGTACCTCATTATGACTGAGGACGGGGGAAAATGGACAGAAGATATATCTAATCTAAGAAAAAATTTAGAAAAAATATTAGACACAGAGAGGAAAAATGGGAGAACCCGCATCCGGTGTAACCACGGATCAAGTGGATGAGCAAGTAACAAGGAAAGTTTTGGAGTATTTATGCAAAAGAAAAAATGTTAAGATGTCAATGTATATAAAACATCAAAGATACAATGAAACAAAAGGGATGGAGGACAATATTAGGAAGAGAGGACTAAATGAAGATACAATCGTACTCAAGCCACTTGGAGAAAAATCATACGCAGACATTCTGAAAAATATAAAAGAAGTAGACACAAGTGGAATAATAATTGATCACAAAAGAAAGACAAACGAAGGAAATGTGCAGCTGAAAATAAAAGGGAAAAATAGAAATGATAGAAAGATTTTTAAACAACTCCTTTCTTCAAAATTGGACAAAATTGCAGAAGTAAATATGGAAAGCAAAAAACAAACTGTTATGCTACTAGATATAGATGAAGTTGTAGAAGAACATGAAGTAAAAGAAACCATAGAACGGGAATTAGGGAAAATGGAACAAAATATTCTAATAAAAATGTCAGATAAAGCAAATGCACAAGGTGTAAAATATGCATTTGTAACCTCTAATATAGAGATTACAAATCGACTGCTAGCAAAGAAAACAATAGGGAAAGGATGGGACAGATGGAGAGTCAAGCCAACAAATACTCTAAGTAGATGTTATAAGTGTTACAGAGTAGGTCATGTTGCAAGCGAATGTACAGCTGCTCCTTTTGTGAAAATGTGTCATAAATGTGGAGAAACAGGTCATCGAATAAAAGAGTGTAAAAACATGACAAGATGTTACCTGTGTAACTCAAATGAACACAAAGCAGAGACGATGAGATGTCCTGAGTATAGGAAATTAGTGGAAACCCAGGCAAGGATACAAAGACAAAACTTCTATAAATAATGAGATTACTTCAGGTAAATCTTGATAGGAGTAAACGGGCCATGGATTTACTTATACATAAATGTGCAGAACGTCAAATACATATGTGTATTATCGCAGAACCAAATAAAAACATGACCAGACATAGCCCAAAATGGATCACAGATGAAAGAATAGACGCAGCCATTTATATTCCACGAAGTAATGATAAAGTGAGAAACATCGGAAGTGGCAGTGGTTTTGTCTGGGCCGACACCGATGAAATATTGGTATTTTCCTATTATGTGTCTCCTAAAACAGATCTGGAGGATTTCCATAAATACCTATTTGAAATCAATTGCGTCCTTAAACAACAAAAACATAAAAAGAAAGTCCTTATTGGAGGGGATTTCAATGCCAAGGCATATTCCTGGGGCTCGCCTATAGAAGAGAAGAAAGGTAGTGCTCTGGCAGAATGGGCAAGCGAAAATGATTATAATATCCTAAATATGGGAAAATGCCAACTTTTGAAAGAAACGATGATACATCTTTCATAGATATCACAATGTATTCTGGAGAAATGGGTAAATTTATTAGTAATGGTATGGGGATAATGAAGAAAATTTAAGTTACCACAAGAATATATTTATAGAGACTATAAACATTAAATTGCCATTACCAATTAAAAGGCCACAGAAAGGTGGGATTTACAAAAATGATAAGAAAGATATTTTAATACGAAAGGTAGAAGAAGCAGCGAGTCATCCAGAGTACTTACATCTACCAAAGAAGCTTGGAGAACTATTAGAAAAAGCATGTAACTCTACTTTTAAGAAGAAAGGCAGCCATGGTAAGTTTAAAGCGGCGTATTGGTGGAATAATGATATTTCCCAACTAAGGAAAAGGAGTATGGAGGCACGAAGAAAAGTGACAAGGGCAAACAAAAGAAGAAATGCGGAGGAAAATGAAAAGCTCACCATGCAAAAGGAATATCGCAGATGTCGGAATGACTTAAAAAACGCAATAAATACAGCGAAGAAGGATGCATGGGAACAGCTATGTGAGGAAGTGGATGTGGATCCATGGGGTACTGGATATAAAATTGTGGCAAAAAAATTAGGACTCCGCACACCTTTAGTTATTGCGGATGAGGAACAAAAAGAAATTGCTAAAGAGTTATTTCCCGTACATAAAAGAAATACGTGGCCAAAAATGCAAATAGAAATAGAAGAAGTACCGAAGTGCCAAATAACGAGATCATGGATGCAGGAAAACGCATAAAAACTGGTAAAGCCGCTGGACCTCATGGCATCCCCCCGGAAGCTATAAAGCTAATTGCTGAGAAAAAGCCGGATCTTCTGATGGAAACACTAAATGGTTTAATATGCAAAGGAAAATTTTACAAGGAGTGGAAAATTGCAAAACTTATACTGATAGAAAAACCAAAAAAGAGAAACTGCAAAAAAGCCTATAGACCTTTATGCCTTTTGGATTCAATAGGGAAACTGTTTGAACAAATAATTAATCAGAGATTATTAAAAGAGATAGATTTAAAAGGTAGTCTCGCGCAAACCCAATTTGGTTTTAGAAAAGGCCGATCAGCTGCCGATGCAATAAAGTTGGTCTTGGAAACAGCACAGAAAGAAGTTAATGAAAATAATAGGTATGTAGTAATGGTTACATTAGACGTTAAAAATGCTTTTAACTCTATACCGTGGCTAGGAATTACAAATGAATTAATACAAAGGAAAATATCTCCATACATGATTAAATTAATAAATAGTTATCTACAAGATAGAAAGATCTTTATTGGAGAAAACTCTGAGATGGATGTAACCAGTGGAGTACCGCAAGGATCAATTCTAGGCGCCACTTTATGGAATATATACTATGATGAAGTGCTTCGACAGGAACCTGCAGCAGGTGTAACACTGGTGGGATAAGCAGACGACCTCGTTTTGATTGTGTGCGGCACTTCAAAACAAGATATAGAGGAAAAAATACAGTGGTCCATCAATAGGGTTGAAGTCTGGATGACTAGTAGAGGACTGAGCCTGGCTGCGACCAAAACCGAAATGGTAATCCAGGGAGGGAGGAGAACTCTCAAAGAAGTGATTATACAGGATGGATACTTAGAACTTAAATCGCAAAAATACCTAAAATATTTAGGTATCTTAATTGGATATAATATGAGTATGGTTGAACATCTGAAGTATGTATCTGCAAAGGCGGAAAAAGTGGTGCAGCTTTTTCCAGACTGATGCCAAATTTAGGAGGTCCTAACCAACAAAAGAGGAAATTACTAGGAAGTGTTATTAACTCCATTATACTTTATTGTGCTGCGGCTTGGAAGCAATGTATGAAGAAAATAACACATAGGAAACTTATAGAACGCGTCCAAAGAAAGATCGCTATAAGAATAGCAAGTGCATATCGCACAACATCCACAAAGGCTATACAAGTGATTGCAGGAACAATACCGCTCATTTTATTAGCAACCGAGCAAACATTTAAAAAAGAAGAACAAAATAGAGCACAAAAAGAAGAGAAAAGAAAAATTACAATGAAAAAGTGGCAGGAACAATGGGATGACGAGCTTGAAACGGCCCAATGGACTAAACGTCTTATTCCAAAAATTGAACCATGGCTAAACAGACAACACGGAGAAGTTGACTACTTTTTTACGCAATTCTTAACAGGACCTGGCCGATTTGGGACCTACTTATACAAAATGAAGATAATTGAGACTGAACAATGCAGATATTGTAAAGAAATAGACACACCAGAACACACTATTTTATTATGTAAAAGATGGAACGCCATAAGAACAAAAACCTTAAACGTTATTGAAATGGAATTATCACCAGAAAATATAATACAAAATATGATACACAAGAAAGAAATATGGTACCTCATTACAGGAATGATTAAAACATCCTAAAAGCTAAGGGAAAAGATGAAGGATAAACTTGAATGCTGCACTGTGAAGAAATGCTGAGAGGCGGTTCCGCAGCGCTGCAGGAGACGGAGGTGGTTTTTAGCCGGTAAGAGTCCGACACACCAGGGCCACCTTCCCTGGCGTCCATGAGGATTTTCCCCTCCTTTAAAAAAAAAAAAAACACTTCTACTACCACTACTACTATTATTATTACTATAACTACTAGTACTACTATTATCACTACCACTGCTACTATTATTATTACTACCACTACTACTACTACCACTACTTCTATTATTATTACTATAACTGCTAGTAGTACTACTACTATCACTACCACTACCACTACTACTATTTTCACTACCACTACTACTACTACCACTACTTCTATTATTATTATTACTATAACTGCTAGTAGTACTACTACTATCACTACCACTACCACTACTACTATTTTCACTACAACTACCACTACTACCACTACTTCTATTATTATTACTATAGCTGCTAGTATTACTACTACTATCACTACCACTACTACTACTACTACTACTACTACTACCACTACTACTATTATTATTACTATAGCTGCTAGTATTACTACTACTATCACTACCACTACTACTACTACTACTACCACTACTACTATTATTATTACTATAGCTGCTAGTATTACTACTACTATCACTACCACTACTACTACTACTACTACCACTACTACTATTATTATTACTATAGCTGCTAGTATTACTACTACTATCACTACCACTACTACTACTACTACTACTACTACTACCACTACTACTATTATTATTACTATAGCTGCTAGTATTACTACTACTATCACTACCACTACTACTACTACTACTACTACTACCACTACTACTATTATTATTACTATAGCTGCTAGTATTACTACTACTATCACTACCACTACTACTACTACTACTACTACCACTACTACTATTATTACTACCACTACCACTACTACCACTACTTTTATTATTATTACTATAACTGCTAGTAGTACTACTACTATCACTACCACTACTACTACTACTACTACTACTACTACTACTACTACTACTACCACTACTACTATTATCACTACCACTACTACTACTACCACTACTTTTATTATTATTACTATAACTGCTAGTAGTACTACTACTATCACTACCACTACCACTACTACCACTACTACTATTATTACTACTACTACCACTACTACTATTATTACTACCACTACCACTACTACTATTATTACTACTACTACCACTACTACTATTATTACTACCACTACCACCACTACTACCACTACTATTATTACTACTACTACCACTACTACTATTATTACTACCACTACCACTACTACTATTATTACTACCACTACCACTACTACTATTATTACTACTACCACTACTACTATTACTACCACTACTACTATTATTACTACCACTACCACTACTACTATTATTACTACCACTACCACTACTACTATTATTACTACCACTACCACTACTACTATTACTACTACCACTACTACTATTATTACTATCACTACCACTACTACTATTATTACTACCACTACCACTACTACTATTATTACTACCACTACCACTACTATTATTATTACTACCACTACCACTACTACTATTATTACTACCACTACCACTACTATTATTATTACTACCACTACCACTACTACTATTATTACTACCACTACCACTACTACTATTATTACTACCACTACCACTACTACTATTATTACTACCACTACCACTACTATTATTACTACTACTACCACTACTACTATTATTACTACTACTACCACTACTACTATTATTACTACCACTACCACTACTACTATTATTACTACCACTACTACTATTATTACTACCACTACCACTACTACTATTACTACTACCACCACTACTATTATTATTAGTACTATAACTACTAGTACTACTACTACTACTACTACTATCACTACCACTACTACTACTACTACCACTACTACTATTATTACTACCACTACCACTACTACTATTATCACTACCACTACTACTACCATCACTACTGCTACTATTACTGCTGCCACCACTACTAATACTACCACCATTACTTCTACCACTACTACTACTACCACTACTACTACCATTACTACTAGTTACACTACTACTTCAACCAGTACTACTATTATTACTACTACCACTACTGCCACTACCACTACTACTACCACTACTACCACTACTACGACTACCACTACTACTTCCACTACTACCACTACCACTACTACTACCGCTACTTCTACTACCACTAATACTACTACCACTACTACTGCTATCACTACTACTACTACTACCACTACAAAGATATTTTATACAGAGAGATACAGGTGCGTCAGGGTGTAATAACCGAATTAAAAGAAGCATAGATTAGGATATATTTCTAGCTCATAGTTTTGTAGACTTTGCGAATTTGTTGGATGTAAAATGGTCGGAAAGTATTTTCCAGACTATACCTTTACTACCTGGAAGCTTTTTTAAATTTCAGGAAGTATATGATATTGCTGTGGTAACAAATCCGGGAGATAAAGGAGACGAAGGCATCTTGAAGAAATTGAAAGAGATTTATCGTGAGTTTGTAGGTATAACAGGTGAAAATTTAGAAGGTAAAATAGAATATCTCCAAAGGAATGTCAAAGTTTATAGTAGTAGAGACAAGGAAAAAGACACATCTTGATACTTTTATATAATCCCGTTCAATGTGGATGTCGAAGGTGTAAATGGCATGGAGTGCTTCTCCAGATTGCTACGCCAATGGAAGCAAGTACTGGAAGAACATCATGTAAGAAAATTAGCAATTGCCACACCGGAAGGGATAATTAGAGAATACACGAGGAAAATACTGGAATGGTTATTTCGTGGATCTGGAATAGAAATAAGGTATATTGTACCAACAAAGGCATGTGAACCACAGAAGAACGGGAAACCAATGCAAAAGAAAATAGGTCAGCGCAAAAAGGAATAACCATAAGAAACGGTAGTAATTAAGGGAAAAGAGAAAACATACGCAGAAAAGCTGAAACAAGGTGTTGATATAGGAAAACTAGATTTGAGAATAAAAAGCATTAGGAAAATAGGAGATCCTGAAGAATGTTGAAGAAGTTGAGGTGCGTACTGTACGGAAGGAAATTAATGTTTTTATCTATGTAATAGATCCTACAACCAAGGAAGATGATCTGAAAACTGCAATTTGTGAAGAAATAGTTACAGGAGACGGATATAATTAATGTTTCTATGAGACCAGGAAGATTTGGTAACCAAAACGCAACAGTAACGTTAGCTGCTGAACCTGGTAAGACCCTACAGATTAGAGTTGGATGGGTCAGCTGCCAGATTAGAGAAAGAATAAAAGTCACTAGGTGTATTAAGTGTGTTGGATTTTGACATATAGCGTATCAATGTAAGGAGGAAGATGATAAAACTGGATCTTGCGTGAATTGTGGGGAGAAGGGTCATATAGCCAGAGAATGCACAAACAACGTGTAAAAAAGGAGGCTACAGAACTGACCAAATGAGTTGCCCTATATACAGAAAGATGATAGGGGACATAAGACGAAGAAGGTTGAATTAAAAAAGATAAAGGGTTCAACAGCCTTAGGAATCCTACAAGCTAATTTAATAAGGTCACAAGGTGTCATGATATGGCATACGCAGTTACAATGGAGAAGAAGGTAGACATAATGATAGTAAGTGAACCAAACTTAAAGTGTGTATCCAGCAACAATTGGATTAAAGATGAGAGATCGGATGTTGCTGTCAACTTCCTAAACAAAAATATAGAGGTAATAGATTGGAGGTTAGAAAACGGTTATGTCTGTATGTACTTCAAACAATTTAAGATTTGTGAATGTTATATTTCACCAAATATACCCCTGGACAAATTTAAGAAAGAAGTAGATTTTATAATGCAAGACATTAGTACACAAGGAGGAGAAAGCATTATAATGGGAAACTTAACCACAGTGGGGCGCACAAACCACTGACCAGAGAGGTGAATATTGGGTCGAGTGGATGGCGGAACTGGATTTAGTAGTACATAACATAGGAAACAAACCGACTTTTGTTAGAGGAGCCTGTGAATCATTTATAGACATTACGTGTTCAACTCAGATGTTATCAAATAAAATCCTGAATTGGGAAATGCTCGAAGAGGAATCACTTAGCGACCACAAGTTTATCTATTTTGAAATCAAAGAACCAACAAAACGAAAGGGTTGGCAAAATGAGAAGACTAAAGTAGAGTATGATTGGGATATATATAAAGTTATCATGAAGTTGAAGGAAGAGAATAGAGAAGACGTTACAGAAGAAGTCTCCCAGGAGGAAGTGGTAAACGCAATACAAGAAGCTACTTTAGCTAGCCAAATACATACCAGCAAGAGAGACAGCTCCCGAGTACCATACTGGTGGACCAATGACATTGAATGTCAAAGGAGGAGATGGTAAACGCAACACAAGAAGCTACTTTAGCTAGCCAAATACATACCACCGAGAGAGACAGCTCCCGAGTACCATACTGGTGGACCAATGACATTGAATGTCAAAGGAGGAGATGCAATCAGAGCAGGCGCAAAGTAACAAGAGCAAATAAGAGACGAATACAAGAGCAGGACCTAGAAGAGTTACGAGTAGACTAAAAAGAGAAGAAAAGAACATTGACAAACCTCATAAAGGAGTCCAAGAGAAACAAGCCGGCAAAAACTATGTGAAGAACTTGATCAGGATAGTTGGGGATCAGGCATATAAAATAGTAACAGGGCGTTTGACTAATAGAGCTCCCATACAATTAACAGAGGAGAAGGAAATAAGTGTAGTAAAGGCGTTATTCCCTAGCAATGAAGATAAGATAGAAGCCACAATAAGATGTAGTGTAGAGAAATAATTCACCATGGATGCATTACATGAAGCAGGGCGCAACATGAAATCCGGCAAAGCACCGGGATTGGACGGTATTCCACCCGAAGCAGCGAGGTTCGCCATTGAGGCAACCCCTAAATGGATTCTAGCAGCCTTAAATACGTTACTGAAACAACAGGAGTTTCCAGGAGAATGGAAGGTAGCTAAACTCATATTGTTGCTAAAAGGGGGTAAGTTACCTCAAGATCCATCAGCATATCGACCAATATGTTTACTCAATACCATGAGTAAGCTATATGAGAGTCTAATAAGGAGAAGAATCGACAAAGAAATTGAGGAAGGGGAAGGACTATCCTGTAACCAGTATGGCTTCAGAAAAGGCAAAACTACAATCCAGGCCATTAAAGCTGTTCAAAAATTAAATATGACAGTAAAGAAAAGTGGGTAGCCGCAATCACACTGGATGTGAAAAATGCTTTCAACAGTGCAACTTGGAGTATTATCATTCAAGAGCTCCAAAGAAAAAGATTTCAGCATATTTAGTAAATACAATACGAGAGTACTTCAACTCAAGATACATAACGCTAAGTAATAAGAAACAAGTAGAGGTTACTGCAGGAGTACCCCAAGGCTCGGTCCTGAGACCTACACCGTGGAATATTTTATACGATGGCGTATTGCGGCTAAAACTACCGACAGGAGCTTATACGTTGGGATTTGCAGATGATTTAGTGATAGTCACTACAGCTGCCGACGGAGAAGAATTAATGTTTAAGGCAGATGAATCCCTCATACGCATAGACAGGTGGATGAAGGCCAACAAATTAATTCTTGCGCCACAGAAAACGGTAGCTGTGATCCTAAAAGGGCCAAGAAAACGGCCAGATATGAGTTTCAGGATAGGCAATACTGATGTTAAACCAAAAAAGTCAGTGAGATATTGGGTGATGGTGGAAATTTTGGTGAGCACGTTATAACTATCACCAAGAAGGCCGAAGAGAGAACAGCGGCACTGAGTAGTCTAATGCCGAATATTGGGGGCCCAAGAACTGTAAAAAGGCAAATTTTATGTAGCGCAATCTATTCTATGCTGTTTTATGCCGCCTCAATATGGCACACTGCATTAAGAAAAGAAGGGTACCGAAACCACCTGGCCAAAGTACAGCAGAAATTATTATTAAGGGTGGTAAATGGGTATCGAACCATATCGACCAAAGCCCTACAGGTCATCTCAGGAACAGTACCCATAGCTCTGTTAGTAAAAGAGAGAAATATCTTAGAAGAAAAATCTGATGTGTAACATTCACATGACTTTCTCCATATCCCTGCAACAAATAATTCTTAAAAAGCTTATACTTCTATTTACTTTATGCTAATCAGAAAAAATTAGCAGAATTAGTGTTATTACTCGCATCCTTGTAAGTAGAAGCGAAATAAGGGACAACCGTAGGTTGAAGTGATAGTCGAAAGCTGGTTGCTATGTCAATGAAGTTCCTTTGTTTATATGGATAGGAGTTGACAAGTTCCAGTATGAGAAAAGTATACGTTTTTCATAGCAGAAACCAAAAATAAGGAATGTCACAAAAACGACAAACTCCACGAAAAAAATGTATATAACATAAATTGTGTGTTTTAATGTGCTCTACATTTTTTGTGTGGTAAATGTTTGTCCATCTCTTACGGTTTAGCAGTTATTCAAAATTTAGTAAAATTCCTCCAGAATAAACTACTCTTCAGAGGCTATTCCCAGAAAATTCAAGATATACATTTCATTTGTCAGGTAAATATGTTTAATATCCGAAATTTTAATCAAAATTGTTAGGGGCATTTTTGAGAAAATCAAAATTTTCGAAAAAAGTTCCATGTAAAGGGTAATGGGGGTGGGGGGATTTTTCTCAAAATCTTCGTATCGCATTCCTGGAAGATACTAAACTTAAATACCAAGTTTGGTAGGTTACCGACTTTTCGTTTTTGAGTTATCATGTTCACAGACACACACACACACACACACACACACACACACACACACACACACACACACGGACCTTTTTGTGAAAATGCTTTTTTTTGGATATTGGGGACCCTAAAACATATATTTCCGGTGAAATCTCGTTATCGAATTTTTGGTGGAGTGCAATATTTTCTCTATACACTATGTACATAGTGCGTATGGAGAAATTAAAAATTGGTTCAACTAATGCAGACAAAAGAAACATAAGACAACAAATCATGGAAGAGTGGCAAGAGCGGTGGCATGAGACCATGGAAGTGGCACAATGGACGAAGAAAATTATCCCAGATATTAATATGTGGCTGTTATGCAAGCACAGATCATTAGATTATTTCATGACGCAGGTACTATCTGGTCATGGAATATTTAGGTACTACGCGAAAAAAAAAAAAAAAAATAGGGAATACGAATAGTCAGAAATGCAACTACTGCTACCGCGGAGCACACGCTACTCCACTAAAAGCTCACACAAAAATAACAGTAGATAATTTAGAGCAGACCATTACTGGGAGTACAAGAGCATGGAACTATGTAAAGAAATTATGTAGACAAAGAAAAAGAGGAAAGACTGACAACACATATAGACAGCTGCCATTTTTATTAAATGCGGCAAGCAGTTCCGAAATGGTAAGCGGATAAGACAGTGGTTTTTTTAGTTGGCAAAAATCCAACTCGCCAGAAGATTTTTTCCACTGCCGAAACAAAATAACAAGAAAAGAGCGCTACGGGGATTGTTGGCGGGGTGTGTACACTCACTGTCGGTCCCGGAAATAAAGCTATCTTCTCTGTTCAAAATCCGGAGAGCAAGAGCTACTTGCATCTGCATAATAAAGGCATGAGTGTCTTAGTTATCCAACATTTGCTTCCTAATCTCTAGAACCTGATTTATAGTTCAATAAGCATCAATAAAACAGATTAACACAGAAAAGCTATCTCAAACAGAGGCATTTAGCAAAGCGTTACTCAGGAAGCTGCTCAGGAAGGTGTTTAGGGATATTTAGGCACACTGAAAACATATGTGTATCAAACAGACCATGTATTAACGTTATATTATCTGCAAGTGTGTGTGTGTATGTGTGGGTGTGAGTGTGTGTGTGTGTGTGTGTGTGTGTGGAATCAGAGTGTTCTTTCTTTTATTGTTTTGTGGTTCTGTTTTGTGGCGCGCGAGCGTGGGTAAGTGTCTGTGTGTGTATGAGTGTGTGTTGTGTATTTGCAATATTATTAAGAGATATAATATATATTTAGGTATATTTTAAACTCAAATATTTTTTGACAGCATGTACGGTCGCTCGACCCATGCAACAGTGTGACGCAAATATTGTATTGTTGTAAACTTAATAAAATACTACTACTATCTTCTAGCTGTTGAAGGAATCACTAAACAAGATAAAAGTATATATTGCGAATAAAATGCGTGAGCCTCAGGTAATTGGTAATGTTTCGCAGTTCCCTTGGCTACATAGCACCAGTGAGCTGCGATGACCACTAAGATGGCTAGTAGATTTTCATTCCAGTTCCGCTTTTCCTTACTCTCTCTAAAATAATAATAATTAAACACCGATACGCTCTGCTAGTTCGAGAGCGACGGAAATGGAAGAAAAAGCAATTTCCTTTCCCCAACGAAAGCGATGAAAGTTTAAAAAAACAAACACGCGGGAAAAATTACATCTCTCTAATAAAGAGCGAGATGACTGTTAAGTTGACACATGTAAAACAAACTAATTTCAGTGGCGGCTCTCATTGGGGCCGCATACAATCAAAAACTGTGCTCGGAATACCCAGGTGAGGTTTTTAACTTTCATTTCAAAACTTTCAAATACTCGTATCAAGTCTCTATTTACATTGACTTAATTTCTGCAAAGCTTCGAGATATGGACGTTTAAAGCTTGGTAAAACAGGATGTATTTGTGTGAGGCATAGTTGTATATTATAGAGATGTTTTATGATTTTGAGTACTTAAATCTTTACCAGCTTTTATTGAGTTCGTTAAATGAAACTAAAACCATATTTTTTCCGCTTTGAGAAAACAAACGTAAGGTTCCTGTTAAAAAAGCAAAAATAAGAATGTAATTTAAAGTTATTCTACGGCAAAGTTGCAAAGAAGCCAGAATACTATCCAAAATGCCTTTGTTGTAGAATAAGTCGCAGGTCCAAAAAGTGGAAAATCGAGATTTTGGCACAACTATCGATAAAAGCCAACTTTAGAGCCATACTATCATATATTTAGGATTTTTGATAGAAGGTGAGATATTGAGGACCATATGAATTTAGGTCCCTTCACTCCTTAATGCCAAAGCATCTGAAAAGGACTTAAGGTATGCTGGCTCAGTACTTCTATAAATATTGTTAGTCCACATAAGATTGTTTGCCCGCATCGGTGAACCCTGGCAAGAATGTAGTGCTTATCTTCATTTATGAAATTAACAATACCAATCAGGTGGTTACATTATTTAATAGTGTCAAATAGCCAGCAGAGGAACGTAGCTTGTTGAACTTGCTCTATTAAAAGGTAAGGAAATTATTATATATAACGGTTTCGCTCTGACTCCAATTTTTATCGAAATCTCTTTACTACTTCCTCCTTATATAGTTGTTCCACTTTCTTTAATATCGTAATGCGGTCAGTTTATTAATATTCTTTTCGTGAAACATTTCACTTTATTAAATAATTGTATAAAGCAATCCTAGGAAATACTACTATTGATTTCGAAATGCTGCAGATAAAGTCTGTCGTCACTTCGGATTCATGTATAAATCATTAAAGATTTAGAAACAACTCGTGACATTACCAATATTATTTGTAAGTTATAATGATAATACTTTCTAAATGTGTGCATAAAAATAAGACAATTAAACAGCTTTTTGTGCCTTACTCCAAAATTTTATTTTGGAGCTGATTAATTCTAATGCACAAAGTGTGGTTCAACAGACACGAGCAATAGTTAACACTACCGAAGATATTGACAATCCACTCACCACTAACGAGGAACTTCAGGAAAATAAGACTACAATTTAACATACAAATGTTACACATTACTTTCCCTATCATAAATTATGTCTATAGTACTTAAATCTCTAATCATTTTTGTTTTAATGTTTTCAATTTTAGGACTCCTTAATGATGTACCCCGAAAGCCAGTAGCTATAAATATCACATTTAATTAATGAGTCATTAGGTGGAAATTATCAAGAAGAAAATAAAATCCCCAACATTTTAATCGGTGTTGAATGTACTTCTTTTAAGCTCAATTGTTCACTTTACCAAAATTCTATTACTGTATTATACAGATATTCTAAATGAAGCTCTGTCGGTATTAGATGAAGAATTGAATATTTCTCAGGCCTCTGTGGAAGTGAATGATGAAGATTACTGTAATAAAAATTATAACATCGCTAACTATGACCCTGCATCATTACAACTACTTGAAAATCCCAAACTTCGTAGCAGCGATCAACTGTGTGACGTCTCACAAAGTGACAGATCTACATGCTTAACAAAGTGCTCTCAATCACACAATCTGCAGTAACCAACTAGTTGTCTTCCAACACCATTGTTTACAAATTCTCAGAGTTTTTATTTTAGAAATTGTGGATGTTAAATTATACAACACAGGACCCAGGTTCTAAGACTTCTTTCTGTATGATGAGAGCACAGGAGGTACGGGTGGAAATGAAATGGCCTCATGCTCTAAGAAATGGGCAGCAGAGGAAGTAATTGAAGAGAAATTGGAAACTTCGACTGTTGTCAAAATTTAAATCATACAATGATGTGATGTATTTTTACTTTCTCCACACGTACTATGTACATAGTGTATATAGAAAGTATTGTAATGCACTAAAAAATTCGATACTGAGAGTTCACCGGAAAGACGTGTTTTAAGACACCCTGAATACAAAAAAAAGCATTTTTAGAAAATGTCCGTGTATGTGTGTGTGTGTCCGTCCGTGGACAGCATAACTCAAAAACGAAAAGACCGTTAAGTACCAAACTTGGTAATTAAGTTGAGTATCTTCCAAGGATGCGACACGAAGGTTTTCAAGAAAATCCCCTCACCCCAAACTATCCTTCACATGGAATTTTTTTCGAAAATTTTGATGTTCTAAAAAATGGCTCTAACGATTTTGATTCTGACTATTTTATTCTGGATGAATTTTACGGAATTGTGTACAACTGGTAAACCGTAAGAGATAGACAAAAACCTACCGCACAAAAATTGTAGAGCACATTTAAATACAGAATTTATGTTATATACATACAAACAAAAGAACTTCAGTGCTCCCATTTTTGCTTCTACTTACAAGGAAGCAAGTAATAAGACTATTTCTGCTAATTTTTTCACGATGAGCATGATGTAAATAGAAGCTTAAGCTTTTTAGCAATAATTTCTAGCAGAGATGTAGAGAAATTCATGTGAATGGAACACGTCAGATTTTTTGTTGTTGGTTATAGGAGAAAATCTGAAAGAGATAAATCATAAATTGTTGCTTAAAGGCTACACATACATGGAGGTAGATAGTTTTCATAGCCTAATAAGAGGAAGAAACATACATTAAATACGCAGAACATTTTCTCTTGTAACGATTGGATAGAGTTTGACAAACAAAGTTGGAAAAACATTAATGTTCTGAGGATAGAGCTGGAGGATTTAAAGAACTTCAGCAACTTTATTGCAATATCAACTGTTTATTTGTAAGCCGAAAAAGGGACCTTAATGGTAAGAAATTCAGTTTTCTAAAATCGTGCACCTTCAAGCCCGAAAGGAAGACATAGGATATTATAATTGTAAAACAACCTTTGATGCAGATGAATTTCATACAGTTAATATTTGAGGGAATAAACGATTTCAGCTTCACTTACCTTCAAATATACAAATCATTAGAGATCTAAAGAAGTCCTTCACTTACCTTCAAATATACAAATCATTAGAGATCTAAAGAAGTCCATAAGGAAAGCTAACTACGCCAGCATTCTTACATTATTTCACTGGATACCAGAAGAATACAGAGCGTACTCCAGAAACCTACCACATTAAAATTACAAGCTGATTTTCTTGAAGAAGAACATTTAATTTGGTATTATTTAGGATAAGATTTTTCCAAAGTTTTGTTTAAGATCTGTACATACTTTTAATTTCATAAGTACTGGTATAATTGCTTTAACAATGTTAATAGTATTCATGAAGTAAGATTATGCAATATTAATGAGTGTATTGCTCCATGTATTATATTATATCCCTAAAATAGGTTTGAAAGCTTGGAACCATACAATCTTAAGTACACTTTTTCATATTAATGTTTATTTAATCTTGCATCTTGCAAAAAACATTGCTGTTATAGTACACAGCTTGATAGAGTAACGTAAAATGCATCAATGGTATTCAATTTTGAAGCAATAAATCAAAAAATAAACCTTGAAAATAATGCTGTTTTATTAATATTGTGTTTTTTCTGTCCTGTAAAATCAATAAAATCTAACTTACAATACAATTCTCTCAGGTACAGATATATGGAGCAAACCTTTGAGCATTAAAACAGTACAAAAATGTTTATCAGAGCAAAATACAAAAAAAAAATCTTATGTTTTCCATTCACATGGCTTTCTCTACATCTCTGCAACAAATTATTGTTAAAAAGCTTTTGCTTCTATTTACTTTATGCTAATCGAGAAAAATTAGCAGTAATAGTCTAATTACTTGCTTCCTTGAAAGTAGAAGCGAAATAAGGCAGTACCATAGAATAAAATGGTAGTCAAAAGCTGATTTTACTATGTGACTGAAATTCCTGTATGAGAAAAGCATAAGTTCTTTAAAGCTGAAACCAATAACAAGGAATATCTCAAAAACGGTCCACTGCATGAAAAAGTTGTCTGTGACATAAATTGTGTGTTTTATCGTGATCTACATTTTTGTGTAATCATTTTTATGTATCTCTTACAATTTACCAGTTATGCAAAATTCAATAAAAATTATCCAGAATAAAGAGGATGAATAATTAAAGAAGTTATTCCAAAAAATTCAATATACACATTTTATTTGACATGTAAATATACATATAAGAGATTTTAATAAAAATCGTTAGAGCCATTTTTTAGAAAATCAAAGTTTTCGATCTTTTTGCATGTAAAGGGTAATTTGGGAGGGGGGGATTTTCTTGAAAACCGTCGTGTCGCATCCTTGGATTATTTTCGTTTTTGAGGCAGCATAGCCCACAGGAACACACACACACATACACACAGACAGGCTAAATATTTTTTTTGCCATCTGGGGGACTCAAAACATATATTTCCGGTGAAATCTCGGTATAGAATTTTTGGGTGCATTACAATACCTTCTCTATACACTATGCACATAGTACGTGTAGAGAAAGTAGAACTTCTGTTACTGAAATTCCTCGAAATTTTACTTACCTCTTCGATGCATGCCCTAAGCCTGCGCTACATATGTACATATTGCCGACCCTGTTACTAATCCTGAAATATTTCCTATTTGGCCACATCCAGGCAATATGCAATACAGCTAGTTTAAATGTCCCCAAAGTAAAAAAATCTATTGGTTTCAAAAGAGGAGCTCAAGAAGGCCATGTATGAATCATCCTTTACGAAGAACGTCACTAAATTTAGGTTCCAAGGAAACAAATAGAAGCCAATAATGTGATACTGGAAGAGTGCAGCCCATTACAGCCTCTGTTTATATCTATGCTGTCGTATTTCTGCGGGTTTCATAAGCCAGTTACGACGTATTTATTTGGTTATTTTTTTTTTTATGGACTCTCTTTAACTGTAGTGGTTCTCGGTGTCCCATTCTATATTTGGCGTGAAAGTCCGCTTAATTTTGCTCAGATGCCTCTCTATCAGGCTTGAAGTTCTTTTACGTGCCGTAAATCTACGACACGGGACCCAGTTACGAGTACTATGAACGGTGAGGATAAGTCGTGAGTAAACCCAGCCTCATATGTCATTATTCTGTAAGTAACTAAATCCTTACATTACATTGTTAATTACACGCCTTGCCAAGAAGTTTTGTAACGTAACCAGCATTGCATCTGTCCCCATGCAAATATCCATGACAATTTAGAAGCTGTGAATTTGTTACACAGATCCGGATTCACACATTCTCGGCTATTTTAAAACTCACTTTACTTTGAGCATGGCTTAAAAATGTACAGATATACACAAATACAAAATCGCTCTCCAAAATAGTTTACAGTTAACATTTTCTGTCTCTGCAAGGAATTCAGAAACATATTTTATGGTATTTTTCTCTAATCATTCCTTTTGCTATTTTTCCAATTTCAATTAATACTTCTCTTTACCCGCAATAAGATTCATTCAGTTAGAAAGAATGGTTTTTAGAAACGTTTTGGAAATATCTTTGCTTAAGTTTATGATTTTCGTAAATATTCTGGGGAATTATTGCACATTCCTTTCTTTATTTTCTTTAAATATCACTATACGATGAATAATGTTCTTCCTTCAAACTATTTCACTGGGTCATAAAATTCTTGGATGGTTTCCAGTTTTACTTTGGTATTCTTGCCCTAGCTATCAAGCTCATCTTTGTGAAATTTCAACGGATTATCCTGTTTAATCATGAATTATTATCTACTGAATATTGGAACAAACAATTTTGGATTAAACTGCTAAACAAAATATTTGAATATGTTTCGTTTCATAATCGGATTATGTTTGTAGGACTGATGTGCCCCTATGCCAATGCTTAGAGGCCAGAAGCCTGTGGGGAGCCAACGGCAGGAAACCCGGAATTGAGAACCTGTTACGAGGGGTTCGCCCGTAGCCAGACATGAACATGAGGAAGTGGATCATATGAAATGTAAGCTAAATTGATGATTGGAGATGTGAACATGGAGTAATTGGTGGAATGAGTGTGGGGGAAACGGGAGGATCCGGAGAAAATCCGCCGCTTCGTCCACCACGAGCACGGAATATTGAGTAATACGGTAGGTATCTCCAGCTAGATGCGCAGTAAACTTCCAAGCTGATGACGTCAGCTGGTGTAGCGGTCGCTGGTTGCTCTCATTACACTGACATTGTTTATGTGGATTTTGGTTGTTCAAGCTTCTTGTGAGTGTTAAACCTGAAGGATTCAGTTATGTAGAAGGGATGATCGTTTCTCTCAAGATAATTCCCGCATTCGTTCCATACATTTTGACGAGGAAGATTATGAACGAGATTTAAAAGCGGAACTCTTCAAACTTGCTCCTAAAAAGATTAAAAAGCATTGCTTTATCATATCTAAATTTAAAGTTGTCTAATGACTTGTATCAGAAATTTAACAGTCTTAATAAAAGGATAGTTAATGCTGTGTTACAAGAAACAAACAGCAATTCTGAAATAAATATCTCCGAAAATCCTGTTATCTCTCCCTCGTCATTTAACACAGCACCCACAAATATAAGGGACAGTAAATCTGAAGTTTAATCACTTAGAAGTCACAATTTAAGATTAGAGAAGAAGGTAACACGTTTAGAAAATGAATTGCAAAAAGTGCAATCCGAAATGTGTCAGTTAAGAAGCGTTGAACGTACATTCCAGCAGCAAGTTTTACTTACAGGTAGATGTAAAAATTGGGACCCTAATGACATTTCCAAGGAAATCATTTTGAGATGCATGTCTAAGAAGGCATATGCTTATGTGAGAAAATGCCTTAAATATCCTCTACAAGTTCTATAATCATCAAAACACGCTTGGCCCAATTCATCATATCACAGGAATCATCAAATTAAATGTGTACCTATTACATTAGAAAGCAGGTTCTGTTAGTGAGTATGAGAAGGGTCTTGTTCTGAGCTTTGATGAGATGAAAGTGGAATCCGATTTTTAATATGACAACACGAAGACGCAAGTTGCGGTGTGCAGCTTAGCAGGAAAGTGGAAACCACCAATATATTACAATTTTGATGAGAAAGTAACAAAAGAATTACTAACAGACATTGTTCAAATGGTCAAAAGGTAGCTTTCAAAATCTGTTCCTTAGTCTGTGATATGGAAGGATCATATAGGAAATTACCTTGGAACTATAAGAGAGAAATCCTACATCTTGCATCCTGCTATAGAAGCTGAAAATCGCCGCTTACGGGCTTTCTGCGACATTTCCCACTTGTTGGAATTATTCAGAAACCATTTGTTGGACGAAAGATTTGTTTGACATAATAGTAAGGAAGTCACAAAAGAGGTTTCTGAAAAGCACGTTTATGCTCAAAAATGCTATGAATTACGCCACAATCTCATGTTGCTTACAGGCACTGAAAGCCAAAAAGTTCGTCCTGCCATTTATTAGGCTGAAGAATATGAATAACAGAAAATCAGAAAAACGGAAAATACCCGGAAACAAACGCACTCATTTGGCGAGAAAGAAAAAGAGAAAAGTATGTTACAACTGAATAAATAGTTTCATATGCACATGAATCAGGAAACATCGGGTAATATTTTTTATTGTATACTTACTGTTTTTTCCGCAATACTTACTAATGTGTTGAATTATTTATTAATCTAGTTTTAAACTCTATTAGGATGCAGTTATCAAACAGAAGAATTCAAACAAGATACCTAACCAACTGGAGGGGAACATTTAGCTAGCGTGAGATAGCTCCTTTGCTCCTTTAGCTTCAATAATTTAAATCTAATAGAGCTGAACAAGTTATCTGTTTTATTTGATAGGGAAAATGTGAACGTGTAAGTTTACACAGCACCATAGCTTTTAATTTGTTAACAATGACCACAGCAATTAGCACGCCGTGGCTGAGTATATACACCAGATGACGTCACGGCCAGAGTGTGCGAGAGAGAAACATTCGCGTGAAACCTACCGTATACTCAACTTACCGTGACCACGAGTGCCACATGTGGGCGTTTGGGATGGGAGGCGAGCGGTCTAACCACTCACCTAAATATGTAATTACTACATTATATTCATCTATTTTATAATCATATTTTTGTGTGGTTTACTTCACCAGCGTCCGGAAAGCACTTTAACAAATTGGTAAGATTAGTTATACGTCGTTACCTCTTTAGTGAAACATAAACTTAACAAAAACAGTCAAATTTAATAAAGCCAGTTAACATAGCATGAAACTACTGCCTTCATGCTATGTAGAAAATAAACTGGGTATCCATAACACTTGGATTTTTAAAACTAAATGTTAAACTTGGTTTCTTTATATTACTTACTTATTTTGTTTATACTCACATTAAAAGAAAAATAATGCTATCAATGCGTTATTTGTATAACTTTGAATTATTTTTCCAAATGAACTTGCACAAAAATATTATTATAAACAGTCAAGAACATACACTTGTTTCCTTGCGCAAGGCAATCCAAAACTTCCAGCATGTCATCAGCAAAGGAATCAGGGTGATGCATTAAGGATCACGAATAAGCGAGTAACAATTTGATCCATTCCTATAACAAATTAATGCGATAGGGATGAAATGGCTTCTTTCAATATGCGTTTCTTTGTCTGCCTTATATCTGTCATTAATGTATAGTGCATTAATGCTTTTGTCAGCTCCAGATTTGGTCTTAGAATTACTGTTACAGAAGTTACTGAAGTTCACAGGAAAAGTGATTACAGAACCCGAGTATATATTTAAAAAAATATGATGTAATCCATTCACATGATTTTCTCTATATCTCTGCAACAAATTTTTGTTAAAAAGTTTATGCTTTTTTTTACTACATGCTAAGTGAGAAAAAATTAGCAGAAATAATCTTATTATTTGCTTCCCTGAAAGTAAAATAAAGGAGTAACATAGGTTAAAGTGACAGCAAAAGATGCTTTCTATGTGACTGAAGTTCCTTTGTTTGTATGGACAGCGATTGTTAAATCCCTGTATGATAAAATTATAAGTTTTAAAGCTGAAACCAAAAACAAGGAGTATCTCAAAAACGATCAACTCCACGAAAAAAATGTATATATCATAAATTGTGTGTTTTAATGTGCTCTACATTTTTGTGTGGTAAGTTTTTGTCTATCTGATACCATTTACCAGTTACACTAAATTCCGTAAAATTCATCCAGAATAAAGAAGTCCTAAGAGGTTATTCCCAGAAAATTCAGTATATACGTATTATTTGTCAAATATATATCTTCAATATATGACAGTTTAATCAAAATCTTTAGAACCATTTTTTAGAAAATCAAAATTTTCGAAAATGTTTCAATGTGAAGGATAGTTGGTGTTGGGAGGATTTTCTTGAAAATCTTCGTGTCGCATCCTTGGAAGATATGGAACTTAAATACCAAGTTTGGTATTTAACGGTATTTTCCTTTTTGAGATATGCTGCCCATAGTCATACAGACACGCACACATACACACAGACAGACAGACAGACACAAATACGGACATTTTTCTAAAAATGCTTTTTTTGGATTCAGGTGGTCTCAAAACATGTATTTCCGGTAAAATCTCGGTATCGAATGTTTCGGTATAATGCAATACGTTCTCTATACACTATGTACATTGTACGTATAGAGCAAGTAATAGTGTTATGAATTTATCCTACAGTAACTTAAGTTTACATAAGTTATATATTAATAAAATTTTTCATTAAAACACTCTTATTAATTTCATATTACATTGGTAACCACGATGGGCAATTTCAGTCCAAATAAAAACCCTAGCTTTAAGCTTAACCTGTTTAATTCGTAGGTATATGTGCAGATAATCTACTCGTAAAGTGTTCAAAATTCAATCCTAAGTTTCTTTTTATTACTCATTTAAAGCAACATCGTTCAAAATATTGCAGGCCCCACCAAATTATATACAAAATGTTCCCTAACTAAGTTTGCCAACCCCAAGAGCATTTTTGCTGACCACGCAGATTGATGGAATACAGGAAGCGCGCAGCTAGGAATATAAAGCAGGCCGACCAAGAAATACTGGCTATGTAGAGGAAGCCAAATTGGGTATTCTAGACCAGTAGCGTTCGTCAGGAATAACAAGCATAGTCGGATTGTCCATTAACTTGTTCTCAGGGCAGAGATACAACATTACCAGCGAGTATAGTGAGTGGCTCTTGCGAGAAGCACATCGCTTAAAGATACCCACCAATGAAAATTGATTATAAAGTGCAAAAAATGACAAGAAAATTACTTCATTAAATAATGTAATGCTTGTAGTTCATCTTCCTGTTGTTTTTATTACCATGCGGAGCTTTACACCGTATCACGTGACGATTTAAAGGATGACTAAGTGGGTATGGTGCTTTAAAGTTTTCATGATGGTGAAGAATTGCTAAAAATCCGAAGTTTTGTTTTGACAAATAACACTTGCCCTTAAATATTTGGAATTACAATAACATGCACTAATAACTAAAAAAAGTCAGTATAGTAATATGTTTCAAAATTTAAAAAACAGGTGTCACACCGGGTGCTTCTACCTGCACCGACATCAACCAGGCCATACCACCGATTATTTAACCTGGGCTTTCCCCATCCTAAACCACAGCCGTGATTGAGCACCCGGCGGGCCTTTCTACACCCCACCAACAGCATATTTCCGGCCGTGAAATAGAGTCTGTTTTGGTGGCAGAGTGCAGCTTGACTCGGACCAAATGACTTGCAGTTTTTCTTTTCTTTATATAAACAGTCCGTAAAAATTGACAGTTGTTCATGGTTTAAAAATAGCTGCATGAGAATATGAAATTCTAAGGCTTACAAAGAAACAGTGTTAAATTGTATGTTAAACCTTAAATCCTATTTTCTCGTGTTTTTATTTTTCAGCGTTTCCAAAACTTCAAATTGTTCCACACGATGGAGTTCATGTCCTATATGCTTCAAATTTTCATCACAGACTTAGAGAGTATATTAGTAAAAAGAATTAGCATAGGATTTTTGTTACAAATGAAAATTACCTGATATATTGCATAATCAATATTACAATACACATAAATTATAGTAAAATAATAATATTTAAAGGTTTTATTTTTTTTCTGTAGTAACCAGAAGAGTAAAAAGAATTCTATATGCCAATGTTGTTTACTAGCATGAAACAAATGTACCAATATTTTTGGTTTTCCAAAAAAAGTAATTTATACATCGTGCACAACTTTTGATTAATTTGCATAATAAAACGCTTAATTATTTTTTAAATCCAAAATTATTAAATATATCTGCATGAAACTCAAATCCTATAAATGATTATATCACAGCAATATGTAAAAAAGTTTTCAAAAAGATTGCTTGAAAAATGCAAGAATTAGAAATTTCAGTTTAGGTTACCCTTAAGCTGGCTGACATTTGTCACCTGGTTGTTTGAGCAGGCTATAACATGCTGCAAATAATCTTGACAAAGATTAGCCCACATTCATAAACATTGGAATGTTGAACTTCTAAAAATGCTGAGGATGAATGTGTGTTATCAATGCATATGTCCCTACTTTTCTTGCAAGGTAATTGCCTGACATTACTACAAGTGAATCGTCCAATCTCATTAGAAGTCGATTTAGAAACGCAGATTAGACTGAACGGAAGGTTGTACCAGATTGTATGTGCCCCAAAATGTCAGCGAGTAACTCGTCACTCACAGAAGATACCCGCATCCTGAAATACGACGCAGAATTGACAGAAATTTATCACGGCTGATAACTAGTTGGAAATAAAGTGGCAGGACTTGAATTTTGTGGTATGACCTTTGTCCAGGGACATATTGGACACCATGCCTCCCTTTCAGTTTTTCTCCTAGTTTTATGGTTCAGTGCGTCCGTGTAATCTGACTCAAACAAGTCGAGTTCGAACAGTGATGATCCACCTGACGTTGGTGATTATGTCATTATCATAACTTTCCTCACAGATTATGGGCCCACCGCTGGTCTGCACGATCTCTGTAAAGTACAATCATTATTTGGATACCCTGCAATGCAAATTATTCGTCTGTTGGAGCCAAAAACGAGTATATGGTTAAACGCTATACATTGATTTAAATGTGCAAAGTGAATCTTAAAATGGGAAATTGAAAAAGTGAGTTATCAGTGGCAGAGACCTTATTTAAAACTAGAATTTCCAGGAGCCTTTAAGCTAGGATTAAAAATTATAAGGCTTCAACAAGATGAAAACACGAGCTTCTTGACACTCACTATGAATTTAATAAGATGAACTGCTTGCGAGGTTTGTAATGATCATACAGCTGCAGAACTTAGCACAATTTTAAATGTTGTTAGTGGGAAAACAATAGAATACTAAATCCCTTATCAGAAGACGAAATAGTTAAAATGCTACAATTTATGCATTTTAGATTTAAAAGACAAGAATGTTGAATAACAGTCTTATATACATATATATATATACTATTATGCAGTTTACAAAGAAATGTATTTCCACTACAGCTGGTAAGACACATACTTTGCTATTTTTGAAAGAGCCATTTTGCAACACCACCACCACGACATTTAAATAGTTAATAAGGCTGAAGTTTTGACCTCAAAATGAAGCAATGTTACCTTTATTCCCTTATCTATTCTAAAACTGTTCGACTGCTTCAAAACATTATACCAAACTACACAATGATGCTAAAGAAGTAGTACACATAAAAGGTTTGTGTGTTTACATTCTTGAATGTTCTGTCACGCTAAAGCGAAACTGAAGCGTGTTTATGCACTGTCCTCCCAGTGGTTTTGAAAGCGAAAAGCAATCAGACGAATCTATCAGAAATTTAAGCAGCTGACGCTGTCTATATCAGCATAACACGGACAGGCAAGTTTGGGACTGCCCTTGTATCACGGCTGTCTCAACACATTGAAGTTCTTTGGTCGCAATTAAAAAGAATTCCCTCAGAAACTCTCGCAGAAGGTTCAAGTGTTTAATGTTGCTATTAATTAACTGTTTAAATGCTACATTAAAACATGCATGTTACGCAAAAAAAATAAAGTTTACATACACTAGACTTGCATTCTCATTGCTTAGCATTTCACTTAGATCTTCCAACTGTGGCTTAGAAATCCACAGGAGGCTCGGAGGACAGGGCTCGGAGATGAATATGAAAAAAAAAATCTGATGTGTTTCATTCATATGACTTTCTCTACATCTCTGCAACTATTTACTTCATGTTAATCGAGAAAAAATAGCAGAAATAGTCTTATTACTTACTTCCTTGAAAGTAAAAGCGAAATAATGGAGTACGATAGGTTAAAGTGATAGTCAAAAGCCGGTTGATATGTGACTGAAGTTCCTTTGTTTGTATGGACACGAGTTAACAATTTCCGTATAAGGAAAGTATGTTTTTCAAAGCTGAAACCAAAAAAAACAGGAATATTTCAAATACGATCAGCTCCACGAAAAAAAAATGTAAGTGACATAAATTGTGTGTTTTATCCTGATCTACATTTTTGGTGTTGCGGGTTTTTGTCTCTTACGGTTTACCAATTATGCAACATTCAATAAAGATCATCAAGAATATAAAGGTCTTTGGAGGATATTCCCAGAAAATTCAAGGTATACATTTTATTTGGTAAGTAAATATGTTATATATAAAGAATTTTAATCAAAATTGTTAGAGCCATTTTTAAGAAAATCAAAATTTTTGAAATATTTTCCACGTAAATGATAGTTAGGGGTGGGGGTATTTTCTTGAAAGTCTTCGTGTCGTATCCTCGGAAGATACAAAAGTTGAGTACCAAGTTTGGTTTTTAACGGTCTTTTCGTTTTTGAGCTGTGCTGCCCACAGACACACACACACGGACATTTTTCTAAAAATGCTTTTGTTTGGATTCATGGGGTCTCAAAACAAATATTTCCGGTAAAATCTCGGTATTGAATTTTTGGGTGCATTACAATACCTTCTCTATTCACTATGTACATAGTACGTGTAGAGAAAGTAAAAAGAGATGCTTCATTTACTATTTGTGGCAGACAGCTAAGAAAGAGGTAAAGACAGGTCACAACTTGAGTACTTCTTGCCAGGTGTACCAGTGTGCATTATTTGATGCAGCTCCCTCTACACTGTTACACCAGGGCAACTTGGGGCTTGTAACACACTCTGTAGTTCGATAATTGCTGTCACAAACGCCTCTTCTTGGGAAGTCCTTGTTTTGTCATTTGCTTTGGTCTGCTTGGAATCTTGTACCATTTGCCAATGATTTAGATACTTCGGCCTCAGTTATTTATTTTCATCCCCTTGAGTAGCTTCAAATCTGATGCAAAATGGGCACTTTTTAGACCTAAAAAGAAGTTGTTATAATCCTGGCAAACATCATTTGTGTGGTCAGACTTGCTGCTTTCTGATTCATTTCTTTACACTCTTGTTCATAAAGAGAGTGCATCTTAGATATTGCAGCTTTCTATTGTGAATATTTCTTTTGTGAATATTTCATAATGTAAGGAGATTCCGTAGTAAGATTTTTCTAAATATGCTGCTTTATTTTCTCAAACTCGTTGAAAGAATTTTTTTCTGGTCGATGTTTTCCTCACTGGTTGAGAATCTACCAGATGCATTTATTTTCTCTACCAGATGCATTGTCCATTACTGATAAAAAGTGTGTTTAGGAAAAACTTTCTGCATACATTTCTATGTGCTCCATTTTTCATGAAAAAGAATATTTTCGATTCAATTTTTCTTTTCCAACTTTTCTGCGGCAACAAATTTTGCGCCTATTAAACATAAAACCATTTTGGCTAATATAAAAGCCTACATCCCAATAAAGGTGTTTGTCCTTCCTCTTTTAGCAAAAGTTGTACAGTATTTAAATTGACATAGCAACTAACTACCTTAGTGTTCTTGCATTATGTTCCACACATTTTGAAGTATATGTCTGAACGGGGTTTCACAGTTTCTTTTATTACGTGGCGGTTCCAAGTTGATTGATTAGGTTTATTGCATCTGCTTCTTTTCTTTACCACATGATCTTCAATATCTAAAAATAATGTTTCACATAGAGCGTACATGCTTTATGTTGATAACTTCTATATATTGATCTGGAGATTTATACTTTATGATAGAGTTTCTAGTGTTCTTGTTTTTGTTACCTTACTTTTTTGATTGTTGTGTTTAATTAATTTCTGTGTTCTTGCTTTAGAAACTATATTGAGGCTAAATAATAGCTAAAAATAGTTACTCAAAATTTCAACTGGCGAAAGCAATCGAAACTTTCGCCTCTGCGTTTATATGCTAACATGAATACAGTGGCTCAGGGAGGTTCCGGGTTTGATTCCCTTCTCGGGTGAGAAGTTTTGTCTAAATTATTCCCTTTTCGCCATAGGGTCTGGAAGAACGGATGTGAGAGTGAATTCGTGTGTAAATAAGTTAAAATCCTAAAAAATCTGCAGTACTTTGTCCTAAAGTTGAAATAATAATAAAAAAAACAACAGCCAAAGGTCTGATATTACCATTTCATTAAAGGGGATGTAGTAATGAACAAACAAACAAAATTCTGATGTGCTGTCCGTGCTGATGATCACAGCATTCTTTTTAAAGTAAAATAGCTTCCTCCTTCATCACTTGTGTCAGCTTCAACAGATGTAGTCACTGGAACTGATGCATACGTTGAGTTTCCTGGAAAATTCAGAGAGCAATAATTCACCGAATTACTCAAGTTATATAAGAAGCAATTGTTCAATATGCTGAAAGATTCGTTTGTACTATGTTTAGAACTATGTAACATTAGTAGCCTTGGGTTTATTTATATTTCTTGCACAGCATTTTGTAGCACATACAGCCTCACTTCCGTTCTGAGAAACAACACTTCCTAGACTGAAGCAAAAACTTCCTGACAATGCAAGTTGCTGCAGTGTGACTTGGTCTTTAAACATGATTGGAAAACATGACAACGACCGTAACATTATCATTTTTGGATGGGTTGAGTCAGGCTGAAAAATTCAATGCCACAGAATTCTTCAGTCTGAATCAACCTACCCAACTCCTGTCCTGCAGAAGTAACTCAGGACATTTGGTGATATCTGTCCGCCTAAGAAATATTATGGACTTAATGAAAACAAAAAATAGGCATAACTTAAAAAAAGAAAGAGATATTGCTCCGTGACTTTGGCTTGTTTATAGAGAACTCATTTCTTGGTAATATGGTGCAATGTTCTCAAAACAGCCAAATTTGGACATATTGTCATCCGCCAGAATGATGACGATATACAAACACACACGCTCACACACACACACATACACACACACATTTCGGTAGAAAATCCTGAAATGCTAAAAATCACATGACGTTATTTTTTCGTTACTATTTTTATAGGCATACCATCACTATAGAAATCATTTCCCTAATGTTCACTTTTTCTGCACGCCCTAGTGAGTTTGAAATTCCTTTCGCTGTATTTCTTTAAGGTCACCACAGTTTTATACCACAACAAACAATAAAAATATAAGTTATATCGTGAGTACGATTACATTTATTTTGGGAGAAGATTTTAGAATCAAAGAAGGTAAAATAAATCTATTGCATGAATATTTGTCTGAGGTAATATATTCCAAAACTATTGTCGGTAACCAATAAACAATCATTATTCAGTAAGAAGCAATAATGCATTTAGAAGCGCTAATACTTTACAGCTTCTACTTTCTGTATATAGTACACCACCCAAAAATTTGATACCGAGATTTCACCATAAATACACGTTTTAGAGTCCCCTGTATCCAAAATAAAACGTTTTATATAAAGATTCATGAGTGTGTCAGTGTCTGTGTTTGTGTGTGGTGAACACCATAACACAAAAACGAAATGTAAAATACCGAACTTGGTATTTAGGTTTAATACCTTCTAAGAATGCAACACGAAGATTCTGAAAAAATTCTCTCATCCCAAACTACCATTTATGTGGGAAAAGTTCCGAAAATGTTGAGCTTCTGAAAAAATGGCTTTTACGATTTTGATTAAATACGTAGAATTATATTAAAGCTATTAACATGACAAATAAAATATATTTCAATTTTCTGGGAATAATCTTTGAAACGCTCTTCGATCTGGATTAATTTTGTTGAATTTTACACAACGTGTAAACCGTTACAGATTGACAAAAAGCACTACACAAAAAAAGTATATCTAGTTAAAGCACACAATTTATATCACATAAAATTTTTCGAGGAAGTGACGATTTCCGAAATATTTCTTGTTATTTGTTTCCATTTTAAAATACTTAAGACTTCGTAATTTGGCATTTCCTGCTTATGCAAAAACAACCGGCTTTTAAAAGATTTGACTATCGTTTTAGCTTAGTGTACTCCCTAATTCCGCTTCTACTTACAAGGAAACAAGTAATAAGACTATTTCAGCTAATGCTTATCTTGATTAGCAAGAAATAGATTGGCCGCGCCGTGGCCAAGTGGTCAGACCTAGACGGCTGGGATTCGATCCCAAGTTAGATTTGTGGTGTACAAAGCGGCGGAGGGGCGGGTTTTCTCCGGGTTCTCCGGTTTCCCCCGCCATCACATTCCACCGGAACTCCATCTTAATATATCATCAGTGTCATCGCCTGCGGTGCCATTGCAGTAATTGCGGGCGTTAAACACTACTAAAAAAAAATGAAGTAGATAGAAGAATAAGCTTATCAACAATAGTTTGCTTCAGATATGTAGAGAAAGTCATCTCAATGGACACATCATATTCTTTACTTTCTCTATACGTACTATAAACATAGTGTATAGAGAAGGTATTGCATTCCACCCGAAAATTCGATACCAAGATTTCACCGGAAATATATGTTTTAGGGTCCCCTGTATCCAAAAAAAGCATTTTCAGAAAAAGGTCCGTGTATGTGTGTGTGTGTCCATGTTTCCGTGTGGCTGTGAACACGATAACTCAAAAACGAAAAGTCGGTAAAATACCAAACTTGGTATTTAAGTTTAGTATCTTCCAGGGATGCGACACGTAGATTTTGAGAAAAATCCCCCCACTTCAAACTACCCTTTACGTGGAACTTTTTTCGAAAACTTTGATTTTCTTAAAAATGGCTCTAACGATTTTAATTAAAATATCGAATATTAAAAATATTTAACTAACAAATGAAATGTATATTTTGAATTTTCTGGGAACTTCTAAAGGCCTGTTTATTCTGGATGAAACTTACGGAATTTTGCATAGCTCCTAAACCGTAAGAGATAGATAAATGTAGAGCACGTTAAAACAAACACTTTATGGGATACACTTTTTTTCATGGAGTTGATCGGTTTTTAGATATTCCTTGTTTTTGTTTTCAGCTTTAAAAAACAAACTTTTCTCATACAGGAATTTGTCAACTCCTGTCCACACAAACAAAGGAACTTCAGTCACAGAGCAACCAGATTTTGTCTATCAGTTTAATATTTGTAAGTCCCTTATATTGCTCCTACTTTTAAGGAAGAAAGTTATAAGACTATTTCTGCTAACTTTTTCTCGATTAGCATGAAGTAAATAGAAGCATAAGCTTTCTAACAATAATTTGTTGCAGGGATATAGAGAAAGAGGTGTGAATGGAACACATCAGATTTTTATACATATGTTCCGTCGCACACTGTGCTAGGTATATTTAGTTTATTGCTGAATAGAAACAGAGAGAGAGGGAGGGAGAGAGAGAGAGAGTGAGAGAGAGAGAGTGAGAGAGATTACACATAATAAAGAAGCAGTATAGCCCTTCATATTGGAAGCAACTCACTGGTGCATCTGGTGCGGTCAAAGCTCTTTGTAGTGGAACTGGTTTATGGTTTGATATTTGTTTATCGGAGTGCCTTTGGATATCCCTCAGTCGAACAAGACTGCTACTGCGGTTTAGCAGTACGTACTGGCTTTCAAATGTGCAATTCCAAAATGAGAGACGCAGAGTTTTAGATCATTGTTTCTAAATGTTGCAGAAATGTTTTCAGCTAAATGAACTTAAATAATACCAATACCTCGTTTTACCTTATCTACACGTACTGTAGGCATAGTAAGTACGGAATACAGTATATTCCACCCAATTACTCGATGTTGGGATTTGACAAAAAATATACTTTGAGGTTTCCCTTGAAAAAAAAAATCTGATGTGTTACACTCACATGACATTCTCTAGCTGCTCTACAAACCTCCTACAAAAGATTCTTCTTCTTTGTAAACAATGCTAATCGAAATAAATATTAGCAGAATGTTATTACTTAGTTCCTAATAAGTAGAAGAGAATAAGGGAATGTGCTATGCTAAAATGATTGTCAAATGTTTTAAACGCTATCGTTATGCGATTGTCATAGCAAATCACTTCTTTGCTTGGCCAGAAGTAGAACAAAAGAAAAGCGGACACTTACTGTCTGAGAAAAGTTTAAGTACTTCACAATTGAAACCAATAACAAGAAATATCTCAGAAACGGTTACCTCCACAACAAAAACGTAAAGGACATAAATTGTGTGTTTTGTCGTGATGTACATTTTTTGTGCATTGAGTTGTTTTTCTATCTCTTACGGTTTAACAGTTATTCATCCAGATTAAAAGAGGTCTTAAGAGGCTATTCCCCAAAAATTTGAAATATACATTTTATTTCGGATATAAATTGTTTTAATATGCGGGATTTTAATCAAAATCTTTAGAGCAATTTTTAAGAAAATCAAAATTTTCGAAATTTGTTCCATGTAAAGGGTAGTTTTTAGTAGCGGGATTTTTTCTTTTAAATCTTCGTGTCACATCCTTGGAAGATACTAAACCTAAACACCAAGTTTGGTATTTAACTGTCTTTTCGTTTTGGGGCCATGCTGTCCACACACACACACACACACACACACACACACACACACGTACCTTTTATTAAAAATGCTTTTTTATGACTCAGGGGACCCCAAAACATACATTTCCGGTGAAATCTCGGTATCGAATTTTTGGGTGCATTACAATACCTTCTCTATCCCTATGTACATTGTACATATGGGTCTAGAGAAAGTAAAAACGAAAAGACGGATAGGTATAAAACTTGATCAGTTCAGCATAGTCCAGGAATGAGACACAAAGATAATCCTTCATTCCAAACAATCCTTACATGGAAAAACTTTCGAAAATTGGGATTTTATGAAAAAACTGCTCTAACGATTTTGATTAAATAGTGTATGTGCTAAAGAGAATTACAACACAAATAAAATAATTATATTTTTTGAGAACAACACCTGAAATCCTTTTCATTGTGAAAAACTTTTACAAACCGTAAGAGAGAGACAAAAAATTATTTCAGCAACAATGTACCTCGTTAAAACACATAATTAGTTAACAATTAGTCAGAGATATTCCCTGTTATTAGTTTCAATTTTATGAAAAAAATATTGCCGCACCGCCGCCGAGTGCATAAACCACTCGCTTCTCACCTCGGCGGCAGGGTTCGATTCCAGACGACCGCATTAGCGATGCAGGCGCAGAATTCTCCAGGTTCTCAGTTTCCCCCGCCGTCGCATTCCACCGGTACTTCAGTTCATGTATCACCACTGCCATTGCCCGCGGTGGCATACGTAGTAAACTACAAAAGCTAAAAAAAAACACACACACACAGGAAGTCTTCGTCTGTTTCATATGTCTTTTGTTTAACTCCTGGTCACGAAAAGAGAACTGATTATTATTTCCAATCCTATTACAAAAGCTTTTAAACGATTTTACTATCACTTAATGTACTCCCTTATTTTCCTTCTACTTACAAGGAAGGAGGTAATAAGACTATTTCTGCTAAGGTTTATTTCAATTAGCACGAAATAAATAAAAGAATATTATGTTATACGAATAGTTCTTCTGAGAAACAGATAAAGATCACATAATATTTACTTTCTCTACACGTACTATGTACATAGTGTATAGAGAAGGAATTGCATTCCACCCAAAAATTTGATACCGAGATTTCACTGGAAATAGCATTTTTGGAAAAAGGTCCGTGTGTGTGGGTGTGTGTCTGTGTGTATGTGCGTGTCTGTGGATAGCATAGCTCAAAAACGAAAAGACCGTTAAATACCAAACTTGGTATTTAAGTTCGGTATCTTCCAGGGATGCGACACGAAGATTTTGAGAAAAATCCCCCCACCTCAAACTACCCTTTACATGGAACTTTTTTCGAAAATTATTATTTTCTCAAAAAGGCTCTAACAATCTTGATTAAAATATCATATATTAAAAATATTTACCGGACAAATAAAATTTTCTGGGAATAGATTCTGAAAACTACTTTATTCCGGATGAATTTTACGGAATTTTGCATAGCTGTTAAACCGTAAAAGATACAGAAAGACTTACCACACAAAAAATATAGAGCACTTATAACACACAATTTATGATACATACATTTTTTTCATGGAGTTGATCGTTTTTGAGATATTCCTTGTTTTTGGTTTCAGCTTTAAAAAAGTTATACTTTTCTCACACAGGACTTTGTCATTTCCTGTCCATAGAAATAAAGATAATTCAGTCACAGAGCAACCAGCTTTATCACTTTAATCAGTTGTACTCCCTTATTTCTCTTCTTCTTACAAGGAAGCAAGTAATAAGACTATTTCTGCTAACTTTTTTTCGATTAGCTTTAAGTAAATAGAACAATCGGTCGTCTCCTTAGCGCGGTGGTAGCGTAGCTGCTTACTAAGCGGGAGACCTGGGTTCGATCCCCAGTAACGGCGTGGGGATTTTTCCCCCGCTGGGAGACCTGGACCGGGGTGCACTCAGCCTCGTAAGGTCCCTGGGGGGGGCCAATTGAGGAGCTACTTGATTGAGAAATAGCGGCTCCAGGTCATGAGGACCGCATTAACCGGCCGGGAGGGGCTCGAGGCGTCTCACCCTCCAATGCTGCCCCCCATCCATGACGTCTGTAGTGGACCGAGATGGGGGACGCAGCGGCCGGGCGGTAGGCCAAGGTTCCACGTGAGCTGTCGTGCCATGGAATTAAATAGAACAGTGAACTTTTTAACTTTAGTTCGTTGCAGAGACGTAGAGAAAGTCATGTGAATGGAACGCATCAGATTTTTTCCTGAAGATGTGACACCACTTCTTGGTCTTTAAAGTGTCTCTCATCTGAAGTTCAACATCCGGAACGCACATTTTCCGGAGTCGCTATCTACAAACAATAATAGAATATGTGCAGGACCTTTAAATAGAAATTTAGAGCGTTGAGTACCAACACCTTAAAATGCTAGTATTAGAGTAATTTTACAAGACCTAAATACTTTGTTTAAGTAGATTGCTGTAGCGAAATATGCAATAAAATCCATGAACACGGTTCGCGGGAAGTTGGTTATAAAGGACCGGACGTTTTATCAAAAGGGAGCTGCAGGTTTATCAATGGGGTGAAATTAGATTTGTTTTGACGATGCTCTGTAGTACAACCAGCTGCGAAGGGAATAATTGGATTGCTTTCTGGAGCACTATTAATTGCGGCTCTAATAAATCCTGTGCTCGCTACAACCAGGATAGACTGATGTCATTATCCTGATTTTGGCAATAAAAGCCGGGAATTGTGGCCATTGAAATTTCTGCTTGCTTACACGTTAAAAAGGGGCTTAGTGCTGGTAATCATGACGTCAAGGTCACGTGTAAAGTAAGGTGTTGATGTAACGTTCTTAGTTGTTAAAGAATAAAATCTGTTCATTATATTAGTCGACTTATTCATTCCAATTTAATGTTTCATTACTGTTTTTGTAGATCAATAGGTAGATCATTTTAAAGCCAGGTGTTCCGACCGCACTCGGACTAGCTCCTCGGAGCGCTCGAGGTCAGGAGCCACATACCGGTTCTTATTATAAACTAGTTATTTTATTGTAATAAATAAACATTACTTTACTTACTGCACTTATTTATTGATTACTAATACATGTTAGTGTTATATCTAGGTAACAAATGTGGATCACGGCGGATTGATTGCACACACATCCGCAAACTCGCGTGGTTACGCCATGTTGTTTAGCTGAAGCTCGCCGAATGGCTGCTTCCGTCTCGTTCTTGCGCGAGAGCGAGGCCATCCGCAAGAGCCCTGGTGGTCAACCTAAGAAACCGTTCCAGAGGGAGTGAACCCTGGCGGTACTCGGGGTTAATACAACAGCTGCGTGCGGTAGAATCCAAATGTAGCCACTGACAAACACCAGGTATTTCTTCTTTCTCTCCAGAGTACATACTCCATAGGTACAGAAAGTATTGCACTCCACTCAAAAATTCGATACCAAGATTTCACCGGAAATATTATGTATATTTTAGGGTTCCCTGTATAATAATGAAAAGAAAAAAAAAAAAACATCCGTGTGTCTGTGTGCCCGTGTGTCTGCAAACAATATGACTCAAACACGAAAAGTCGGTAAAATGCCAGACATGATATTTATAATAATATTTTCTAAAATGTCGACTGTCTCAAATATGACTTGACAATTTTGATTAAAATTCAGTATATTAAAGCTATTTTGTGAGAAATAAATTATACCTATATCTAAAATGACTTCACTCAGAATGACTTTTACATAACTGGTAATTTGTAAACCTTACTATGCAGAAATTTATATCTATTCAAAAAACATACAATTTATGTCATATACAGTTTCTTTTCTTTAAATTAAAATTTCCTGTATATTCCATGTATTTTTTTTTTCAGTTTAGAAACAATAAACTTTCCTCATTCAGGAATTTGCCAACTTCTGGCCCGGCAAAGAAACGAATTGTAATAATATAGCAACCAGCTTTCAAAATATTTGACTATCCTTTTAGCCTAGCGTATACTTTTGTTTCCCTTCTATTTAGAAGAAAGAAGGTAATAATACAATTTATATTATTATTTATATCTATTAGCATGAAGCAGAGTAAGTTTTGAAGAACTAGAAGAATAAGCTTTTTAACAATAGTTTGTTATAGAGGTGTCGAGAAGGTCATTTGAATAGCACACTCGTGGACATCAAAGTGAATGAAGTAAAATTGTGGCGGTGACTTCGTTAACAAGCACTTTTATTCATTATTAAACCTATGAAAACTTGCAGTGGTATAAACCCGGGAATGTATCTATATTATTGTCAGTGGAATAAATACTCAGCAACGAAACATAGCGTTCACTTTGACGTTTAGCATAGAACCCACCGAGCGGTTTAGTACATGACAAAAGAGGAAAAGGTAATTTACTTCTAAGAGATGAATTAGAGTGGCAACGAGAAATTGACACTTTATATCCGTAAATTTGTGGATATCAAATGTAAATAAAAATGTTTTAGTTTGACCATTTCTACTTTTAAAAACGTAAACATATGTCACACATATGAAATTCAAACATCCCTTTGGCATTATAAGTACTGGAATTACATTTAAAATGTTCTATAAAATTACTGGCATTACATTTAAAATGTTCCATAAAATATAAAAAAATATTTCTTCGGAAGAGTTGCATGTTATGCAGCACACAAGTATTCGTGCAGCGATGTTAAAGAACAACAAAATGTCTGATAGCCCACAACGTGCCTGCCACCTATAGCTTCAGGGTAGCTTGCTAGTCACGTTATATGGAGTAACTGGTTAGCTACAGAAGTCACAACAGTGACAGTCACAAAGGCAAGGAAACATCTTTAGATCTAAGGGAGGTCATTGTTTGAACTACATTAACAGAAAATATCACATTCTGAAATAGCATGCATCGTAGGAAGAAGTCTTTCGACTGTGCATTTTGAACATTTAAAAAAAAAACACATACTCTAATAAATAGACAAAAAGTGGGTCGCCCACAGAAACTAAATTCTAGGGAGCAAAGGAGGGTGATGAAAATGTGAAGAAAAACCTGCATATTACCTCTTCTTAAATTGCCTCACATATAGAAAAATAGTTTGAAAAGCACATAATACCTAAATCAATAAGACGACTCATCAATCGTTCAGGATTCCATTCCAGGGTACCCAGAGAGAAGCCACGCATCAGCAAGAACATCAAAAGAGCAGGTTTGTGTTTGCTAGAGAATGTGCAGGAAAGGATAATGCACCTTGGGACAAAGTTTCATTGTCAGACGAAAGTGGTGATGGCCGAATGCGAGAGTGGCGAGGGCGAATACAGCATTGAATATTCAAAATTTGCAAGCAACCGTTAAACATGGAGATGGTGGTTTTATGTTCTGGGGATGTATGGCTGCTTCTGGTGTAAGGGAATTAGTATTTATTGAGCGAATTATGGACAGATATGCACACCTTGACGTATTTAAAGGAAATTTGAGGAAGTGTGCCGAAAAGTTGGATTTAGCTGACTACTACTACTTCCAGCAGAATAACAATCCTAAACACATTGCAGAAATTGTCCGTTTGTGGTTGCTAAATAATACTCCACACACACACACCTGCACAATCTCCAGCTCTCAATCCCATTGAGGCCCTATGGAATGAGCTGGAAATGAACACATATCCAGGAAACTGCAGTTATAACAGCTACTTGTGACAGAATGTCATAATATTGGTACAGAAATAACTAGAAAGCTTGTGCATTCAATGCCCATTCAGCTGAGAGAAGTAATTCATAGAAGAGGTTCGCATGCAGAATACTAGGAAGAAACGTCTGTCATTTTTAGTCTGTATTTGCATAAAGAAAACTAATTTTATGTTACTGTACAAATATTTATGTCTTCCTTAAAATGCACCCTGTGAAAATAAACATGTTATTAATTTATATAGAACAATGTAAATTAATTGCATTATATCTGTACGTTAATGGGGAGTGTGAAGATCTTATTGTGAATTTTGTTCTAAATGTTGTACCTGCCAAGTACTCAGAATAAAATATTTTCGATTGTATTTAAAACTGAACGAAAACTTTTGTCCATGACTGTGTATATTAACCATAACCTTCCGTGACGCTCCTATATTTTTGAGACAGTTAATTATTGACTGAGATAATTAATAATGGTATAATCGCAATAATTGTCAAACACGTTGTCAAACAGTAAATTTGTACTGTCTTAAATATAATGTAAAGATGCATGGCCGAACCGCCTTGAGGGTTGTTGACAGACAGTCGAACATATGACCAGGAAACAGTTTCCTTTTCCCACTAAGACATGCTGGGCGTGATTGCAGCTTCCAGGTCCTAGCAGAAGGTTTGAGAGGAGATGAAGTTGGAAGCTGTATGGGGCAGACGTGTGTATCTGTGTGTGTGTGTGTTATGCGAAGAAATAAGGCAACTTAAATATCTTCGGAAATAAACAAACAATTTATATTAACATTCCTTATATATTTTGTGGCGTGCTTCTACGATCACTTGGGTTTTTGCTTCAATGTGTGACTGGTGCAAACGTTGGTAGGAGTATTCATTAACATTTATAAACGATAGAATAAAACGTATATCCACGTGGTAATTTTAGTAATATCCCACTTCCTGAAAAAGTAGAAAAATGTTCCATTGCTCACGAGGCATATAGCTATGGAAATATGTTTAATTATTAAGTACCAACAGTAGGACTATCCGATGTCACACCTCTGCAACGTCAAGTGTAACTGAATTAGTGGTTCGTACCCATACTTCAACATAAACATTTTTTTTTTTTTTTTGTGAGAGATATGGACACACAACAGAAGGCATTTGCGAGATGAATGTACATAAGATAAGGAGAGTATATGGCACAATCATATTGTTTTGATGAGAATAAAAGTTAATATTTTGTTTAAATATATTTATATTCTGTTTAGAACTATTTTTAAGAATGTCCAAAACCTATTTTCACAAAAATGGCTCTAATGATTTTGAATAAATTGCTGTGTATTAAAGATATTAAATGACAAACAAAATGTGTATAGACATTTTCTGGCAATACCTGTTTATTCTGAATGCATGTTGCTGAATTTTGCTAACTGGTAAACCGTAAGATATAGACAAAAATGTAATGTATAAAAAGTGAAGATTTCGTTAAAACATACAACTTATATCACGCTGACTTTCGAGGAGTTGACCATTTCGGAGATATTCCTAGTTATTTGTTTCATTTTTAAAATACCTAAACTTTTTCATACGGGAACTCAACTTCTGGCATGCAAAGAAACGGATTTCAGTCACATAGCAATCAACTTTTAAAAGATTTAGCTTATTGTGTTCCCTTAGCAAGCAAGTAATACTAACGTTTATTTCGATTAGCATGACGTAGAGAGAAGAATAAGCTTTTTAACCACAAATTATCACAGACTTTTATAGAAACTGATGTGAATGGAACACATCAGGTTTTTACATTATATGAAACCTTTCTTTATCTAAATACGAAAACGAGCTCTGAAGTATTCGACAATGTTTTGGCTAATGCATAACTGTAACTTAAAGGGTTGCATAAAAGTAATCGCATTCATAAATTTACACATCGCCTATATATTACTTTATGATGAGGACTAGGGGGATAAACCTGACGGTTGAATAGAACCAGGACAAAATCACAGGAACGGCCTCAACCCGACCGCGGCGATTAGACCGAATGTTACCGAAATAGCCTGTAATTGCAATGGAGGTGAAAGAACAAACCTAGAGATAGCTAGTCTCTTGGGGACCGATAGCGGGAGAATCGCGAATACCAGTTGCATACTTACCGAGGAGACCGACCTGCATTAGCGCCGCATGTAAACAACCTTTAGAAACGCGTGGATCCACGCAGCAGTATACTACATATTCTGTATATTACAATCCTGTTTTACAAGTAATTAATGTCTTGAAGCGCTCTTACTCTCACGTTGACGGGAGTCTAGTATGAAGTTGTACAACGTCTCACGTTATGTATGCCAAGTATGCAGTGGTTTATGGCTCACATTGAGATTGTCTCTGGACTCCACTACCAAGCTTTTGAAGATGCACTACTGAAGATGCTGCCTCCGGCGTAACTCAGCCTGCATGAAGATTGACTCACTTGGGTGGTAACGACAATGAGGGTAGTTAGGAATGGTCTTGCAAAATATCACACTTTCACTTTCTATTCATTTTATTCTTGACTAGAAATAAGAGATATGTAGACAAGCACTTTGCTTTACAAGCTAATTGATTATGATTATTTCTAAGAGCTTTCCTTCTTTTCTAACAACGTAACTTTACTTCTCTCACAGGACTGATTACTTTCACACCCTATAGTAATCTTACGAGTATGCGCCTTGAACTTAGCGGTGAGTGCTCTCAACAGTAATTACGCGTACATGATCTTGATCTTGGTAATGACTGGCTGCGTGAGTGTCTGAGTGACTGAGTGCGAGTATGTAACTGAGAGTCTAAGTGCCCTTACATCCTACAATCTGCTACTTATATAGTAAATTCTGCTGTGATGGCTGATTCATTCTGATCGGTCAGAAAGACCGCGAACTTGGCATCTAGGTAGCCCATAATGCACCTTTCTTTACCCACAATGCATCATAAATCACTCGTGACCGTCACCATACAGTGAAGAAAAACTCATTTCCCTGCAATTCGGTTCTTTACTAGATTGAGTCTTCACTTATTCTTACATGCACAAGGGAACGTGACTGACAATAGCGTTCTCCTTCACAAAGAGCCTTCCCCTCTCTAATAGCCAAGTTTGGTAACCAACTTTGAGCTGTGCTTGCTAGAAGCTAGCTTTACACTATTATATACATCAAATAATTGATAGTTAATAGTTTTAAATAATTAGATAATTGATAATTTACAGAAGTAATAATAATAGTAGCGAGGCCGACTAACGGTCTTAGCCTTTGATGATACTCCATGCTCTTCAATCAAGATTGAGCCGGTTCCCATGGCCACGCTCGCTAAGGCGTCTCGCTTTGGGGCTTCGTGGGCAGGGGATCGTGGGTTCGAGTCCCGCCTTGGGCATGGGTGTTATATGTTTGTGCAATGTGTATATGTTTGTAAAAGAAACAGTAAAACCAGTAAACCTGTAATCAGTAAAACCTACGGGGGGAAATGTAAATAGGGATACAGTACCGGAGTCCTGATCAGACTCCGTTACTGTTTTAAAAAAAAAAAAAAAAAAAAAGATTGGAAAATATCTTGCTTCAAATGATTGAATGAAGCTTTGGAATTTATAAAGAAGAACTTTGCAGTTATATCTATGACAATAACACATATTTGGAAACATTGAAGATAGAAATGTCTCGAGCCCTGAAAGCTGTCAATGAGCTTGTGCAACTAATTAATCAGAGAAGCGTTACACTGTTTTAGACCGTGTGAAAAAAGTAAAGACAGGTTTGGAAAAAAATAATGCGTAAAATACGGCAAGTGCTACGAGTCACTGCCACGGAAATAATTGCTGATGGAGTATCTTAGTCTGATGTGTTCTATTTCTGTATTGCTGCAATTACATATTGTGATACTCTTACTCTGATGTGTTCTATTTGTGTATTGCTGCAATTACATATTGTGATGTGAAGCGAAGTTTATCATAATATAAAGCCTGACTATGTGCCGTTCGGAGACGATTCACATTTGAGACGTTACGAATGCATGTTGTTATGAATTGTAATGAGAGAAAATGTAACGATTATGATGCTTATGATTTTTTTGCAAAACAGCAATTGAATGTATGTACATATTAAAAAAAAAAGATAATGTCCATAAATAAGTTGTACTTATGTTTACCATCCACATAACCTCAATTGCCTTCCACTGCTAGTGAAAACAACACAGTCTACCACGCAACCACTGGCCCATTTTCCTACTATTAGTACCAGTACGTTACACTCTGCATTGTCAACACATCACAGCTACAGGGTGATTTATATAGAGCTGACACGTTTCTTTCATTAATTGTTTCAAAACTGTTATACTAGCGACAACTTATTATACCTAAATTGTAGAGATTTTTTTGGAAGATTATTTACCTCTGTAGCAAATGTTGAAAATGTCCTCCATCCTACATAAGGCACAACTCAACACGTCGTTCTATGTTACTGGCCACGTCGTTGGAGGACTCTGTTATCAATAGCTTGAATCTCCTTTATTATTTTGTGCTTCAGATCGTCCAATGTCTGGGGACGTGTGGCGTAACCGCATAGAAAGAATTCCGGTGGTGTCAAATCTGGGGATCTCGGTGGCCACAGGTTCCTGGAAATTATCCAGTCATCAGAGGAACTTGCAATTAGGTTCATGGATTCATTTGATGTATGGCATGTAGCGCCATCTTGCTGAAAATATGCTTGACTAGGGTCTACATCGTACTGCATTTTCAAGTTGACTACAAGAACAAAATGTCTAAATAGCTGCCAACAATGCAATTAGGAATAAAACATAAATATCTGCGCATCTAATGACAAGGAATTGAAACTCCAGAATATTCTCTTTAATTTGGTGCTAAAATTGGGTCATTGAATGAATTTCCAACCGAATAATTAAATAAAGAAATGTGTCAGTTCCACATAAATCACTCTGTATATACCATGTCAGATGCGCCAACTTCGATTCTGACTCACTATCGGTACCCTAAGACCTGGGTAACAGCGAGGAATAGTCCTGATAGGAGAAAAATCCCCATGCCCTCACCGGGAAATCAGCTCAAGTACCCCAGCTAAAGACAGATGCGCTACCACTATGCTGTGGGTTCGGACTTTCATTTCTCTTTAAAAACTTTTGTGACAGAAGCTTAGTTTCTATCCGCTTCATCTTTATGGAGATAAACATTTACAGAAAGATTTCAAATCCAAAAAGTTCTTTGCTTGATAAAAAGACTTCAGACTTTTTTTTTCTCTCTCTCTCTCTCTCTCTCTCTCTCTCTCATATATGTGTGGTTTATCGGAAATATATATGTGTGTGTGTGTGTGTGTGTGGTTTATCAGAAATACAAAGTGATGCAATATTAATTCCAAATGAAAAGGAATGCAAGAGCTATATACGAAAAATTCAGCATATCCAATTGATTAAACATTGTATTCAGGATTAGATATTTAAAACAACATTAGAGTAGCTCCTCAATTGGCCTCCCAGGCTGAGTGCACCCCGGACCATGTCTCCCAGGGGGGGGGGATTCCCACGCCGGTTCCGGGAATCGAACCCAGATCTATCGCTTGGTAAGCGATAAGGAGACGACCATTAAATATCTTCCTTTACAAAAATTAAATACAAAATCTATCTTAATGTTTTAATGAAAGTAATGAATTAAAATAATTATTTATATTAGTTCAAAGTAGAGAAAGTAAAAGCATAGTTGTTCACGTGGTATATAACTCGTTCTCAAAACCATATGTTTTATATTGATAAACAGACTGTAGGAATAACAAAGGGAATAAATATTACAATAAAGCGTTATATTTGGAAAACTTTAATAGTTGAATTTTATTGTATTTTATGGAACGGATTCCTAAAATGTATTATCAAATTTTGCAACTTACTTATAAATGCTGTTAGTTACTAACTGTGCGTTCTCTTGTTGTAGCTGCTCTCCTGTCGTCCAATAGAAAACAAGCTCAAAGCTATCCTAAGCAGTTGTGGCAAAACTGCTCCTGGGCAGCATATGATCTCAAGCAGTAATCTACACAACGCAACTTAAATATCAGTTTCGAACAACTGATATAGTTTAGCTAGTGTAGATGTAGTTGTGGTGCCACTAACGTTGCCACTAAAACATTTCGGTAATATAAAGTAAATTAAAATATTGGAATATTATTTAATGTCCTTAGTCAGAAACAAACTTTTTTCTAACATTTTGGGTATATTAATAATTAGTATTAAGAAAAATCTCAGAGGTACATTTTTTATTAAATATATTAGTAACAACTGTAATGCAGCAATATTGTATTCAACAGCTTATAAGTCATGTAGACGAAAATAACTTAGGTACTTACGAAATTTTATCTAGAGGGCAGAAAACAGTTGTCTTTTGTAATATGTTGTCTCCATATACATGATAATAAGGTATTTATAGACCTTAAATAGACATAACATTTTAGATCTTCTGTATATGAAGCAAAAGTTTCTATTAAAAGTATCTTCACTTTGAACACTGTTTTCGTTCATATAAATCTGAACATTTATTTATATATTTATGCACGATAAAGGTTACATCTTGTTTTCAAATATATACATAGTTGCTTATTCAAAACAATTATATTTTCAAATTCCGTAGAAACTATTAATTCCATTTTTGCTCCATAAATATTACGTGAAGGCTCTAAAACAGCTTCAACTTCATGGCAAACAGCTGAATTACATAGATGGAAAGATCTGAAATACAATATTTTTGAAACTAGAAAGGAAGCAACAGTTTAGTGCCATTATTTTCTCTTTGGAAGCTTCAAACTTTAAATTTTTGGGATTGTTGCGTTAATGATAAAGATAAGTAAGCAATGTATAAACCATGTAAATTTAAAGTATTTTTAAATGCACCTCTTGTCCTATTCTTCTATTTTTCTTAACATCAGCCACATTGCTAAACTTCAATAAGAATTCTGAATTCCTAGAGGTTCCTAGTGATCCTCAATGGATATCAAACATTGATTCTATTTATTAATCAGCTCATAATAGTACAAACATGGAGGAGAGGAAAGCTAGGAGTCACAATGGAAGGCAACATTTCTAACGCAAACCCCAAAAAAGACAAATTCATCTAATGCAGCGGAATGAGCAATATAGAGGAAGTGGAAAGGGGAACCACGACACAAGAATATTCTAATAAAGGTGAATGTATGTGACTATGATGAAGGACCCATACATCTACAGAAGAAAGACGGAAATGCTATGGCTTAGAAGGGCAAACAGTGGTTAGTCTATCACACTTTATATTTAATTAATTAGAGTATTATAGACTTAAACAGTACCAAATAAGACAATGGATATTGTAGTGTAGAGTTAATAGAACATAAGTTTTAGAGATAGGTAGACTTACATAATACTACCACGTTTGGAATGGTTCAGCAAGCGAGATTGATGAGCCACCCTTTCCAAAAAAAAAAAAAAAGGCTTGTATTTTAAGATACACAGCGGTGAAATTCATTCATTCAGAAAACATTTTAATTTCACTTTCACAATGACTTACGTGAATAGATTGGAAAGCGGATACATTCTGAAATAATATCCTTAAAGAACAATTTGTCTTTTTACTTTCTCTACATAGTGTATAGAGAAGGTATTGCACTCCAACCAAAAATTAGATACCGACATTTCACCGGAAATATATGTTTTAGGGTCCCCTGTATTCAAAAAAAGTATTTTCAGAAAGAGCCCGTGTATGTGTGTGTGTGTGTCCCTGTGTCTGAGAACACGATAACTTAAAAAGGAAAAGTCGGTATTTAAGTTTAGTATCTTCCAGGGATGCGACACAAAGATTTTGAGAAAAATCCCCCCAAACCAAACTACCCTTTACATGGAACTTTTTTCGAAAATTTTGATTTTCTCAAAAATGGCTCTAACGATTTTGATTCAATTTCGCATATTAGCATAATTACATTCTACCTGACAAATAAAATGTACCTATATCTTGAATTTTCTGGGAATAGCCTCTGAAGACTACTTTATTCTGGATGGATTTTACGGATTTTTCATAACTGAAACCGTAAGATATGGGCAAAAACTTACAATACAAAAAAGGTAGACACCTTAAAACATACAATTTATCTTATATACATTTTTTTTTCGTGGAGTTGATCGTTTTTGAGATGCTCCTTGTTTTTGGTTTCAGCTTTAAAAAGTTATACTTTTCTCATACAGGGATTTGTCAACTCCTGTCCATACAAACAAAGGAACTTCAGTCACATAGCAACCAGCTTTTGACTATCACTTTAACCCATGTTACTCCTTATTTCGCTTCCACTTACAAGGAAGTAAGTAATAAGACTATTTCTGCTGATTTTTTCTCTATTAGTAGGAAGTAAATAAAAGCAATAGTTTTTTAACAATAATTTGTTGTAGAGATTTAGAGAAAGTCATGTGAATGGAACACATTAGATTTTTTTAAAATGTTTCATGATGTATAGCTGCAGAAATTTTGAAAATATAACCAAGGTCCCTTAAGTGTCTTCCAACTCATTGATTAGAAATTTGTCGCATGCTGGCCTCAATACAATAATACGAAAACCGTAAAGAGCTAAGTTAAAATGGAGGCGAAATGCTTGGCTATACCACACCTCTGTGCTCAGCTTCAGGCAATTAGCACTTATTGAAGATTATGATATGAAAACCACGCGGGTTTATTAGAATGCCTCAAAAACGGTAATTGGTGTAAAAGTTGATGCACATTTATTATAATGATTCAAAAATTGTGACATGAAAAGCATACGGGTTTATTAAATGCCTCAAACACAGAAATGGATGTTAAATCGATGCACATTTATTATTATTCTTATAGGTATGAAAGAAGCTGTTGCATAGTGAAACTTTAAATAATTAAACATTAAAATGTAGCCACAATATGAACTTTAAGAATGTAATGAAATATTATCGTCTTCATTATGATATAAGGATAAAGATATTAAGATTGTTTGATGAAAAAGAAGTCAGAACAACACATACAGAAGCTCAATGTTTTGAGAAAATACTTTAGGTACTCCATTTAAATAGTTGATTATAATTAGTTCTCGATAAATAGATCTCCCGAAAATACACCTTCGAGGTGTAGCTTGCTTTAACAATTGTAAAAGTAAAAAAATAGTAACTGATGTATTCTTGACTTGCACGAATGTGTCAAATATTTTTTTTAGTTTTAGCAATGATACGAGGTCTGTAAAGCCTGATGCTTTGATATTTTACACTCTAGTATATAATTGTAAAATTTTTAATTGTAAATTCTATAACTTATTTGTAAATATGTATTGTAATTTGTTGACATTTATGAAGAGTACATAATACAATAATCATATTTTAGTTTTATATAATTACTAGTAAATAACTATCATCTGGCATTACGTCACATATTTATACATTTTAATACTAATGTTTGATAAATGGTGTGATTATATGTCTATGCTGCTGTTTTTGTAACCCATGCCTTTAGCACTAGAGCTTTATACATTGCTTCTTTTTTTCCCGTAGCGTATAAACATATGTATACATATATATATTCCTTGGCAAGTTCTATGTTCAGTGGATTCCTGGCCTAAACGAACCTACAGAATGTTTTCTAATGTAACCTAATCAGTCTCACAAAATCATACTCCGCTTATGATGTTCTCTGTAGACGGAGGCAGAGATTCAAGAGAAACTGCAGTCGGAGATAGCATACAGGTTCCTGGTGATAGGAGTTGGTAAGTTAATGTGGTTAGTTAAACCATCCTCAAAATTCATCAGAGCTACTCAAAACCGCCTGCGGTGCCATAAGTAGTTAAAGCGGGCTTTAAGCGCTGCAAAAAAAAAAAAAAAGAAGAGCTACTCAAAGGTTATTGGCATTTTGTACTATCAAGGGAAAGAGTGAATATACTATAATTTTTCCTAGAATGCGCTGTAGCCAAGTGGTCACACCACTCACCTCTCACGATTCCAGGTAACCACATGTGGTACTTGTAGTAAACAGGGGCGGGTTTTCTCCGGGTTCTCCGGTCTCCCTACCATCGCATTCCATCGGTGCTTCATCTTCATTCCATGTAGCACCAGTGTCATCGCCTGGAGTGTCATATGTACAAAAAGCGGGCTTAAACATCAAATAACACTCTTTTCTGCATTTATAAGATGTTGACCATTCCAATCTAGCGAAAACTTTAGGTTCAACCAAGTACAAGCCACCAAAAGTATATTTTCAACATTTATGACCTTTCTGTCCACAAATACTTAGGTACACGCTACGAATACTAATTTCCATGTTCACATTGAGTAAGGATTCAGAGAGAGTAGGAATAATGCTTACCAGAAATCTTAGAAAATTCGGCATTTCTATAGATTATATCACACTATTGTGACATTACAATTTATGCTAATATCTTGAGAGATATAAATGTAAAAATCTGATGTGTTCCATTCACATGACTTTCTCTACAACTCTGCAATTACTTCCTGCTCATCGAGAAAAAAATAGTAGAAATAGTCTTATTACCTGCTTCCTTGTAAGTAGGAGCGAAATAAGGGAATACTATAGGTTAAAGTGATGATCAAAAGCTGGTTGCTATGTGACTGAAATTCCTTTGTTTGTATGGACACGAATTCACAAAGTCCTGTATGAGAAAAGTATGTTTTTTATAGCTGAAACCAAAACACAAGGAATATCTAAAAAACAATCAACTCCACGAAAAAAATGTATATAGCATAATTTGTGTGTTTTAAAGTGCTCTACATTTGTTGTGTGGTAAGTTTTTGTCCATCTCTTACGGTTTGGCAGTTATGCAAAATTCCGTAAAATTGACCCAGAATAAAGTTCTCTTCAGAGGCTATTCCCAGAAAATTCAAAATATACATTTTATTTGCCAGGTAAATATCTTTAATATATGATATTTTAATCAAAATTGTTATGCCATTTTTTCGAAAATCAAAACTTTCGAAAAACGTTCCATGTAAAGGCTAGTTTGGAGTAGGGGAATTTTTCTCAAAATCTTCGTGTCGCATCCCTAGAAGATACTAAACTTAAATACCAAGTTTGGTATTTTAGCTACTTTTCGTTTTTGAGTTATCGTATTCACAAACACACGGACACACTGACACACGGACACATGGACACGCGGGCACACAGACACACGGACACACACATACGTACCTTTTTCTGAAAATACTTTCTTTTTATACAGGGGACCCTAAAATATATATTTCCGATGAAATCTCGGTATCGAATTTTTTGATGGAGTGCAATATTTTATCTATGCACTATGTACATAGTACGTATAGAGAAAGTAAACATGTTTCACGAATAAAACTGAATAAACTATTTAAGTGCTATATTATCATAAAATATGAATTGTAGCGACATTTATTATATTATGTTTCATGGTCTAAATTGTAATAAAATACTCGCATTTAACTACAGTAGAATATTATAATACATAAATGCAATAAAAAATCTGATGTGTTACACTCACATGACTTTCTCTAGCTGCTCTACAAACCTCCTACAAAAGATTATTCTTCTTTCTATACAATGCTAATCGAAATGAACACTAGCAGAATGCTCTTATTACTTAGTTCTTATAAGTAAAGGTGAACTAAGGTAATGCACCAGGCTAAAGTGATAGTCAAATGTTTTAAAAGCTATTATTATGTGGTTGTCATTGCAAATCGCTTCTATGTTTGGACAGGAGTAGAACAAAAGAAAAACGGACACTTCCTGTCTAAGAAAAGTTTAATTACTTCACAATTGAAACCAATAACAAGGAATATCTCGGAAACGGTTACCACCACAACAAAAACGCAAATGACATAAACTGTGTGTCTTGACGTGATGTACATTTTTTGTGTGTAGTGAGTTTTTGTCTTTCTCTTACGGTTTAGCAGTTAAGCAATATTCAGCAAAATTCATCCAGAATAAAGAGGTCTTCAGAGGCTATTCCCAGAAAGTTCGAGATGTACATTTTATTTCGGATATAAATAGTTTTAAAAATACAGGATTTTAGTCAAACTCATTAGAGCCATTTTTAAGAAAATCAACATTTTCGAAATGTTTTCCATTTAAAGGTTAGTTTGTGTTGGAGGGATTTGTTTTTTGAGAATCTTCGCATCGCATCCTAGGAAGATACTAAACCTAAATACCAAATGTGGTATTTAACTGTTATTTCGTTTTGCAGCTTTGCTGTCCATAGACACACACACATGGACCTTTTTTTTGAAAATGCTCTTTCCGACTGACTCAGGGGACCCCAAAATATATATTTCCGGTGAAATCTCAACATCGAATTCTTGGGTGCATTACAATACCTTCTCTATACACTATTACATTGTACATATAGAGAAAGTAATACATCTACAGATAAAACTATTTACTTACATATAGTGTGTTCTTTGCATTTTCGGCTGTTCCCCTCTTAAAATTTATTTTAATTCACATAAGAAATATTAGGCCAAAGCACATACGAGCAATTTTTGTTTTCGTTTTCTGTTATAGACTTTGTTTTCTTTGTCAGAGACAAAGCAAATGTACTCTCTACAAAAGACTGCATATTTAGAACCGAGAAGGTAATATAGGAAACATTTTAAACACATAATCGGCTAAACGGTACAATTATAAGTTAAAAAATATCTGCTTCAGTAGAACGCAGAAACTTAGAGTGTAGAAGCTTCTATCATACTCGCCAAGGTTACTTGCTTTGTTAAGGTTAATCACACAATGTCATTGTAGAGCAAGATTTTTAGAGCATCAGAGACACAAATAACATGCCGAAGGTTAAAGGAAGGTTTATCTCAAAATATTCTGGAAAGTGGTACTTCCTCATTGTAAAGAATGATCACGTGGGTAGAATACAAAGAAATTACCCAGTTAGTCACGTGACAACGATATTTTTCGCGCTTCTTTTTAGCCAATCAGAAAGGAGGGCAATATTGGAAGTTTTAGGTAGATAAGCGATGCGCGTACAAGAAATCGGGCTAAATTGCGAATTGTTACTTGGTTACTTGCTCAGTATGAGGCTATTTTTGCTACTTGTTGCTTGGTTACTTTGTTGTTGTGAATTCGTAGGGTGAAGTTACTGTGACGGACAAGTCTTACTGTAAATGTTACGTGGACGGCAAAGATTAATGTTACTGTTATTTCAGTGCGACAATAAGAACTCCGCAAGAACGGAAACTAGCACTTAAGATGATTATGTCATCATTTTCACGAATTTTTATGTAGGGATAGTGCCTCAACCAGCAACAGAAGCATTCATTTTGTGAAATTAAGTGAAGTATCTCTTCTTTTTTTTTTAGTCTACCACGTGCTACATATCTTTCTCGATCTTTTCTCCCCTGAGTAAGAGTGTTCTACAGGAACGAGCATAGCTGACGCAACAATGGACTCGTATGTACACGTTCATTGATAGGGAATTTCACGTTGCTAATCCATGACCAACTCTAAGGAAGACCAAACACGCCTTGGGCAAGTAAAGATGAAGTCGGCAGCCAAATTAGGTTAAGATCCAAAAGGACTTAAAGTACCACAGATTAAGCTTACTTGTAAGATGGTAGAAGTTATGCAACGGAGAATATGGTATCTGGATTGGACTTAATCTTCTGATGACCAGTGGTGAGGCGTAAAAACCGCAAGCAGATTCATCCCTTAAACATAGATGGATCTTCACAGAAGCCCACATCTGGAGCCAGTTTAGAAATATACCCTTGCCCTTTGGGGTTGTTTCGACTAATTCAAATTGCGAAACTGGAGTTGGTATTTTGAAAGTTTTAAAGTTTAAATTAAATAGAGGTGAGAGCTGGCACTCGCTTTCAGCGTTTGTTTGGGAATCTGGAAGAGAAAGCAGAGTTAAAAGTTTGAAACAAATGCCTCGCTCTACTAATGCTCTCGTATCTTCACACATAATAATATGGCCATTATCTTTTCTCTCTATTTCTTTCCCTTTTTCTCTTTCTGGTTCTGCAGCAACTCCTTTTCCCAATTCTCTTGTAACTAATTTGTTTTTGATTAATTGCTTCCATTTATAGATCAGTTGCTTATTTTATTTTGCTTTCTATAAAAAATATATAAGTGCCTTATTTTCATCATTTACAGTAGTACTTATCTAGTTTGTTATAATTTCCTTCGTTTAAACCAAGAAAATTATTTCCCTTTATGCATTACTCACTAGCTATTCCTATTAAAACAACCCGTCAACCCCATGAAAAACTGTCTCTAAAGCAGACTTTTACTAATGGAGGAAAACAAACTTAAGATGTCTAACTTTTTGAGGCTTTTAACAAACCAAATTTGATTCTATAAAGCAATCAGAAATTAAAAACTGAACGTTTACTAGCTAAGCAAAATTTAGCATAACACTGACCAAGAGGTATTCTTGGGCAACATTTCTATAAAGATCTTATTACTTTACCATAGGAGCTGTGGAAGAAATAACAAACGTACATATACTGTTATGAATAATCTACGTATCATAGTTACGTTATTGTGTGCAGTATCTTTCTTAACCAGGTTTTCAAATTACAATCAATTTACTTCTTACTTAAATTATAATAAGTAATGATATTTACCTATACATCTTACTTAATTCTTGATATACTTGCAAGAAGTAAGGAGCAACTGTTAAATCAATTCTGGTCCTGCATGAGCAATTCTTACTGAAACGGATGGATTTACTTTTCACCCTGTTCCAGCTCCAGTTTCGCGTGTCATTCATCCCACGATTTTTTCCAGTATTGCTTTTCCTATCATTCACTTTAATTTCATATCATCTACTTCATTCTGACTATGGGCCGATCCCTCGTTCCGGTTGTTATTCGTGATTAAAAGTTCGTTGACTCTTGAATGGCATCTGACTCTATGCATCCACCTGTAGATCCTAGGAGGTTTGAGTTCTCGTACGGGGACTCTAAGTGCACTAAATTAAATTAAATACCTTCGTTTACTACAGTCTGCTTATCTATAGTCATGTGTGCGCGCTCTGTGTCTGTGAACTAGATAAGCCAAAATGAAAAGCGCAGTCTATAGATACGATGCTAACTTCTTACGGGTGCAAACCCTGCGAGTGGAGTTGGATTTTTTTCGGGATTAGCATCCTTACTATGGTTTCCTCGGAAGATATGTGCACATTGTTAGATATTTTGAAGTAAGAAGTTTAAGAAATTTGTAGATAAAATTATTTATGTACTTTAAGTGTCTTGCGAATAGCATGTGAAGTTCTTTTCAATATGAATGGCTCTGCAGAGATGGTAAACGTTAAGAGACGCATAAAAAGAAATGTAGATCTCATTAGAGTAATCAAAAGTTTTCTGTCAATGTGTAGTTAGCTATTGTTCCTTGTGATTGATCTACATTTTCAGGTACTCATTCTAAAATGCAAAGATTACTCCTCTGGGTCATACCAAGAGTATGGAATTTCAATGCCATCACATAGCGACTAACGCTTTATTTGATGCACATGATAATGAAATGACTAAATGTGATTTTAAATATATTCTGAAAATGTATCTAAATAAATGTTGTAGGAATATTTTATAAAAAACCCGATTAAAATTAATTCATGACACTTCCAATGTCCTAGTTTTCATTTGCTTGCTTTTTACTTTCTCTACACTTACTATGTACATAGTGTATAGGGGAGGTATTGCACTCCAACCAAAACTTCGATACCGAGATTTCACCGGAATTAGATATTTTAGGCTTCCTTGTATCCAAAAAAAGCATTTTCACAAAAAGGTCCGTGTGTGTATTGTGTATGAGTGTCCGTAAGTTTAGTATCTTCCAGGGATGCGACACGAAGATTTTGAAAAAAATCCCCCCATCCCAAATTACCCTTTACATGGAACTTAATTCGAACATTTGGATTTTCTTAAAAATGGCTGTAACGATTTTGATTAGAATTTCGTATATTAAAGATATTTACCTGACAAATAAAATGTATATCTTGAATTTCCTGGGAATATTCCGTGAAGACTACATTACTCTGGTTCAATTTTACAGAATTTTGCATAACTGCTCAACCGTAAGAGATGGACAAAAACTTACTGCACGAAAAATGTAGAGTACGTTAAAACATACAATTTATGCCGTATACATTTTTTCGTTGAGTTAATCGTTTTTAGATATACCATGATTTTGGTTTCAGCTTTGAAAAATGTATACTTTTTTCATACAGGAATTTGTCAACTCCTGAGCATACAAAGAAAGGAACTTCAGTCGAATAGCAATCTGCTTTTGAGTATCACTTTAACCTATGGCACTCCCTTATTTCGCTTCTACTTACAAGGAAGCAAGTAATAAGACCAATTCTGCTATTTTTTTTCTCAATTAGCATGAAATAAATAAAAGAATAAGCTAATTAACAATAATTTGTTCAGAGATATAGAGAAAGTCATGTGAATGGAACATATAAGATTTTTTGAGTAAGATCCTGTATTCAAATTCTATTGTAAATTGCTATTTGTGTAATACAATTCCAATCCTACTAAATAAATGTGCAAATTTTAAAAGTCATCACTCAGGTAAAGTACTTCTAATCCGTCTTCATTACAAGGAACATTTAACATTATATTAGAAAGTAGCATAAAACGTGAACAAAAACGTGTTGAAGGATATCAACGTGACTTGTCGAAGTACAGGTCACTTCTGTCAGTACTATTTTGGTATTAATAATATTAACATTTCCACCTTGTACTAAATATCAGTATGTTATTTGTTTTTAATAGATAAAATCTGATGTGATCCATTCGTATAACTTTCTCTATATCTCTGCAACAAATTATTGTTAAAAAGTTTATACTTCTATTTACTTCATGCTAATCTAGAAAAAATTAACAGAAATAGTCTTATTAGTTGCTTCCTTGTACATAGAAGTGAAATAAATGAGTACCATAGATTAAAGCGATAGTCAAAAGCTGGTTCCTATGTAACTGAAGTTGCTATATTTGTATGGACAGGACTTGACAAAATCCTGTATGAGAAAAGCGAAGGTTTTTAAGGATGATACCAAAAATAAGGAATATGTAAAAAAAACTATCAACTCCACGAAAAAAATGTATATAATATAAATTAGATGTTTTGACGTGCTCTACATTTTCATGTGGTAAGTTTTTGTCCAACTCTTTTGGTTCAGCAGTTATGAAAAATTTCATAAATTTCGTCCAGAATAAAGTAGTCTCGAGAGGCTATTCCCAGAAAATTCAAGATATACATTTTGTTTGTCAGGTAAATATCTTTAATATATGACATTTTAATCAAAATCGTTATAGCCATTTTGCGAAAATCAAAATTTTCAAAAAAGTTCCCTGTAAAGGGTAGTTTATGGTGGGGGGATTTTTCTCAAAATCTTCGTGTCGCATCCCTGGAAGATACTAAACTTAAATACAAGTTTGGTATTTTACGGACTTTTCGTTTTTGAGTTATCGTGTTCACAGACACACGGATACACGGACATACATACACACACACACACACACACACACACACACACACACGGACCTTTTTTCGAAAATGCTTTTTTAGATAAAGATGACCCTAAAACATATATTTCCGGTGAAATCTCGGTATCGAATTTTTGGGTGGAGTGCTATCTATACCTTCTCTATACACTATGTACATAGTGCGTGTAGAGAAAGTAAAAACAGCTTAAGTGTCATTAATATAAACGGATATGTTTTGATGTGATTTTTCATATGATATACTGAAGTTGCTGTTATCTCTTAATAGTTATTTAACTGTTACCCCTGCGTTATGAAAGTGTTTATGTCATTTTCGCATACAAATCCTGGTGTTCATATTAACAACACTTAATACATCTATTACAATTATAACACACATTATCTTTAATGTTTGTAATTATTATTATTGTTATTATTATTATTATTATTATTATTATTATTATTTTAAGGTCTGCAATAGTGGTAATAATAGTAATAGTAGCAAAGTAATCTTCATCGTCATCGTGGTAAAATGTTTCTTGTTTATTAAGGGGATAAGGTAACATATTTCTGTTTTAGGCATTAATAAATCATATATTATTTCTAGTTTCAGAAAATGTACACTTTTGGGGAATTAAGAGGATTGTAATCGATTTAAATATAATTTCAATATCAATCTTCATTTCTTTAAAGCTTTTAGAGCATTTGTTTCTTTCAATAAAGTTTTTTTTTCAAACAACCTTTTCAGATACTTATGTACCTTTTTCTCAGAAACTGGAATTTTCAGCACACATATACAAAACATAATTGTACTTTCAGAACCACAATCGTGATGTTTCTGTATATATTGATAATATTAAGAGAGCAACAATATTGGAAATTTTCCACATCTTTGCTTTTTTACTTTCTCTATACGCACTATGTATATAGTGTATAGAGAAGGTATTGCACTCCACCAAAAAATTCGATACCGAGATTTCACCGGAAATATATGTTTTAGGGTCCCCTGTATCCAAAAAAAAGTATTTTCAGGAAAAGGTCCGTGTGTGTGTGTGTGTGTGTGTGTGTGTGTGTGTGTGTGTGTGTCTGTGTGTGTGTGTGTGAGCACGATAACTCAAAAACGATAAGTCAGTAAAATACCAAACTTGGTATTTAAGTTTAGTATCATCCAGGGATGCGACACGAACATTTTTAGAAAAATTCCCCCACCCCAAAATACCCTTTACATGGAACTTTTTTCGAAAATTTTGATTTTCTAAAAAATGGCTGTAACATTTTTGATTAAAATATAGTAGATTAAAGATATTTACTCGACGAATAAAATTTATATTTTGAATTTTCTGGGAATAGCCTCTTAAGACTACTTTATTCTGAACGAATTTTCCGGAATTTTATATAACTGTTAAACCGTAAGAAATAGACAAAACCTTACCACACAAAAATGTAGAGCACATTAAAACATACAATTTATGTTGTATACATTTTTTCTTGGAGTTGTTCGTTTTTTAGATATTCCATGTTTTTGTTTTCAGGGTCGAAAATCTTAACTTTTCTCATACTGGAATTTGTCAACAAACAAGGGAACTTCAGTCACATAGTAACCAGCTTTTGACTATCGCTTTAACCTATGCTACTCCCTTATTTCCTTTCTACTTACAAGAAAGAAAGTAATTAGACTATTTCTGCTAATTTTTCTAGATTAGCCTGAAGTAAATAGAAGCATAAGCTTTTTAAGAATAATTTGTTGCAGGGATATAGAGAAAGTCATGTGAATGGTACACATCAGATTTTTGTAATTGCAAATATATTTCTTTTTTAATTCCTACTGAAATTGTGTCCTAATGAAACAATTGAGGTTCAGATTGATTATACTGAGAACAGGCATGCAAAAATGTGATTATATATTGCAAGCAGTATAAGAGAAAAAGGTACATGAATTCACAAGTGTTAATATTTATTAGTTTTCTGCTGAATTAAATACTTTTTATAGACCCAACCACATAAGCTATCAATGCAAACAACCACTTGAAATGTCATGATTTACAGAATAATTCATATAATTTCCAGAAAAACAATTGAGTACTTTAAGAGCAGTGGCTTTTCAATTCACTTAAGGGTATCCAGCTATGAAAATTGATCAAAAGGTGCAAAAAATGAAAAAAAATATGGCCTAATTAAATATTGTAAAGCTTGTAGTTCAATTTCCTGTTGTTTTTATTACCATGCGGCGCTTTAAACCGTATCACGTGACGATTTAAATGGATGACTGTAAGTGGATATGGTACTTTATCGAAATTCTAAGACTTATAAAGAAGCAGTGTTAAATTGTATGTTAAACCTTAAAACCTATTTTCCCGTGTTTTTATTTTTCAGCGTTTTCAAAATTTTAAATTGTTCCACACGATGCAGTTTTATCCAACCTGCTTTAAATTTTCATCACATACTCAGAGAGTATTAGTAAAAAGAATTGGCTTATGCTTTTTGTTGCAAATGAAAGTTGCCTGATATATTGCTCAATCAGTATAACAATAACCATAAATTATAGTAAAAGTAATCATATTTAAAAGTTTAAATTTTTTCTGAAGCAATCAGAAAAGGGACAAAAATGCTATAGGCAAATTTTGTTTACTAGCATGAAACAAATGTAGTAATATTTTTGGTTTTCCAAAAAGGTAATTTATGCATCGTGCACATTTTTGATTAACTGGCATAATAAACATATTTAATTATTTTTTAAATTCAACATGATTAAAGATATCTGCATGAAGCTCAAATCCTATGGATAATTGTATCACAGCAGTATGAAAAAAAAATCAAAAATATTGCTTGAAAAATATAAGATTTGGAAATTTTTGTTTAGGGTATCCTTAAAGTGTAATTTCCTTATGTTCAGACTACCTTGTCCCCTTTAGGGTTGATTTGAAAGGTGCATTACCCTATCCTTCTATTTTTGTTTCAACAATTTTCCCCACTTTCACCTGCTTTTGTAAATGTTCAACAGCCTTTTTTTATTGCTTTAAACAGATGTTTAAAAGTTGTGTAATAAACAGTTAACAATAGTAAAGAAATATTAACACATAATTTATGAAAGGCATAATAGCCTACACCAGCAACAAAGCCAAACCTGCAGCAGCAAAAAGAAATCAAAACGTAAACAGTTTCAACCAATTTCAGCTAATGCGTATTGGTAGAGGTTTAATAGTTTTGTCATGCTGGCCGTGCCAGTCTGCGAAGTAAATATTGCAGTCAATAACATTGTTCTGCATTGCTTTCTTTTTTTGAAATAAATGAACGTTTCTGAATCACAATTTTACACTGATTGCAAGAATGAAAAATTATTTCGCGTATCAATCCACAATTTTTTATAATTCAAAATGTTACGGATAGGTAGAGTCAGACTGAAAAAATACAATGCCAATGCCGGGATTTGAACCTTGGATCTCTAGGCGGTTGCTCTACCACTGAGCTGCCATGGCAACATACCGGCAGAGTATTGAATTTCTCAACAGACTCGCATGTTTTCTTGGTAAACCACAAGGTGATCTCAAATTATTTTGTGATAACAACCCCAATGGTGACTTACAATGCTGTAAGTGCTTTAAGTCCCAGCATAATATAGCCAACTATTATGGACATATGTTTTAATTGTTTTTTCACACAAGCCATGTATAGGACAGAAGTTAGACAGGTAGAATGAGAAAAAAACTGAAACATACGAGTCAATTGAGAAATTCAATGTTATGCGGACGTTCTTCCATGGTAGCCTAGTGGCGGAGCAACTGTCTAAAGATCCGTGGTTCAAATCCCGGCTATGACATTGAATTTTTCAGTCTGACTCTACATAGCCATCTCCTGTCCTACACGCGGCTTGTATGAAAAACAATTAAAACCAATACCAAAATGTAATGTTTTCAATATTTTTCGTAATATAGTACTATAGTAACATTGCAGTGTGCTTATCGTTTGTTAGCAAGACCCATGGCTTATAATTTCAACTTTGTTACTCAAAATGTGAAATAATATAGCTATATCTTATGTGTATTTATTTTAAACTATATTGATATTTATTTATTATATTTATGTTTATATTTATTAAAATCTATAACTATATCAGCCATAACTCCATATATAAGGTGTTTTCTTTAAAATGAACATTGGTTGTTATTCTTGGAGATATTTATTTATCTGCTTTCATTTTATATATAAACAGGAAGTTGAAATGTTTAGTGTATAGGGCGCTAAAATTAATTGAAGGAAATATTTACTCTTAGAGATTGCTGTTTAAAACAAACAATATTAGAGAACTGACAGAGGGTCCCAGTATACATCGATTTATCAGGCTAAGGATTTGCTTTCTGAGATAATAATCCTATCGCATTTTAAAATTGAAGATCGCCTTGCGCTGTTTGTTGTCATGTAAACGTCAAGTGTGTGAGTTTTCATTTTACTGCGAGAGTTTGGTTTCTTAGAAATGTCCAAATTCTTAGGCTTTCACGGCCGGTGTCAATACTGGCTGGAGTATAATCCGGGCTGTGGTCTACTGGGCTCCTCCTTCTTCTTCCCAGACATCGCAGTTGAAACGTCCACTAGAGCACTTCGACCTCGCCGCTGCCACCGAAGATGTCTGCCGTAGTCGCAGTTGAAACGTCTGGGAAGAGGAGCCCAGTAGACCACGGCCCACAAGCCCGGATTATACTCCAGCCAGTAATATATAGATTACTTAAATAAGTAATTTGAGATAGGAGACTTATGGCCTGTTTATTGAAATTTCGAAGTAACGGCTATAAGTTTCTGAAGTGCCGGTACTCCACGTACCGCAGCACTTCGTCTGGAATGAAACAAATTATAAAAAACATTTACTCTACGACAGTAATCGAACTCATGGGATAGCAGCTTCCCGCGGTAGGCATTAAGCATTGAAAAAACGCCTCCAGAGTAGGCTACATAACTCAAGAATGTAGATAATGAATGCTCAGTGTCTCACTGTCAAGTGATTAGTTAGAGATTTTATAGATTTTTGCGACATTAAATCTTGAGAACGCTAGTAACGAGCTGTTAAAAAGTCGGTATTTCTATACTCGGGCAGCAGTTTTAAAGGCATTCTAAGCCATTTTTCAGCCTACTTTACTCTAACACCGACTTATCAGCACCTGATACACACACGTTTAACGCTATGTAGTTGCGTTATGTTTATCCGGGGACCATGCATCGCCGATCTCAAATTACTTATATCAGTCACGTGCACAATTTCGCAAATTATTTCAGCCGCCCTCCTTGGTGTAAATGATTACCATGCTGACTTCATATACCCAAGATCGCGGGTTCAAACCCGGCGGAGGACGATGGATTTTTTTCGGGCGTAAAAATCCTTAGCATGGCTTCCTTCGAAGGGAAGTAAAGCCGTTGGTACCGTGTCGTAGATTTACGGCACGTAAAAGAACCTCAAGTATGATAGAGAGACCTCTGAGCAAAATTAAGTAATCTTTCACGCCAAATTTAGAATGGAACACTGAGAGATACAGCAGTTAAGGAGCGTCCATAAATAACGCGCCATTTATTTTTCGCAAATTATTTCGGTGTGGGCCATATACATTAGTAAAACAAAGAGAGAATATAAGAAGTTTTGTGAAAAAAACTTACTTTGAATATCTTGGTATTAAGTTAAGAGACCAGGATAAATCGTGGTGCCCTCGCAAAGTGTGTGGTAGTTATGTTGCAGAGTTAAGGAGTTGGAAAACTGGAAAACAGAAGTTATTGCCCATACTTTGGAGGGAACATAAAAATCATAGAGACGATTGTTATTTTTGCACAGTAAGATTAGGATATAACGCTAAAACAAGAAAGATATAGCAATTCCTAACATTCCCTCTACCATTCGGCCCGTACCTCCCTCACAACTTGAATCAGATGCAGTGTCATCTGCATCCAGTAGCACTGAAACTGAATTTCCAGTGGATCATACTTATGAACCAGATAATTTTGATCATGATAGATGTTTTAATAATGTTTGAGCTTTATGATTTAGTTAGGGATTTACATTTGTATAAAGCATCAGCAGAACTGTTACGCTCTAGATTAAAAAAAAGTATGCTGAGGGTATGGTACAGGCATCGTGAGAAGGAACTTGTACCATTTTTCACTGAAGAAGAATATTTAATGATTTGCCAAAACATCCCTGCTGTCTTAAATTTTTACTTTCTCCAACCCCCTATGTACATAGGGATAGAGAAATATTGTAATGCACCAAAAAATTCGATACCGAGATTCCACCGGAAATACATGTTTTGGGATCCCCTGAGTCCGAAAAAAGCATTTTAAAAAAAGGTCTGTGTGTATGTCTGTCTGTCTGTGTGTGGACAGCATAGCCTCAAAACGAAAATTCCGTTAAGTACTTAACTTGGTATTTAGGTTTAGTATCTTCCAAGGATGCGACACGAAGATTTTCAAAAAAAATCCCCCTACCACAAACTACACTTTATATGGAAACAAGTTTGAAATTTTTGATTTTCTTAAAAATGGCTCTAACGATTTTGATTAAAATCCCGTATATTAAAGCTATTTATGTCCGAATTAAAATTATATCGTATTTTGGGAATAGACTCTGAATACTTCTTTATTATGGATGAATTTTGCCGAATTTTGCTTAACTGCTAAACCGTAAGAGATAGAAATAAACTCACTACACAAAAAATGTACATCACGACGAAACATACAATTTATGACCTTTACGTTTTTGTTGTGGAGGTAACCGTTTCCGAGATATTCCTTGTTATTGGTTTCAATTGTAAAGTACTTAAATTTTCTCAGACAGGAAGTGCTCGTTTTTCTTTTGTTCTACTGCTGGCCAAGCAAAGAAGTAATTTACAATGACAATCGCATAACGATAGCTTTTAAAACATTTGACAATCGTTTTAGCATAGCATATTCCCTTATTTCCTTCTACTTATAAGGAACTAAGTAATAAGAACTTTCTGCTAAAATTTATCTCGATTAGCATTGTGTACAAAGAAGAATAATCTTTTGTAGGAGGTTTGTAGAGCAGCTAGAGAAAGTAATGTGAGTGTAAGTAACGCATCAGATTTTTATAAAATAAACTATAATTCCAAAGACTGGAGGTTCCTCGTAGATTCTCCTCATAAAAATCTTAACGCTGTTTTGCTTCATAATGGAGACATCCTGCCATTCCTGTAGGCACCTTTTTGCATTAAAGGAGTGATATGACAGGACGAAAACTACCAATGGCTAGTCTAGAAATGTCAAATGTTACCCAGCAGCACAAAATACCCTTGTTTCTTCTGTAAATGAGAATATGGAAGAGCTAGGCCAGAACACTCTGAAGGGGAATAGTGGTCACGTAGGACTAATTTAATACCGGGCGAAAAAAAGAAGAAAACATAAAAGTAAACTTCTTATTGATCCCTCTGAAGTATTGTTGCCACCACCTCCCCATGTTAAATTAGAGTTAATGAAAAAAATTGTGAAAATTCTAGATAAAGGCAGAGAGTGTTTTAAATTCCTTTGTGCTACATTTCCTTCATTGTCCTATAAAAATGAAAACTGGTGTATTCGTTGGCTTACAAATTCGAAAATTGATAGATCGTCAGTTCAAGAATATTATCGGTCTAGAAGTGAAGGATGGCTGGAATGCTCTCAAAAATGTTATTATTAATTTCCTTAGAAACACAAAATTATGTTAAAATAGGTATAACATTTCAAACACAGTGGTTACAACATGAGTTACACAGTAAATTTCCTTCATCCCCATATAAATTATTTCCATAATAATTTAGAAGATTTTAGTGACAAACAGGGTGAAGGATTTCACCAGGATGTAAAAAAAATATGGATTTGAAGTATCAAGTGAAGTGGAGGGTTAATATGATGGGCAACTATCGCTGGATTTTGATAGGGGCTGCTCTAAACAACATGTGAGAAGGTCAAAGAGGAGACAATTTGATATGCAATATTTAGGTAAGGTTATGAATGTTCTTATAATTTTAAATTATTAAGCAATGATTAATTAGTAAGAAGTAATCAATTATGGCCACGTTTTTCACACAAAATTCGTCATCAAAGTAATTTTTATTACGTTTCACAAAGTAATAATTTCATTTCTAGTTATTCATGAATATTTTGAAAACCTGACCTAATGTGTGAACATGAGCATCAGTTTTTAATTTAGCACAAACATCCTTTTAGAAGCATCCATGAGATTAAAAAAAAGTTTTGAAATGCAGAACGGAGTAACCAGCATCAAAGAAAGAATAAATCAACGCATCAAGTACTGCCCAATTGTAAATAGCTCTGAACTTTGCAAGCTGATATCTGAGTAAACCGATGCAGCCCTCGTTTCTGAGACGGTACACGTCTTGTCACGGCGCAAAGCGTTATTCAGAAGGAAAAGATAAATCATAGCTAATAATATATATTATACCAAGAATGAAAATATAAATGTACATTGAAAATGGGAAGGGAAGAAAGATTTCAAACACGTATAAGTAGCCGAGTTGTCACAAGCCGGCGAGCGACCCCGAAATTACCGGGTGGTGCATTGAACCGAGGGGTGAGGTTAAACTGCCCGAGGGTGAACAAAATAGGAAAGGAGAAAGCAATTCTCCTCGCTGGTCAGGTGACGAAGGGCACTTGGTGTAGAGCATCGGCAGAACAAAGATGGGATATTTGGGTCCGTGGTGTAGTCCTTTGTTGTGACGCAAACGGTTAATTTTAATACATACCAGAGTAAGGACGAGATCACTGCATCAAAATTAATAAGTAATAATAGTCGCAGTCGGGTAAAGTATAGTTTCACAGGAGAAAATTTAAGAGGAATGCGTGTGTGTTCGACGGCGGAAAAAGCCGAACTAAATTAATAAAGCACTTGTGTCTTACAACGCCCTGAAAGAGTTTCCATGATTGTAAAAGTCCTGAGCTAGGGCACTCTCAAATTCACACCATTCCGAATACCCAAAACTCGCACCCGGAATACGAAGCCTTAAACCCGTTACCGCCCCAATTCATAAATGAAAAAGCAGTAATTATTGAATGGCTTCATTGCGGACCTTACCACGGTAGTAATCCAGTTCACGTGGTAAACAATCATGCTTCAAATATACCTTGATAAGCGCAACTGATGACAGCAAGAGAAGAAAAACTTACATACAACACATTTTTGACAACTTCTTAGAGAAAATAAAACAGGCGGTTACCAAACAGGAAGTGCGATTTATTTTAAATAAAGCTGTAGGTGAACTGAAAACTCCTGAATGCGCTGGATTTTCATTATATAATTCCCCAAACTACCTCAGCCATATGACATGTACAGCATTTGGACTACACCTGCTTCCAAAACTATCAGGGAGAATTACAGCAGGTAAATGACTTCAGTGCTGCACTTATGAAGATTATACTAAAGACTCCAGGTCGTGTGACTGGATTCCACTTCCACAGTCAATTTCGTCACAAGGTGAGGCATTTGGATAAGGCAGTTTTCCAGTGCGAAAACACTGATAAAATCAACTGTTTCATAATATGCAGTAGATTCAAGAGACATTCTATGATCCATCAAGCGGACCCAACTATCACCAATCCTAGAATGGAAACCTTTTGCAGTACTTGCAGTGTAAGCATTTTTCAATTGACTCGTGGTTTTGAAGAAGAAGAAGGAGGAGGAGGAGGAGAAGAGGGAGGGGAAGTAGAAGGAGAAGGAGGAGGAGAAGGAGGAGGAGAAGGAGGAGAAGGAGGAGGAGGAGAAGAAGGAGGAGGAGGAGAAGGAGGAGAAGGAGAAAGAGGAGGAGAAGGAGGAGGAGAAGGAGGAGAAGGAGGTGGAGGAGGAGAAGGAGGAGGAGGAGGAGGAGGAGGAGGAGGAGGAGGAGGAGGAGGAGGAGGAGGAGGCATGCAGAAGGAGAAATGTGGGCAAAGTTGATGAGCATTCGGTTGATTTTTTTTTTTTTTGGTAGTGTTTAACGCCCGCTTTAACTACTAATGGCACCGCAGGCGGAAGCATTCGGTTGAGCCTTTATGAATTTATGAAAGAGAATTTCGAATGTGAAAACCTTTGCAAGGATATTTAACAGTATGATTGTACGTTAAACTTATTCCAGTTATATTTTTCAAGCAGAAATAGCCGGGCTAGTTAAAGGTCCTGTCATAAGCCGCATGGATTAGGACTTTCAATACCAACTTCACTACACACAGAAATTAGCCTAAAGATGTTTAAAAGTTTGATGAATTACGTGAGTTCAAACAACTGAGTAGCCCAGATGTTCTAACACAGCAGGATGTACATGACTTGGTTCATATTCTTGAGTTACCTAAAAGTAAAAGCAAGTTAGTGCCTTCAAGGATGAGGGTAGCACCAAATCAAACGACTTTCAACAAAAGGCATTTGAGCATTTGTTTTCTAACCAGCATATGGCATATAATCATTATATTAAAAAAGCGGGCTAAAGAGAGTCATTCAAACTAGGATACGCCTATTTTGTTCATTAACCATTTGTAAATGTTGAAAAAATCTTATTGCGTCAATTGCAGACCAAACAAACGTTGATTAAGAATTTTGAAAGCAATGGATTGTGTCCAGAGTGCATTTCTGTTCCTGAAAACTAAGTTTCCAAAGATCGGTGAAGTGAAACTAAAACAGTGAGCATTTTTTGGACCTCAAATTAGAGAACTTAGAAAAATTCACAGTTAGAGGGCCTGCTAAATATGCGGGTACAAGGTGCGTGGTTCTCTTTCAAATACACATTCATAAACTTTCTAGGAACTACAGGTCTAAACAGTACAAAGAACCTGTCAGTGAGCTTATCGAGAACTACAAATGTAATGTGCTTGAAAATACACCAATTGGACTCGCATCTTGGCTTGTTCCTTGAGAACCTCGACAATGTCCGCAATGAGCGTTTCCATCAGGACATCGCTGAAATGGAAAGACTCTAACAGTGAAAAGGGACTCCAGGTATGTTGACAGACTACTGTTAAACTCCCGAGAGAGAGAGTACAGCAGAAAAGCTACTTCACATTCATTTAGGATACGTAAAATATATTATAGCTAAGGTGTTAAAATGCATAGTTACCAGAAATGCTATTCATACAATTACTCAGGTTGATGGAAAAATTCTTAAAAGATTTGAAATCACAATAAAAAGTCAGTAAGAGTTACTCATTCGGCTTGTTTAGCGTTAAACATCTTAAATGTTATTAACCTATAATTATAGCCCAGTAGGTGAGATGAATAAATCGCAACTGCTTCTACCTCAAACTGTAATGGCATAATATCCTTTTTTTTTAAATTTTCTAGATGTTTTCAGAACCGTTTTCCCCCTTTTCTGACCACAATGTCTACCTTAAAATCCTTCCACTACTAATAATCGAAGAAATATCCATTGCTACAAATTGCAGCGGGGTTTATCAGGATATTACAGCCACACAGTTGACAAGTTCCATTTGACACATTATTCCAGATGAATAAGACGCCCCTTAATTTTTGAAAGGTGGACCACCCAATCCAGTTTTGCGCATACTTAAACTATTGCTTCACGTTCTTGCACAGAGACATGCGCAAAATTCAGAGGAACAGCTGTTTAGGGGACAAAACCTACACCTCAAAAATATACGAGTCGTTTCCTGGGAGTGAACTCCGGTTTCCAGTCGATTTTACACGATTTTTATTAATGTATACATAGCAACGTAATTCATTAAACGCTTTGGAAAAAATGAACTTATCATATCAGCGCACTACCAACGTCAGCTAAAAAGAAAATGGTGGAATCTTGTACTTAAAGCAGGGTTTGACGCCAAAAATTTAGGCAAACATTAGGGACACGCCTCATCCACCATGGACCCGTACAGTCAAAGTGGACAAATTATTAAACAACGGTTTATTTAAATGTTTGCGTGATCTACGTCTCCAGTAACATACATGATAGCTTTTACCATTTATGTACTGATCTTAGAACGCCCAGCAAAGAATTAAAAAAGTGTTAATATGCTAAAGCAAGCACGAAAACTCGCGAGGTGGCAATGGCAAAGCGCCTGAAGTACATGTCCCACTAGTGAATGCGAACGTGCCCTCAGTCAAAATTTCACCGGAAATATATGTTTTGAAACCCCCTGAATCCAAAAAAGGCATTTTTAGAAAAATGTCCCTGTGTGTCAGTCTGTCTGTGTGTGTCTGTGGGCAGCATAGTTGAAAAACGAAAATACTCTTAAACATCAAACTTGGTATTTAACTTTGGTATAGTCCAAGGATCCGACACGAAGATTTTTTAAAAGAAATCTCCCACCCCAAACTACCCTTTACATGGATGATATTTACCCCACAAATAAAATGTAAATATTGAATTTTCAGGGAATAGCCCCTGAAGCCTTATTTATTCTGGATACATTTTACGGAACTGTGCATAACTGCTAAACCGTAAGAGATGGACGAAAAGTTAAAACACAAAAAATATATAGCACATTAAAACACACAACTTATACTATCTAATTTTTTTCGCGAAGTTGATCGTTTTTAAATATTCCGTGTTTTTGGTTTCAGCTTTGAAAAGCATACTTTTCTCATACTTTGTCAACCTCTATCCATACAAACAAATGAACTTCAGTCACATAACAATAGCTTTTGACTCTCACTTTAACTTGTGGTACTCCCTTATTTCGCTTCTACTAACGAGGAAGCAAGTAATAGGACTACTTCTATTTTTTCTTGATTAGATGAAGTAAATAGAATAATTTGTTTCTGAGATGTAGAGGAAATAATGTGAGTGTAACACATCAGATTTTTTTAATTGCTCATCAAAACTTGGAAACCAAATTTACAGTACTCTAATTTTCAAGTCTATGTGAGTTCAGGACATTATAAGTTGAATCGTTATTGTAATGGGTAGAATACGTTTAGTGACGTCTGTCCCATTGGACTGGCATGCTGCAGTGTGTTGTTATGAATGCTCATTCTCCACACGTATGCTGTCGCACGATATTTTGTGACAGTCTTTCTTATGTATTCGACAGACGAGTACGTAAGTATGTGTTTGACCTACGGGAAGCAAGAACAAATACACAAGCGGCTCAGCGTCTATATCCGAATAGACAATAGATGCCATCCAGGACAATCCGCATACTAGTACACGGACAGTTACTCAGGAGGTGAACATCAGCCATTCTTCTGTAGTGCAAACATAGAACACTATAAGTTTCATCCTTATCGTTTGCTCCAACACTAAGCACTTCACGGGAGAGATTTCGAAGCTTGAGTGACCTTTTGAGAATGGCTGCTGGAGCGAGTTGCAAATGATGTGGAATTCGTATCCAGAATCCCGTTTTCTGATGAAACATGAGTCCACAACAATGGAACATAAATCGCCACAATATTCACTATTGGAGTGTTGGTAATGCTCATTGGATAAGGAAGACAGCAATCTTTGAAGAGCACCATGTTGGACTATTATTCTTCGAGAAGCATCTAACAAGAGCACGCTACCCAGAATGGCTCCGTAATGAGTCACCCTTAATATGAGAGAATGTGCTACTGCAGGGGCAAATATCGAAGTGGTTTCAACACGATGGCGCTCCTCCGCATCGGTCGAGGATCGTCTGCAATCATTTGAATGCTGCACCTCCTGATCATTGGATAGGAAGCCGAGGGCCAGTCCTGGCACCTGCCAGATCACCTGATCTGACACCCCTTGACTTCTTCCTCTAGGGTTATTTAAAAGAACGCGTTTTTTCACAGGAGCTAGACAATCCAGAAACCCTTCTCCAGTGTAGATCTGTTCAACCTCCCATACTACACCGAGCTGCCCAGGTGTGCATTACCCTAGAAGGTCACCACTTAGAAGAGTTGTGTTCCAGGAATAAAAAAAGGGATTTTCCAGCGCCACAAAACAAACCAATATGAAACGATATTTCTAATGTCACAATAATTCAATGTCTGCTACTAGAGTTTCACTTCCATATTAAACTATTCCTTCTTTTCTGTATTCAAATGTGTACCTAGGTGTAAATGATCGTTATTTCAATTGCACCTACCTATAACTGCATTTAAACAGCTACCTACTTGTAGTTCACCGAAAAGAAAGCATCGAACAATACCATAAAACATAAGTGAAACAATTAAAATGAAAATAATAACCACTTTCAGATTAATAATTGTTGTAATTTGTGAATATTATACGGTAAAGACGATTAGCACAAACAGGGGATTCGAACCACCTTCAGAGAAAGAAGATAATTCTGTTGTCTTACGCTCGTTCCAAGAGAGCTATTTAGTAACTTTAAAAACTAACGATGGGTTTGAAGGATAAAAAAATGGAATCTATGAGTATAAAAATAAACTAAAGGTATTGTTAATAGGACCAATGTTTCATTTCTTAAAAGCTTGACTTTTGGGCAATTTTTTGGGGGGAGGAAGAACCTTTGTTTAATTTTACTGAATTCACCCCTCACTTACCAATCCAACATGTGGTATTCGCTGGTCCCAGTCATCCTTTGCAGTGGTGTAATTACCGGTATATTAAAAGGCGGTGCGATAACATCTATATTAGTGCTAAATTCATCGAGTGTTCAACAACCATGTTAAATACGTAGGTAGAACCTGGTAATGGGGTCGATGTTTTTATGTTTGAGTATATAATGTTGATTGCATAAAACTCGAGAATAAGGGGCACCTGAATCATCTGGTATAATATAAAATATAAATTAACTACATATACAATTATATATATTTTCTAATTTATATATTAAAAAAATCGATTCTTTTCACTGCAGAATATAGAATAGTTCTCTTTAAAGTATATACCATAAATGGAGAACCTAAGTGGTGTTTAGCCTGGAAAATGTAAATATATGCGGAAAGGACTAATACAATAAAACTTCGTTTAACCCAAAGGTCCAGTTTGTATTTTCTCTACACGAACTATGTATATAATAGAATAGAGACAGTATTGTATTCTTGCCGTATATTCGATGCTGAGATGTTAAAGCAATTTTATAAAAAAAAAATATGTGTGCGTGGTGCGTGTGAACCGCATACCGCTAAAACGAAAAGGCGGTTAAATGCCAAACTTGGTATTTAAGTTCGGTGTCTTCCAAAGATGCGACATGAAGATATTCAGAAAAATCTCTCACCACAATCTACCTTTACATGGAAGATTCTTCTAAAGTTTTAATTTTCTCAATAATTGCTCTAACAATTTTGAGTAAAATGCCAAAAGTGTAACACTTTCACGACAAAAGAAATGTGTATAATGAATTTTCTGGTAATTGCTACTGAAGTCCTCTTCATTCTGAATGACTTTGAAAACTGGTAAACTGTAAGAGATGAAGCAAAACGTACTAGACAAAATATGTGGACCTCATACTGATGTCATGTACAATTTTTCTGTAGAGTTAACCCTTTTCGATATATTCCTTGTAGTCGGTTTCAATTTTGAAATATTTAAAACTTTTCTCAAACAGGAATTCGCCATTCTCCATTATTTTGCTTCTGAGCATATAAAGAGAACTGAATTTAAATTGTTTCACATAACACCCAGCTGTTAAAACATTTGACTGTAGCTTTAGAGCATTGCGTTCGCTTATTTCTCTTCTACTTACTAGGAAACACGTAATAAGACAATTTCTGCTAATGTATATTAATGTAGCTAAAAGAGTAAGCTTTCGCTAGAATGGCTACTTTAAAGAATAAGTATGGAAAGTCATGCGAATGAAACACATAAGATTTTTTTCTTTATATGCTATAATTTTCCGTGATATGAAATTTTAAGCAGACCCAGAGTGAAGAAAAGTACATACGTTACTTCCATACAGATGAGTTATATCTCTAATACAAGTATATCCTCGATTTTGAGATGCAGGGTGCTATAATAAATATAACATTAAATAAACTTGTTTATTTATCCCTAAAGCCTGAGGACGAATTCCATTAGTACATTTACCTCATAAATATATTCACTTTGTACACATACTGGTATAAACTAGCGTAAGTGATGCACATTCAGGTTGGGCTTTTGCATATACATGTTCCTTCGTTTTCTAATATCAAAGATGCTAATATACTTTCCTTGAAATACTATATATTTAAACCAAATGGTATTTATATAACCATAAAAAATGTGATGTGTTACATTCACATTTCTTTCCCTATATCTCTCCACCAAATTATTGTTAAAAAGCTCATGCTTCTATTTACTTCATGCTAATTGAGAAAATATTAGCTGAAATATTTATTACTTATTACTTACCTCCTTACGTAGAAGCAAAATAAGGGAGTACCATAGGTTAAAGTAATAGTCAAAAGCTGGTTGCTATGTGACTGAAGTTCCTTTTGTTTGTATGGACAGGGGCTGACAAATTCCTGTACGAGAAAAGTATGTTTTTGAAAGCTGAAACCAAAAACAAGGAATATATTAAAAACGATGAAAATATATATAACATACATTGTCTGTTTAAATGTGGCCTACAATTTCTGTGTGGTAAGTTTTTGTCCATCTCTTACAGTTTAGCAATTATGCAAAAATCCGTAAAATTCATACAGAATATAATTGTCTTCAGAGGACATTCCCAGAAAATTCAAGATATACATTTTATATGTCAAATAAATATCTTTAATATACGAGATTTTAATCAAAATCATTAGAGCCATTATTAAGATCAAACATTTCAAAAATGTTTCCATGTAAAGGGCAGTTTGGGGTGAGGGGATTTTCTTGAAAATCTTCTTGTCGCATCCTTGGAAGATACGAATCTTAAATACTAAATTTGGTTTTTAAAGGTATTTTCATTTTTGAGTTAATCTGCCCACAGACACTCACACACAGACTTACACAGGAAGACATAGGGACATTTTTCTAAAAATGCTTTTTTTTAATCAGGGGGTCTCAAAACATATATTTCCGGTGAAATCTCGGTATCGAATTTTGGGTGCAATACAATACCTTCTCTATACACTATGTACATGGTACGTATAGAGAAAGTAATAAACACCAAGCTGCTTGCTCTTGTTACAAAATAAAAGGTTCTCTGTAAATTTGTTTAATGCAAAATTTTCACTAGTGCTTATAGATGAGCAGGTATGCGAATTTTTACTCTCTCTAATTACGTATATACATACAATGTACATAAGTACCTAGATCGGGTATTTATTGTATTTCATTCAAAATTCGATGTCAGATTTTACCAGAAAGATATTTTCAGAGATGCCCTAGGTCGGTAAAAAATTATAAAAAGGTCCGTGTGTAAGTCTGTGGATAGCATAGCTGAAAAATCCCCCCCCAACAAAAACTACCCTCTACATGGAAAATGTGTTGAACATTTTTGGTTTTCCAAAGATTTAGGTTAAAATATCATATCTTAAAAACATTTACATCACAAATAAAACGTATATTTTGAATTTTATGGGAGTAGCTTATTCTGGATGAGTTTTGCATAATTTTGTGTAAGGATTAAATAGTGAGGTAGAGACAGACATTTACATGACAATTTATGGCGTTGATCTTTTTCTGGGTATTCCTGGTTATTGGTTTCAATTTTAAACTACCTACCTTTTCTCAAACGGCACCATGCAAGGCGAATTGAACCTCAATTGTTTCATGTAGAGACCAGGTTTGAAAAGATTTTACTGTCGTTTTAGTCTAATGTATCGCTTATTTCCCTTCTACTTACAAGGAAGCAAGTAATTAGACCAATTGCGCTAATGTTTACGTCGATTAGCATGATGTAGATAAAGCAATAAACTTTAGCAAGAACATGTAGTTTGAGTGTGAAACAGGTAGAGAGGAAATGTGTATGTCACAAATCAGTTTTTTTTCCTTGCTTTTACTACTTCTGATCGGTTTTCGTTCCCACACTTTCCCACTACTATTGCTAATTCCTCGTGGTAGAAACAAAATTTCATTTCGCACGCTAACTGAATACAGCTGTTCCTCTAATAAAGACTTTAATGCCCCTAGCGGGAAATGTGTGCAGGATTTCGTTCTTGCTTTTTTCGGCTCCATTCTCTAATCCCTAAGCACTTGTCGCAGCAAACTGCATAAACTCACCATTCCGCTAATAAGTTTATTTGTAACAGAAGCTGCGCATGCGCCGGTTCTCTTTAATCAACGCCCCTGGGGAATGAGGGAGAGGGCCTAAAAATAGATCCGATTTGGCGCTTTTAAGCCTACTCTGTTACGCAAGTGATGGATGTAAAACGATTTATTGTTAATACTGTGAGCATATCCGTTTCATTGTCACCACCTCAGTAACACAATCCTGTACAGTGCTGAAGCACTCATGTGTTCCATTCACATGACTTTCTCTACATCTCTGCAACAAATTATTGTTAAAAAGCTTATACTTCTATTTACTTCATGCTAATTACTTGCTTCCTTGTAAGTAGAAACGAAATAAGGGAGTAACAGGTTAAATTGATAGTCCAAAGATGATTGCTATGTGATTGAAGTTCCTTTGTTTGTGTGGACAGGAGTTCACAAAGTCCTGTGTGAAAAAAGTATCAGTTTTTTAAAGCTGCAAAGAATATCTAGAAAACGACCAACTCCACGAAAAAGCTGCACATAAAATAAATTCTGTGTTTTAAGGTGCTCTACATATTTTGCGAGGTAAGTTTTTCTCCATCCCTTACGGTTTGGCCGTGCCGTATCCAAGTGGTTAGACCACTTGCCTCTCATCTAGACGGCACGGGTTCGATCCCAAAAGACCACATGTGATATTTGTAGTGGACAAAGCGGCGCTGGGCCGGGCTTTCTCCGGTTTCCCCTGCCATCGCATTCCACCGGTGCTCCATCATTTATCAACAGTGTCACCGCCTGCGGTGCCATAAGTAGTTAAAGTGGGCGTTAAACACTACAAAAAAAATTACGGTTTAGTATTTATGTAAAATACCGCAAAATTCATTCAAAAAGAGGTAGTTTTCATAGGCAATTGCCAGAAAATTCAAGATACACATTTTATTTGTCAGGTAAATATCTTTAATATATGATATTTTAATCAAAATCGAATTTTTGGGTGGAGTGCAATACCTTCTCATACACTATGTAGATAATGCGTGTAGAGAGCAGCAGCACAGCAACTACCACCATCACCGACACCGCTACTTCGAAAAACCAACGTTATCACAATCACTATGGACACTTCTATGTTTAATCTCAGCACTATTGTCAGCACAACTCTGCCACCATTACCGTTACCAACAAGTGAAAATGATAAGATGGAAAGAAGTTTTTAATGTTCCGATGCGGAGGTAAATGTTATTGATGCGAAGGTAATAGATCTAATTCAATCTTAGTAAATTGCAGCTCTTAGATTGGAACCATGAAAAATGAAGGTCCAGTGATATTAATGTTTGGGAAGGAATAACGGGATAGGGAAATATATTTTTTACCTTATACTTAAATATGTGTTTTGAGACAGCACATGTCTTATGACGGGGCAAAGAGTTGTTCAGAAGAGAAAGATAAATCATAGCTAATAATATAAAGTATATCAAGAAGGGAAATATAAATGTACATTGAAAATTGGCAGGAAAGAAAAATTTCAAACACGTATAAGTAGCCGAGTTGTCACGTGCTGGTGGCACAAGATACCGTTAGGTGAGAGAGGGTGAGAGAACACTACCTGAGGGAAACATAACGGGAAAAGAGAAAACAATGCTCACGCTGGCCAGGGGACACTTTTTTTGGCACTTGGCGTAAAACATCGGCAGAGCAAAAATGTGATATTTAGGGTCCGTTGTGGAGCAGAACTGGCTACCTTTAGCTGTGAGGGAAATAGCTATTTTAATACTGACCAGAGTAGGGAATAAATCACTGCATAAAAAGTAATAAGTAATAATAGTCGCTTTCACGTTAAGTATAGTCTCACAGTAGAAAATTTGGAAGGAATGCGTGTGTGTTCGACGGCTGAAAAAGGCCGAACTAAATGAATAAAGCACTTGTGTCGTACCACCCCTGAAAACAGTTTACATGCTAGTAAAATCTGAGCTGGGGCACCCACAAATCCGCTCCATTCCTAATAGCCAAAACCTGCACCCGGGATACAAACCCAAAACCCCGTTACCGCCCCAGTTTATATTTCACTTCTTTTCTCACTCCTGGCCTAGATTCTCCGAAATAGTGTTACGTCATACGGTTGTTATATGTCGTCATTGACTTGACTCACTCTGTTGTGAATTATCAGCTTCGGATTACTCACCTTGAAGCCCCTCATATAGAAAATTTTAGGGGTACAAACGCATACATTTAGATAAGTAGTAACTTGATGTTTTTTCCCAAAAACTAAACGCATAATTTACTACCTGAAGTTTTCAATAGTCTTAACTGCGCCGCAAAATAAACAATGCATATTTGTTTTTCTTCTACATTTTGACATCTCAGTATGTGTTCTGCTCTCCTAGGTAGTGTGGAATCATTGGCCTTGCAGAAAGTACACAAACTAAGTTCCGATCAACATTCGTTTTAGCGATCCGGACTTAATAAAAAAAAACAAAAAACAAAAAACAAACAAAAAATCGCATATGCCTTGTTTGTGCCACATTTACCTGGAGGTACTACCCAATATAAAAACATAGAAACATAGATTAATATATAAAGTTATATGTATTTAGATGAAGAAAACATTGATTCAATGTTACCAATACAATTATCTACACTGGTACCCTTAATAACCTGTTTAAAAGGAAGAAAAAATTGTATTGGGAGAGAATTATGCTGAACATGCGATTGGTTCACATTAGTCTATTTCAATAATGAGAATTCCAAGCTTGTGTCATGCATCTTAAAATATTTGGGGCTAATATTTTACTGCGCCAAGGACTTACGTCATCAGTTGCACCACACAACTCAACGCAGCAGCGACTCAAACATTATACCCAAGGTCGCGGGTTCAAATCCGGCGGAGGACAATAGATTTTTTCGGGTGTAAAAATCCTTAGCATGGGTTCGTTCGGAAGAGAAGTAAAGCCGCTGGTCCCGTGTGGTAGATTTATGGGATGTAAAAGAACCTCAAGCCTGATAGAGCAAAATTAAACAGTCTTTCACGCCCAATTTAGAATGGGATGCTGAGAACCACAGTAGTTAAAGAGCGTCCATAAATAACACGCCATTTACATTTATACATATTTGACTCGAACATCCCTGGACGAAGGCCTCTCCGGACTGACTTCGACCCTGAGAGACAAACTTCTAAACGCCACAACAGACGCAACTTACACTCGCACCAGCAAATTGACTACACACTCAACCCCACAGACTGCTCTGGCATTCTCACCTTACATCTCCCCGACACTTACCCAACTACTGACACCACTTGACCACAGACCTGCACAACAAACCAACGGACTGGAACGACTTAATGATAACTTCCCACCTCTGGGACCAGACGCTAGAACACACCTCAACACAACACACCCTTATTAAGACCACCAAAGAAAAAAAAAATATCCAAAAATAAAGACACCCGGAACTCCTTTCAACCCACACTTAACTCTCCGGGTGGTCATGTCTGTCACCCGTAACCCCTCTCCACGGCAGCTCAACTTCCGTACTAACGAGGGTGCTCAGCGGAACCTCCTTACCCCGAGTTATTTCCTTTGAATTCGACACTTCCTTTCCATTCCCGCACTTCACCAAATGGCAAGATAAGCCATTCTTTCTACCTCCAAACTCTCTCTCTCTTTCTCTCTCTCTCTCTTTTTTTTTTTCTCTCTCTCTCTCTCTCTCCCGCTTCAAAAAAAAAAACTAATATTTTCTGGAAATTCCGTTCACCTCAAAGAGCTCGTTACACTGCGGATGGTACAACTCGCACTGCATTCGCCTGCAGCCCTCGGAGAAATCATTAAAAGCCCATGAGCCAGGGTGAGCAGTTGCTACGATCGAAAGCGGACCTCGCAAATGCCACCTTGCTCAATTTCTTTACATGTATAAGATTTCTGTATTTTATTTTTCTGAAAATGGCTCTTAGGATTTTTTGAGAAAATAATGCATTAAATTGCGGACATATTAGTAACTTGGCAAAGCCCATATCTGGAATTCATATCTGGTGAACCAAATCCATTGCTTATTCCTTTTTTTAAGCTTTTCCTGACTGTTAAACGCATATGAGCCTTAGGTAAGTCTTCTTTCTAAGCAGACAGAGAACACGAGTTATAGAGCTATAGTGTGAGGATGGGGGATTATTCTTGAAAATCTTCCTGTCGCATACTTTGAAGATACCGAACTTAAATACCAAGTTTTTTTTTTATTTTTAACGGTCTTTTCGTTTTGAGCTCTGCTGTCCACAGACACACACAAGCACAAAAATTTAAATGGCGTGTTATTTATGGACGCTCTTAAACTACTGTGGTTCTCAGCGTCCCATTCTAAATTGGGCGTGAAAGACCACTTAATTTTGCTCAGAAGCCTCTCCATCAGGCTTGAGGTTCTTTTACGTGCCGTAAATCTACGTCACGGGACCCACGGCTTTACTTCCCTTCCGAAGGAAGCCATGCTAAGGATTTTTACACCCGAAAATATCGATCGTCCTCCACCGGGTTTGAACTCGTGATCTTGGGTAACCATTACACAACGGAGGGCGACACACAAGCACAAATGGACCCTTTTCCAAAAATGCTTTTTTTGGATTCAGGGAACTCAAAACATGTATTTCCGGTGAAATCTCGGTATCGAATTTTTGGGTGGAATTCAAGACCTTCTCTAGACACTACGTATATAGTACGTGTAGAGAAAGTAAAAAACTGATGTGTTACTCACATTACTCTCTCTAGCTGTTCTACAAACTTCATACATAAGATTCTTCTTCTTTCTGCACCTTGCTAATCGTGGTACTCATTAGCGTAATGTTCTTATTATTTAGTTCTGTATAAGTAGGAAAAAATAAGGGAATACACTAGGCTAAACCAATAGTCAAATGTTTTAAAAGCTGTCGTTATGCGATTGTCATTACAAATCGCTTCTTTTCTTGGGTAGGAGTAGAACAAAAGAAAAACGGACACTCCCGTGTGAGAAAAGTATAAGTACTTCAAAACTGAAACTAATAACAATGAATACCTCGTAAACGGTAAGCTCCACAAGAAAAATGTATATGACATAACTTGTGTATTTTAACAAGACCTATATTTTTTGTTTAGTAAGATTTTGTGTATCTCTTACGGTTTATTAGTTATGCCAAATTAAACAAAATTCATCCAAAATAAACAGGTCTTCAGAAGCTATTCCCAGAAAATTCAAAATTGATTATTCGTTAGGTAAATATCTTTAATATATGATATTTTAATTAAAATCGTTGGAGCCATTTTTAAGAAAATCAAGATTTTCAAAAAAAAGTTCCATGTAACGGGTAGTTTGGGGTGGGGGGATTTTTCTCAAAATCTTCGTGTCGCATTCCTTGAAGATAGTTAACTTAAATATAATATTTGGTGTTTTAGCTACTTTTCGTTTTTGAGTTATCGTGTTCACAGACACACGGACACATACACACGGACCTTTTTCTGAAAATGCTTTTTTTGGGGATAGGGGGTCCTAAAACATCTATTTCCGGTGAAATATCGATATCGAATTTTAGGGTGGAATGCAAAACTTCTCTATCCCTATGTACATTGTACATATGGGGTTAGAGAAAGTAAAAATTAGCGTAATCATCATAATACAGAGGCGATCAGTACTACAACAACCGGTTTTATTGAAGCCCTGGTTGATGTACTATAAGCTGTTCTTGGCGTTCGGTTTCGTTGACTTCATGCGGTAGCTTTAGCACAATTTCGGAAGATAAGCAAAACGACCAGACTGAGACATGAAGTACGTTATAAATGCTGACATCTGGTGTCTTCAATGTTGAGGTTTCATTCTTTCTGTTGATCTCAGAAGTTCATACACATGCAAGTGTGTGTTGCGTTTCGTTATTCAGGGTAATTTAGCTAGAGCTGACACATTTCTTTCATAAATGTTTCAAAACGTGTTATGCCAGCGACAAATTATTATACCTAAATTATAAAGGAATTTTGGCAGATTATTTATTTCTATAGCAAATGTTGAAAATGTCCTCCATCCTGCATAAGGCACAACTCAGCACGTCGTTCTATGTTACTGGTCACTCGTTGGAGGACTCTTGTCAATAGCTTGAATCTCCTTCGTGATGTGCTTCTGATCGTCCAATGTCTGGGGACGTGTGGCGTAAATCCTGTCTTTTAAGTAATCCCATTGAAAGAAGTCAGCGATGTCAAATTCGGAGATCTCGGTGGCCACAGGTTCCTGAAAATTATGCGGTCGTCAGAGAAACTTGCAATTAGGTTCATGGATTCATTTGTGCCATCTTTTTGAAAATATCCTTTACTCAGCTCTACATCGTACTGAATTTTCAGTTGACTACAAGAACAAAATGCAATTAGGAATAAAACATAAACATCTGCGCATCTAGTGACAAGGAACCGAAACCCCAGAACATTGTACTTAAATTGGTGCTAAAGTTTGGGTCATTGAATGAATTTCTAACGGAGTAATTAAAGAAATGTCAGTTCTACATAATCATAAATCACTCTGCATAATTCAGATAGTTCGCGGTAAATTAAATAATCAAATAGCTCAAGGCCATTAACTTTATTTGGTTCATAACACTTGGAGAGACAGTGGTTGGATGCTCTCTTCCTCTCCCACTTTCTCTCACAACCAGCGCCCCAAAAAATTCCATGCACACTGGCCCTGAGGAACAATAACCGAACTTTGTTGCGGTAGCGTATATACCTTACTGATTTGATCTGGCCATGCAAAGATTTAACTCTACCGGGTTACAAAAGCATTCACTTGATGTATATATATATATATATATATATATATATATATATATGTTTACTTAAATGCACTGTATGCCACGCTTCAGTTCCATATTATACAAATCAGTGATAACAGTTGCCTAACATTCGGCGTGAGCCCTGGAGATAAAAAAGGCATTTACTTTCGCTGCTAAGTATCCACACAAATCTCAATTTGTGTATCCAAGAAGCTCTTCAGTATCACCATAGGCTTTTTTTTTAAAATTAGCATTGCACGCTTACCTTCCGGACACTAGCTGGTAGCAGCAAGGAGCTTAATAAGTAGCAGATAAGTTGTAGCGTTGGTCATTTCTCAGGTGAAACAAACCAGGCTGCTCGTAACTATTATAATTATAGGTATAATTTGTATTTATGGTCTAGGATGCATTTTTAAATACCTCTTGGCATATGTTACAAATCTAGAAAAGTCATGGAGAGCTTGACTCCTAGAAATTATACGAAATTCACCCCTCCTATAATCATTCCACGTACTTTGCTTGTAGATGTTCACTCGTCACCACGACTAACAACATACTGTACAGAGTGGTGGCCAGTGAGTTATAGAATAGCGATAATACTTCAATAAAAGTTAGGAAAAGGATTACTTTAGTGCTCAGGATGACAACGAAGCTGCTTGTTTATTGCGGGCAACTCGGCTGTAGCGTTATTTTACCACGTTGTGGAATGCCAAGTATGTTTAATTATTGTCTTGCTACACGTCGCGCCGTTCCCCACTGTGTATTAAGTGTGTCTAGACGTACTCCATTGCCAATATAGCAAATCACTCCACGTCCTGATGGCCCAACACAGGAAGGTAAGGTAGAGGCATACGTAACGTAAGCACTTACGTAAACACTTTTGCTGTCCACATGATGTTTATACTCGACATCTGGATATGACAAGGACGTTAGGTTCATCTAAAATACACAGTGTTGTCACATATCTCACACTTAACTAGAAGTCCAGTTGTCGTGCAAGATCCGAGTCGCAGAAGTCCTCATCTTCGCTGCTGTCGCTGCCGCTCTCTGCATTTAAATATTTAAATATTAAACAATAAATAAAAGTAACAAAATATTATATAACAGTAGTACGGTATGCCGTAACGCGTGTTAGCAGCGAGAGCCAAATAATACATAATGCATGTCTGCAGTTACTGAAACGAGCATTAGATGTGACAGCAGTAGGTTGGTTCATATATATACGTAGTAAACGTATACAGATCCACTAGTACGTGATCAGATAAAGAGTTCAAGCTTCCCCCTCGCTCGTTCGCCTCTCAGGCCCCGCTTGCCTTCTTGGGTTGGGTGGACAGTACTTGGTTTTGATGCCCACTATGATGGCTGCCTCGGCTTCGCTCAGTCTGCATGAAATTGACTCTCTCGGGTAGAGAAATAATACGGGTAGTTAGGAGTTGTCCTTTGAAATGTTTAACACACTTTCACTTTCGTATATGAATTTATTCTTGAGATTCTTTTACTTACCTAGACAAGCACTTTGCTTTGCATGCTACTTTAGTTTCTGACAACTTTCAATCTTCGGCGATTTTACTCGCGTATATATAACAACTAACCATCACATTATATAGCAACTTGACAACGAGTATGCGTACCTCTCAAACTTGACGGTGAGTGTCCCCCGGCTTGACAGCATTTACGCATATGTGACCCAAAATTGATAGTGACTGCCCCAACCGCCTGCAATCTGTTACTTATATGGTAAAATCTGGTATAATAGCTGCTTCATTTTCATTGGTCAGAAAGACCGCGAACTTGGCGTCTATGTGTTCCATAATGCATTTCTCCTTTCCCAAAATGCTTCATAAACACCTCGTGATCTCAATAAAATGGAAAAAAAACTCACTTCTCAAATATTCGGGCCTCCACCGAAATCACTTTCACTTATTTCTCTTTTGCATGCACATGCACAAGAGCACGAGACTTACAATAGCATTCTCCCTCACAAAGAGCTTTCCCTTACTGAGCGACCTAGTTTGGTAAACAGCTTGAGCTGTGCTTGCTTTAAGCTAGTATTCTACACTTTCAAGTACAATATTAATCAATAATTAATAAGAATAATAGTAATAATGATAGTGAAGCCGACTAACGGTCCCACAGGTTTGCCAGGTTACATCAGCGGCATTTCCACTTTTCACAAGCAAATAATTACATCAATGGTACCATGAGCTTGCAGAACTTATCACGACCCACTTTATTTGTTTAAATTTCTTGAAGACTAAAATGCCTGTTGTATACACAAATGATATATTAACTTCGGTAAACCGTTACAAAGAATTTGAAGAAAGATTCGAATAGCACTGTTTTGGAAAAATGCATATGAGTATTTTCTAATCATCTTCAGTTAGAACTCATTTCGTTACAAAGTAATTCCCGTAAATAATCAAGGGAATACTGAACTTGGAACTCTACCGAATGTTGCCAACAGATTGAGTTCGACCTTCAACAATACGCAGTTAAAGTCCATTTACTCTCTACTTTTTGTTTGTAAGTTTAAAGGTATGCTGTCACTGATATGCAGAGACGACAACAACCGGTCAGAAACTAGAGAAACAACTGGTTCTAGTGTACTGCGAAGTGGAAGGAAAATAAGGGCATACCACCCCTCCTGAAGCAGCTCTCCATCCCTGATCTAAAATGGCCTGTCCTTGTTAATAATCAAATCATGTCCATAAATGGTGTGTTAGAATGTGTTGGAAGGAGAGGAGGACAATCTTTCTGAGAAACATATCTATGTATCCTAATGAGGCACCAAGCTCTGTGAGGAAACACTTCGAAAGTCTCAAATTAGTAACTTTTTCCCATTATGCGAGAACAATATTGGCGTCAAATATTTCTCGGACGCCGTCCCAACATCAAAATAGTAAAAAGGTACAAACGAACATATGTCTGAAATTAGTTGTCACAGAGTTTTAAATATATGCCCGTTTCATAAGAATACTAATAAAATTCTTGAAATAAGTATTGTCAGTTGGTTTCTTTTATTTTCTTCATATGTGATTCTGTGCTTGTTTTAGATAGAGCAATTAATAATTAATTTAATCCAATTATTTGTAGCTGAATGATGGTTTTTGGTGTTGTTGCTTTTTTTGCTTTAGACGCAAAAGGCAGAGGAAAATGCTTTCTCTGAGTGAAAGATGGCTATGTATTATAATGTTGAAAATGGGTCACGAACACGTGAATTATAAGCAGAAAGGTACCCCAAGAGGGTAATTAATTAATGTTCACCAACATTATTACTTATTTACCAACGGTTGAGAGAAAGGGAGAGAGATAGAGCAATCCATTTGAGATGTTGAGTGCCCAGAGAATTGCGAAGAAGAGTTCTTCGTGATGACGCAAACCCATCAGATAGCGTAAGACGCATTGCAGTAAAGGGAATAAATTAGACTAAAGATATCACCAAAGATATTGTAACTGTAAAATTATGTAATGACGTTGTGCAATAAATGTTATATTATGTAATAACTCACTCCCGACTGTTTTTGCTTTCTCTGTACGAACTATGTGCATAGTGTATAGAGAAGTTATTGTATTCAACCCAAAAATTCGATACCGAGATTTCACCGGAAATACATGTTTCGGGTCTCCCTGAATAAAAAAAAAACAAAAAATGTTTACAGAAAGGTCCGTGTATATGTGTGTAAGTGTGTGTACGTGCGTGTGTGTGTGTCTCTGTCTGTGTGTCTGTGGACAGCATAGCTCAAAAACGAAAAGTCCGTTAAAAACCAATTTGGTATTTAGGTTTGGTAGCTTCCAAGAATGCGACACAAAGATTTTCAAAAAATCCCTCCACACCCAACTACCTTTTAAATGGAATTTTTTTCGACAGTTTTGATATTCTAAACAATGACTCTAACGATTTTGATTAAAATATCGTATATTAAAGATATTTACCTAGCAAATAAAATGTAAATCTTGAATTTTCTGGAAATAGCCTCTGAATTTTTCATATCTGCTAATCCATAAGAGGTGCATAAAAATTTAATACACAGAAAATGCAGAGCACATTAAAACACATAAGTTATGTTATATACATTTTTTTGGTGGAGATGATCGATTTTAAGGTGTTCGTTGTTTTTGGTTTCAGCTTTGAAAACTTATACTTTTCTCATACAGGAATTTGTCAACTCCTATTCATACAAAGGAACTTCAGTCACATGGCAACCAGCTATTGACTGTCACTTTAACCTATAGTACTCCAGTATTTCACTTCTACTTACAAGGTAGCAAGTAATAAAACTATTTCTGCTAATTTTTTCTTCATTAGCATGAAGTAAACACAAGCATAAGCTTTTTAACAACAATTTGTGACACAGATGTAGAGAAAATCATGTGAATGGAACACATCAGATTTTTACTTTTTCTATACGCACTATGTACATAGTGTATGGCACTCCACCAAAAAATTCGATACCGAGATTTCACCGGAAATATATTGTGTGTTCGTGTGTCCGTTTGCCTGTGAACACGATAACTCAAAAACAAAGAGTCGGTAAAATACCTAACTTGGTATTTAAGTTTAGTATCATCCGGGGATGCGACACGAAGATTTTAGAAAAATTCCCCCACTCCAAACTACCCTTTACATGGAACTTTTTCGAAAATTTTGATGTTCTCAAAAATGGCTCTAACGATTTTAATATCGTATATTAAAGATATTTACCTGACAAATAAAATGTGTATTTTGAATTTTCTGGGAATAGACTCAGAAGACTACTTTATTCTGAGTGAATTTTACAGCATTTTGCACAATTGCTAAACCGTAAGAGAGAGACAGAAACTTATCACACAAAAAATGTAGAGCGCATTGAAACGCACAATTTATGTTGCATACATTTTTTTCGTGGAGTTGATTGTTTTTTAGATATTCTTGTTTTTTGGTTTAAGCTATAAAAACAGGAGTTTGTGAGCTGGAGTCCATACAAACAAAGTAAGTTCAGTCACATAGCAACCAGCTTTTGACTATCACATTAACTATGGTACTCCCTTGTTTCGCTTCTACTTACAAGTAAGCAAGAAATAAGACTATTTCTGCTCATTTTTTCTCGATTAGCTGGAAGTAAATAGAAGCATAAGCTTTTTAAAAATAATTTGTTGCAGGGATATAGAGAAAGTCATGTGAATGGAACACATCAGATTTTTAGAAATTGTAATCACACATTGAACAATGTATTATATACAATAAAATATATAAATACTTATATTTAATTGATATAAGACTTTGTAGAAATAGCTCAGCAATTTTTCGTTATAGACACAAAGAAAATGGTGATAGTCGAATGTTTAAAAACTGCATGCTATTTATGACCTCAAAGTCCATACACTTCCATGCTATTGGGAGAAACAACTGACATTCAAATTTGAAACCTTGTATTGAACGTTTCAACTCGTTAACAATGGATATCTCAAACATGGTTTAGCCAAATAAATGTTTAAAATAAATTGTGTGTTTTAACGTGACCTTTTTCTGAAGCTAGTACTATTTATGTGTTGTATAACATTTATGAGCATCTTGCAAAATTTCTTCCGAATGAAGAGAACGTCACAGGAATTTCCCAGAAAATTCAAGATATGCCGTTCATTTCACATGAAAATATGTGTAATATATGGTACTTTATGGGAAATCCTTTTCGATTTTGAGAAATAGAAAACTTCATAAAATCTTCTACGTAAAGGGTACTTTAAAACATTTTTGTTGAATTTTTGGAGGTGAGCATAAATAAGTTTGGCATGTAACCGTTTTCCGACTGAGCTATGCGCACACGCGCACACTCACACACAAAAAAATCTTATGTGTTCCATTCACATTACTTTCTCTACACCTCTGCAGGAAATTATTGTTAGAAACTTATGCTTCTATTTACTTCATGCTAATCGAGAAAAAATTAGCAGGTATGGTTTTATTACTTCCTTCCTTGTAAGTAGAAGCAAAATAAAGGCGTACCATAGGTTAAAGTGATAGTCAAAAGCTAATTGCTATGTGACTGAAGTTCCTTTGTTTGTATGGACAGCATTTGGCAAATTCCTTTATGAGAAAAGTATAAGCTTTTTAAAGCTGAAACCAAAAATCAAGGAATATCTAAAAAGCGATCAGCTCTACGAAACAAATGTATATAACATAAATTGTGTGCTTTAACGTGCTCTACATTATTTGTGTTAAAGTTTTGTCTGTTTCTTACGGTTCACCATTTATAGAAAATTCCGTAATATTCATCTAGAATAAAGAAGCCTTCAGAGGCTATTCCCAGAAAATTCAAGAGATATATTTTATTTTTCAAATAAATATCTTTAATATACGATATTTTAATAAAAAATCGTTAGAGCCATTTTTGAGAAAACCAAAACTTTCCAAAAAGTTCCATGTAAAGGATAGTTTGGTTTGGGGGCATTTTTTCTCCAAATCATCGTGTCGCATCCCTGGAAGATACTAAACATAAATCCCAAATTTGGTATTCAACGGTCTTTTCGTGTTTGAGCTATGATGCGCACAGGCACACACACACACACACACACACACACACACACACACAAAGACACACAGACAGACATATACAGGAATATTTTTCTAAAAATGCTTCTTTTGGATTCAGTGAGTCTCAAAACATGTATTTCCGGTGAATTCTCGGTATCTCAGTCTCCCCATCATTGCACCGCAGGATTTAGTTGTAATAGTCTTGGTGATTTCTGCAAGTGTTTTAACGCACTAAAGAATATTTGCGCAGGTCAATACGGCGCTGTTGAACACCTGGTAACAATTTTATTCATCTGGTAAATATCTTTAGTGTATGTTATTTTAGTGAAAATAAATAGGGCCAGTTTTGGGAAAATTTATAAACATTTGTAAATTGAGTCATTAATTATCAAGACTTCACTTACACTTTAAAAGGATATGTTATCATCAGGTGCCCGTCGTGCAGAAGAAACGAAGAACCCACGGACTCATAGCAAAATCATATTATTTTAAAGTATAAGTGGAGTCTTGAGCATTAATCAGGTTCGGCTAAAATTATAAATGAGAAGAAACTTCACTATTTTAATTCCTGTATTTTTATTAGCCTATAAAAATGTTCCAAGTAAGGACCGTCGTGTAGAAAAACTAAAGAACCCACGAGCACGTGACGAAATAATTATATTATTTTAAACCATAAGTGAAGTCTTGAGTGTTAATCATAACTCCATAGCGCAACAGCTCAAAAGGAACTTTAGCCTACCGTCCATCCGCTGCTTCCCCCATCTCAGTCCGTGACAGACGTCATGGATGGGGTGCAGTATTGGAGGGTGAGAGGGGGTCAGTGCTCGAGTCCCTCCCGGCCTGTTAATACGGTCCTCATGACCTTGAGCCGCTACTTCTCCACCAAATAGCTCCTCAATTGGCCCCCCAGGAACTTTCACGAGGCTGAGTGTACCCCGGTGCTGGGTCCCCACACCGGTACTGGGAATCGAACCCAGGTCTCCCGCTTGGTAAGCAGCTGCGCTACTACCGCGCTAAGTAGACGACTATTATTAATCATGCTGGGTTCAAATTACAAATGAGAGGTAAATTCACTGTTTTAATTCCTGTATTTTTACTAACTTATAACATTTTATAAAAATATGCCATGTAAGCATCATTTACACTAAAAAATTCTGACATAGAGATGTTTTGAAGACAATATGCATAAAGAATCAGTTTGATTCTGATAAAACTTACACACACACACATACACACACAAACACACACATACATACGAAAATATAGATTCACATATGAATCTTTTTCTCAACTTTCTTCATGCAGGAATCTTCAAACATGTATTTCCAGTGGAAATATCGCTATAAAATATTGAGAGAAATGCAATATATTTTTGTCTACTATGTGCGTGATAGAGAATGTAAAACAAATAAACAAATAAATAAAAGTATGCCCTACCAAAACATTACAATGCGTTTAGACAACTACCGAACGTGTTAGTATGACATTAATTGGACTGCAGAGAATTGTGAATTTTTGGCAGTACAAGGAATAACCTTCAGCGTTACTAGCAGCTTTCAGCTGCAAAACGAAGACATAAACATAGGGTTTGACACAAATAGAACATAGAAATAAATAAGGAAAGAAGGACAGTCACAATTGTTAGAACTAAAACTTGCAAGACTGCCTCAATAAATGGGAAAATAAGCACATTCGCTTGACGACACAAGTGGACTGCCTCGTTTTTTCACATTAGTACATTTTATGTAGTACACCTTAAGTTACTTGAACAAGATAAATAATTTATATGTTTGCCATTTTGTTTAAAACAACAAGAACAACAATAACAATAATAATAAAAATAACAATTCCGTTATTGTCATGTTTCTACTATTTGGAAAAAATTACTATGGACAGATAGAAACCTGCTTTTAAAATTATAAAAATGTTAAACATATTTTAAAATATATGTAATAATTTCAGTATCTTACCACGCGAAAAAAATATTGTTGCAAACATATAAATGTGCACAAATGCAATACTGTAATACAGTGCACCATAAAAGTATTACAACTGCCATTATCACTATTACCAATACAATGATGTATGCTATTATTAGCAACATCAATTTAGGAAAACCATTTTATTGCTGTTCTTTAAAATAAAATATGTAGCCAAAAACGTATACAGTAATCAGTGGGATCCGTATCGGGAGGGGCAAAAACTGGCACTAGAGAGAGTTCAAAACAGAGGAGCTAAATTTGTAGACAGAAGTAAACGATTCGAAAATCATACCAGCACTGCTACTTCCTGGGAGACACTAGAAAAACGTAGGAGACGAGCAAGGCTATGTGCAATTTTTAGAACCTATAAGGGGGAACCTGCATGGAAAGACATATCCAAACGATTATTAAAGCCATTACTCTGTGGGAGGAATGATCACTCGGAAAAAATAAGAAATAGGGAACAGAAAACATTTCCTTCGCAAATAATAATACCTGCAGATTTACTGGAGACTTTGCCTCAAAGTGTAAATAGTTTTAAAAAGAGACTAAAGAAGAGTGATTTATAGTCAGGATAATAAATAAAAATATTGTGTTATTATTACTGTTGTTACAATTATTTATATATTAGTATACTATGATGCCATTGGCATTTTAACAGGGTATTAACCACATTATTGTTTATTTAATTCAATTGTATTGCACATTGTATTATTACATTGACAGTGCTGCCACCGGGACGCGCCCTAAGCAGTGAAATAAAAATAAAGTATCTATCTAAAAACAATTTTAAAACCGTATATGAAAGCAGGCATAGGACATCATTGCGATCTAGAAGCAATATTTCTTCGGAGGCCGCACATAAATCCAAATTATTACTATATGACAGAAGGCAGATCTCCCTTTATGTAAAGAATTATTAGAAAAGAATATGGGAGGAGAGAAATGAGGTTAATCAAAATGAATACCACCGGTGAGAATGGAGACAATTGAAAATTGGCTTGTAACATTCATTTCAATTCGCCGCACCTAGATGGTGTTAGTGAAGCATTACGTGAGCTCATATCATTTTCATTTATTAGAGTTCCGGACACCCACATTTATATCGAACGAAAATTGCCATCCCCTGGAAAATGAGGGAAATGTAACAATGCTTATGCCTTCCGAGGTCCCGACTTTCGTTAGTTTTAACGTATAAAACTTCCTACAGAAATATTCTCAACTTTCATGTTTAATAAGGGTACCCCTGTTTGCATTTCTAAGGTGATGAATTAGATTCCCGTGGGTGGCCTTCCTGAACCATGTTTTCCCCTTTTATTTTGAGTGGTTCCTCCAGGAGGGAAGTCGAATACTGGGGGAGGTTCATGGCACCCTCGATTTTTTTACCTATTACTTTCTTGTAATCTGTTTTTTTTTTATTTTTTAAATACAGTTCCTGAGGTTTATCAGGGCTTAGGCGTTGTATTCATTTTTCCTCTTTTTTTCAATTTCCTTAGGTGACCTATTATTAATATTTAACGTTTTCCTTTTACATATAAATATACACATTTACAAACACAGATACACCCCTGCCCAAGGCGGGACTTGAACCCCACGATCCCATGCGCCACGAAGCACCAAAGCGAGGCACTTTAGCGAGCGCGGCCACGGGGACCGGCATTTCAAAACCGGGTGACGGTTCGACGGGTTGCAGCTGTATGACAGTTTGAGCACTGTGGAGGTTCATTTCTGGCGTCGACACAACTTATAATTAACAATCGAGAAGAATTTAATTAAAAATATGGTAAATTAATCACCGTAACTAAGTTATAATACTTTGTGCTTTTATTTTCACTACATATAAAGAGTGAAATAAGTTTTTTAATTAAACAAAGAAGACCAACTCTAAAATTATAATATCAAACTTCACTTGAGTGTAAAGAAAACCTTACAAAGTTTGTTCCAGTGTAGTATTTTTCCATTTTGAAATGAAGGTGTAGTTATTGTATATTATTGTTCAAGTATGTTTACTTAAGATATGCAACCCACCATAATAATTTTTAAAGCAATGTTCACCGGACAATATTACAACATACTGCGTTGTGTTGAAAACTCAATTGAGTTATGTATACATTATATCGATTTACTTATTATAGAAACAACTTATAGCACCGGTTTTAATTGTTTTTTTGTTTTTTTTTCACACAACCCATGTGTAGGACAGGAGTTGGATAGGTTAAGTCAGACTGAAAAATCCAATCTCATAGCCGGGATTTGAACCACGGATCTCCCGATCTCTTACCGGCAGCTCTATCACTGAACTACCATGGCAATATACCGGCATGGCATTGAATTTCTCAACTGGCTGGCATGTTTCTCGGTAAACCACATGGTGATCTCAAATTATTTTGAGATGACAACCCCAATGGCAGCTTACAATGCTGTAAGTATTTAAGTCTCATGATTCATAGTATAGCCAACCAATATCAAATGACCATAATAGTTGGCTTTACTATGAATCCTGGGTCTAAAGTACTTACAACATTGTTAGTCGTCATTGGGATTGTCATGTCAAAATAATTTGAGATCGCCTTGTGGTCTACCGGGAAACATGCGAGTCAGTTGAAAAATACAATGCCATTCCGCCATGTTACCATGGTAGCTCAGTGGCAGAGCAATCGGCTAGAGATCGGCAGATCTGAGGTTCAAGTCCCGGCTATGGTGTTGAATTTTTCAGTCTGACTCTACCTATCCAACTTATAGTACCATTAATATACTGTACAACATTTTTACATTTCCATCCAGAATCAAGCATCATCACGAACCAGTTGTTCGAATAGTCACAGTTCTAAAGGAACTTTGGACAGTTTTCTCAATGACTGCGGAGCTCTATTTGCTGTGTTAGTAGTTAGTGGGGCTGAAAAACTGCTTATGGCACTTATGCTACAAGACTAGCTCAGGGACAAAAACGTGACACATGACCGATGTGTGGACAAAGATGTGTCGCACTGCCACTGCTAGAGACCACCTACATGGCAGTTGGTGTTACTGTCAATGATCAAACAATTGTAGTAGTTTTCAAGAGACATAGAAGTCCTTCGATTGCAACGTCATCACAAGCCAGATCAACTGAGGTCGCTTAGCAACATAGGAACTTGATCTTCAACAAGTTTTGTTCAAAAACAATTTCACTTTCGGTTAACACAATATGGAGGACTTTTGCGTGTGTATCGTCATCATGATAAGCTTATGATGAAGTTACAATCCCAGAAAGATTTGTTGCTGGATTAGTAATGTTGTAACTGATCTTGTGGCAGTCACAAGGCGCTTCAATGATGCCAGGTACTTTGTGGATACTGTTCTGAAACATGAAATGCCTGTCGCAATTGGAATGGGACCTCGGTTTGTATTGTGATAGCACAGTCCATACAGCTGATGCCACTTTGGCCAACTTACAGAAAATTCCAGCTACAAAGAATCTCTCTAGTCTGCTATGAGTGCACAGCCCAACCTAATGAGCATTTGTGGGATATTTTATAGTAGAATGTCCTTAAACGCTTATAGTTCCTCAGACTTTTCAAATTAGTTTACACAAAAATGGGTCAATATCCTAAAAGAAATGTGCTAAGATTGGTCAGAGGAGGCTTCGAATAATAATACAAGTGGGCGCCAAAGAAGATACTGTAAGGTGCTTTGTTTTTTGTTGTTATTGTAATTCAGTAAAAGGAGCGGCCAATGTTTAATTTCTTCCTACAGTATCCAAGTTTCTCATCACAAGTAAACTGATTTATATTAGTTATACACACACACTCACATAAATAGGTTTATAAAACTTAAACACGCCAAAAACTGTATATAAAATTCGAAAGGCTTAAATCATAAAACTTAATGTACGCTGAAAAAAATTCGACACATATTATATCTCAAATTCAAAAAACTTAAATTATAGTAGTAAGAATAACCAAAACATATTCATTTAAACATAAAATTGAACATTGATGACTATGAACATTCTTTGTGACTCCTCATCTTTGATGTTGACTCATCAAGATCCGTGATGTTTCTTAATTTTGATCACTTTTCTGATGGAAGTCTCAATATTTGTCTTTCCAATGTAGTATTGACATAATTTTCTACCTGTGTCTAGGATATTTGTCTAGCTCTCCTTTGAATTTTCTCACTTGAGTTCACTATACTGCTTCGTTTGAAAAATAATATGGCATCGAAACACTTTAATATTTTCCTTCTTTTTTACACTAGATCAAATCTGTAATAGAATATTCAAACCCTCAAAGTGAAAGAGATCACTCTCTTTTGGATTTCCGTATCTTCAGTTGGATGGCGCCGAAATCCATGTTGAAGGAATCAAATCATGGGAGAAATTGTCTTTCTCGGTTTCTGAGAGATTTACAAATATTGGCAAAAAAATATGTAATGTGTAATGTCATATTATAAAGTAATAGCATTATAACGTCACTTAAGTAGACCTTATTTTAAAACCTCATAGGATAAGGATAGAAGCAAAAATGTATTACTTTACACAATGCCACCTACATTTAAACTTGTAACTAAAAGTTTCAAAAGTTTTCTGATATTAATACAAACTCTTTGTGAAACACTCATAACTTGTCCCAAGCCAATGACAATTTGCATGAACTCAACACCACCATTCATATAAAGCACTTGTTCTTCTATCCATTTGGAGTCTCCGACTGTAAATATTAACTAAACTTTTTCAGAGCAAGAAATACAGACGAAGTATGTATTGCATTTTTAATATGGAAAATTATCTTAAAGAGATCTTGTGTAAAGCAATGTCAGTTTTGAAATACCAGACTGGAAGACTCAGTGACATTAAGGAAATAGCTCTAGAAGCCTTCCTAAGATAGAGGATGCTTTTGCTAATACTCCGTCATATAAATCCATGGCTTTGACTGCACAGAAGTATGAAGTCAATGATACTCTTTGTAGTTGGATAATCTCCATGCTCAGAAACAAAAATTACAGCCAGCCTTATTGATAAACGAAGATGGCCGTTGCCACGAGGGGCAACCCGCAGGCAAACGTTCTCTCTTCTCTGCTTTAGACGTTCGTAGTAATCGTTCTACTTAAAGACATGACCCAGGAGGAATATTAGATCACATTGTATAGTTTAATGTAGTGGTCGTTCTACTTAAAGATATGACCCAGGAGGAATATTAGATCACATTGTATAGTTTATTGTAGTAATGTTCTACTTAAAGATATGATCCAGGAGGAATATTAGGTCACATTGTATAGTTTATTGTAGTAATCGTTCTACTTAAAGATATGACCCAGGAAGAATATTAGGTCACATTGTATAGTTTATTGTAGTAATCGTTCTACTTAAAGATATGACCCAGGAGGAATATTAGGTCACATTGTATAGTTTATTGTAGTAATGTTCTACTTAAAGATATGATGCAGGAGGAATATTAGGTCACATTGTATAGTTTATTGTAGTGGTCGTTCTACTTAAAGATATGATCCAGGAGGAATATTAGGTCATATTGGATAGTTTATTGTAGTGGTCGTTCTACTTAAAGACATGATCCAGGAGGAATATTAGATCACATTGGATAGTTTAATGTAGTAATCGTTCTACTTAAAGATATGACCCAGGAGGAATATTAGATCACATTGGATAGTTTAATGTATTGGTCGTTCTACTTAAAGATATGATCCAGGAGGAATATTAGATCACATTGGATAGTTTAATGTAGTGGTCGTTCTACTTAAAGATATGATCCAGGAGGAATATTAGGTCACATTGTATAGTTTATTGTAGTAATGTTCTACTTAAAGATATGATCCAGGAGGAATATTAGATCACATTGGATAGTTTAATGTAGTGGTCGTTCTACTTAAAGATATGATCCAGGAGGAATATTAGGTCACATTGTATAGTTTATTGTAGTAATGTTCTACTTAAAGATATGATGCAGGAGGAATATTAGGTCACATTGGATAGTTTATTGTAGTGGTCGTTCTACTTAAAGATATGATCCAGGAGGAATATTAGATCACATTGTATAGTTTATTGTAGTGGTCGTTCTACTTAAAGATATGATGCAGGAGGAATATTAGGTCACATTGGATAGTTTATTGTAGTGGTCGTTCTACTTAAAGATATGATCCAGGAGGAATATTAGATCACATTATATAGTTTATTGTAGTGGTCGTTCTACTTAAAGATATGATCCAGGAGGAATATTAGGTCACATTGGATAGTTTATTGTAGTGGTCGTTCTGCTTAAAGATATGATCCAGGAGGAATATTAGGTCACATTGGATAGTTTATTGTAGTGGTCGATCTACTTAAAGATATGACAAAGAAGGAATATTAGATTACATTGGATAGTTTATTTATTTTTTGGGAGAATTTGCAATACAGTCTCAGTCATGATGAACCATAGACTGAAAAAAATACATAAAAATTGTATGATTTTAACAACAGAAGGAAAGCTTAGAAAAGCTTAAACTAGGAGTTTTGGCCTGGAATTTTTGAAGGCAATCAATTATTTGCACTTGTGTAGGATAAAAATTGACATGTAATTATTTTATTATTGGCACTACTCTTCATAGACCTTCATAATTTGGTATTCTGCCCACCTCTGAAGTGTAGCAGTAGCGTATCAGTTTCACATTCAAACTTACACAGTGTGATTCATTCGGATAAGGTAGGTTTTATTTCGAGTTTTCCCTTATCTTCAAAAAATGCATGTTAAGTACCTTTAAGCTCCATACACCCCGCTCTTATTTGAGCATCGTTTCTCCAATTTCATTCATATTCCGATATGACCTACCAGGTTAAAGTACGATAACTACAAAAAATTAAGGAAGAAGGAAAAACAAAATAAAGAAAAAAATTGCCTTGTACCGTTAAACGCACTAATGCAATAAACAGGTGCATGAAGTCACACATCAGCTATTGGGAATGTGTTGCAATTGTTATGCTACAAGTTTCCAACACTGTTATTTTAAATGGTAGATAAAATACTAAACCACTGTAATAGGAAAAGTCTGATGTGTTCAATTCACCTGACTTTCTCTACCTCCCCGCAACAAATTATTATTAAAAAGCTTATGCTTCTATTTACTTCATGCTAATCGAGAAAAATTAGCACAAATAGTCTTAATACTTGCTTCCTTGTAAGCAAAAGGGAAATAAGGGAGTACTATAGGCTAAACTAATAATCAAAAGCTGCTTGCTATGTGACTGAAATTTTTTATTTGTACAGGAGTTGACAAATTCCTGTATGAGAAACGTATGTTTTTCATAGCTGAAAACAAAAACAAGGAATATGTCAAAAATGATCAACTCCACGAAAAAAATATATAAGATAAATTGTGCGTTTTAAGGAGCTCTACATGTTTTGTGTTGTAAGTTTTTCTCGCAAAAATTCGTAAAATTGACTCAAAATAAAGTAGTCTTCAGAGGCTAATCCCAGAAAATACAAAATATATATTTTATTTGTCGTGTAAATATCTTTAATATACGAAATTTTAATCAAAATCGTAAAAGCCGTTTTTGAGAAAATCGAAATTTTCGAAAGAAGTTCCATGTAAAGGGTAGTTTGGGGTGGGGGAATTCTTTCAAAATCTTCGTGTCGCATCCCTGGAAGATACTAAACTTAAATACCAAGTTTGGTATTTTACCGACTTTTCGTTTTTGAGTTATCGTGTTCACAGACACACGGACACACGGACACACACACACACACACACACAGATATATTTGTGAAAAGGCTTTTTTTTTGGATACAGGGGACCAAAACACATATTTCCGTTGAAATCTCGGTATCGAATTTTTGGGTGGAGTGCCATACCTTCTCTATACACTATGTACGTAGTGCGTGTAGAGAAAGTAAACATTTCAAAGATGTAAAAATTAGTACGTATTTATATTACAGAGGTCTTTACTATTTGTAATATAAATGAAATTCAACCATTTGAATTGGGAACTCTGTTAGAACACACTTCCATGAAAATTATTCACAAACGGGTGTGAGAGTTACTGTTTATCGCATTGTGACAACAGGAAACTGGAGAGGTAGCTTTTCAAAAACAGAACACACTTCTAGTTCAATTTTACTGGATATGTCCGTATCTCTAAATGCCTAGCTTGCCTTGGCATCTCGTAACCGGCTCGGATTGCTTTGGGCAGTTATTCAAATGAAAACGTTGGTTTGCTGGCTAAAAGTAGTACTGACTTACCACATGTCGGCTCCGAAATGTGGTTGTAATCGACAGAAGTAATATCACAACCTCAAAAAATCTGATGTGTTCCATTCACATGACTTTCTCTACATCTCTGCAGCAAATTATTGTTAAAAGGCTTATGCTTCTATTTACTTCATACTAATCGAGAAAAAATTAGCAGAAATAATCTTATTACATGCTTACTTGTAAGTAGAAGCAAAATAAGAGAATACCATAGGTTAAAGTGATAGTCAAAAGCTCGTTATTATGTGAGGGAAGTTCCTTTGTTAGTATGGACAGGAGTTGACAAATTCCTGTATGAGAAATGTTAAGTTTTACAAAGCTGAAACCAAAAAGAACGAATATTTAAAAAAAAAAAGAAGAGGAAAAAAAAACATAACTGATGTGTTTTAAGGTGCTCTACATTTTTTGTATGTTAAGTTTTTCTCCATTTATTACGGTTTTGATTAGAATATGTATTAAAGACATTTACCTGACAAACAAAATGTATATCTTGAATATTCTGGGAATAGCCTCTGGAAACTACTTTATTCTGGACGAATTTTACGGAATTTTGCATTACTGCTAAACCATAGATTTACATAAAAACTTACTACACAAGAAATGAAGAGCACGTTAAAACACACAATATATGTGACATATATTATTTTCGTTTCGTTGATCGTCTTTGAGATATTCATTGATCTTGGTTTCAGCTATGAAAAACTTACTTTTCTCATATAGGAAAATTGTCAACCCCTGTCCATATAAACAAAGAAACTTCAGTCACATAGCAACCAGCTTTTGATTATCATTTTAACCTATGGTTCTCCCTTATTTCACCTCTACTTACAAGGAAGCAAGTAATATGGCTATTTTTGCTAATGTTTTACTGATTAGCATGAAGTTAATAAGCCTTTTAAGAATAATTTGTAGCAGGGATATAGAGAAAGTCATGTGAATGGTACACATCAGATTTTTGAGCAATGCTGTCCACAGACACACAGCAACACACACACAGACACACAGACACACACGCACACACGAACCATTTTCTGAAAATTCTTTTTTTTTTATTCAGGGGACCCAAAACGTGTATTTCCGGTGAATTCTCGGTATCTAATTTTTGGGTGGAATGCAATACCTTCTCTGTACACTATGTACATAATATGTGTAGAGAAAGTAATATATATTAACTGTTTAAAACACTACAATAGAGTTTCTTTCTGCATCAAAACACGCCAAAAACGTTTTGCAACACTCTATATGGTTAAAATTAGTGACTAATGTAAACTTTTTTGTTTTTTTCTGATCACATCGCTTCAATCTAGAGGGCAGAATAATGCTTACGTTACAGCATCTCTAGAGCCTGCATATTTGTACCACGCACGAAGCCCTTTCACTCAGGAGCGTCTATATTTTGCTGTCACGTATGGCACATCTTATCTTCTCCAGCGTGTTTTCACAGCAAGGTGGAACGTCATTTTTTCTGCTGGATCAATAAACCGGGGACTCGCTGCCCTTATCCGTCTCTGGAAATCCTTTGAGGTGCAGTATATTAAGTATCTAAAGGAGTGCTTAAAGACGCGATATCATAAATTTTGTTGACAGTTTAATATTACGGGTAGTTAAGATATTAGTAGTACTGTGCGGATGTGATGTTGAATTATATGAAAATTACTGATATATTGAACACGTATTTACGAAATGTTTTGAAAAGTGTTAATGTTTTCATGTAATATACTCCTCTAATAGATATAGTTAGGTATTTAAGATTGAACGCGTGAAAGAAAAATCAAAGCAGCTAGAAATATCATAACATAATAACTCCATGACACGACAGCTCACGGAGAACCTTGGCCTACCGCCCGGCCGCTGCGTCCCCCATCTCGGTCCACTACAGACGTCATGAATTGGGTGCAGTATTGGACGGTGAGACGTGGTCAGCGCCTCTAGCCCCCTGGCCGGTTATGACTTGGAGCCGCTACTTCTCCATCAAATAGCTCCTTACGAGGCTGAGTGCATCTCAGGCCAGGTCTCCCAGCGGGGGAAAAATGCCCACGCCGGAAGCGGGGATCAAACCCAGGTCTCCCGCTTGGTAAGCAGCTGCCCTCACACGCGCTAAGGAATAGCACTTCAAAATAAAACATATTCATAATAAAATTAAAGTAAAACGTATAATTGGCGTAATTCTTAATCCCACGCACTATTTTTGGAGGCGCAGCCATATGAATTAGAGCTTGCATTTCTGAGATTCACACTGTCTATCAGCAGGGAAGTTTCTACAGGCCAACTATGTATAAGCAGCAAGTTTCCTCAATGCGGATAAGACTACCATCCAACAATTTTTTTTCATCAAAATTATAATTCATACCAATGAATAACAACTTTCCTATTATTCAATCTTATGTATTTGCAGAATATTATATTCTAGAGAAGTTAATTAAATGTCAATACATACTAATCACCCTTTCTATTAGTGAAAAATCTGGCCTGCCGAAAGGAGGAAGGTTCTAGATTGATGGAAAACGGTTTTTCATGCACTTGAATGCTTATAATGATGACACTATGTGGTATACACCTTCCTAATGATTATTTACTCACTTTAGTTGAGTTCGATAATTACACGCTCCAAACAACAAACGAAATAATACAATGTGCCTGTTTGGAATTTTCGTTTTCTTTGTTTTTGTTTTTGGGAGAATCTTTGAAGTTCAACGCCCCTTAACCTGGTAAGTCATAACGTACAACGAATGAACGAAACAGGTGAACCGCTGCTCGAAAGAGCTCGGGTTTCAGAAAGATTAAAAATGACTCGAGATTCTCCTCTCAGATTAAGGGAAAACCGCGAAAAAAACTTTAGTCCGGGTAACTTAACTAAAATGCGATCTTGGGACACCCTGTATCTCTACAGTAAGCACTGTTTTATTGGATGTGTACGTATAGGAGGCATGTTACCCAGACACGGGCACGGTTGTGGGTTTGTTACTCTTTGACTAGAAAATAATTACGTGCAATTAGATTTCGTTGGGAATTTCTCTTTTCAAGCACTGCCAATTATTTCACTCTCAACCTGTATAGTATGTACTGAAGGCACGGAAATCCAGTAGAAGACGTTTTGTTGTTATTACATTCAGAAAAATATTATAATCTCTGAATAGTTGTCATCGTGTTTAAATCAAAGATAAAGCTGTCATGTCATCTACCACAGTAAATATTTATTATTTTGTTCTTTTTATTTATAATTTGTAATAAAATCATATTTATCACAGAACTTTATAACAACTTCTGTGCACAACTATATCTACAGCACAAACTCAATGTTGAACTTTGCCTCTCCCCTCTCCACTCGCTTGTAAACAAACGTTCCGGTATAATAGAAGAATTTAATTTAAAGTCCTTGCAAATTCGTATACATTAGCAACTGTTTAGTGACAACCAAACTGCTTAGTAAGAGCAGAGGGTTATAGAAGAGAAAATATTGCTTGCCCTCCCGGAGAGATGACAACTCGAAAGTGCTGCCTAAGGAAGCAGGCGTAGGCAGGAGTGGGTCGAAAACTGTACCCTCCTACGTGCATATGTACAGTAGAGTGAAATTTTCATCGAGCTACACTGTAATTTCGCTGTAAAATGCTGTAAGAGGGAAGTAGGACCCATGCAGACGGCAGTTGTGTTTTGGATGGAATATTTCAAACCATCTCTCCCTTATTCTCAGTTGTTTATCAACTGCAAAGGCCTTTAAACTCTTTTAACTCTGTAACGCTTTTTACTTTCTCTACACGTACTATGTACATAGTGTATAGATAAGGTATTGCACTCCACCCAAAAATTTGATACCGAGATTTCACCGAAAATATATGTTTTAGGTTCTCCCGTATTCAAAAAAAGCATTTTCAGAAAAAGGTGCGTGTGTGTGTCCGTGTGTGTGTCCGTGTGTCTGTGAACACGATAATCAAAAACGAAAAGTGAGCAAAACACCAAACTTGGTATTTAAGTTTAATATCTTTCAGGGATGTGACAAGAGGATTTTTTGATAAATCCCCCCACCCTAGAATACCCTTTACATGGAAGAAAATTCGAAAATGTTGATTTCTTAAAAATGGCTGTAACGACTTTGATTAGAATTTCGTATATAAAAGATATTTACCTGACAAATAAAATGTATATTTTGAATTTTCTGGGAATAGCCTCTGAAGACTAATTTATTCTGTATGAATTTTTACGCAATTTTGCATAACTGCTAAACCTTAAGAGATGGACAAACTTTTACCACACAGAAAATGTAGAGTACATTAAAACACACAATTTATTTTATATACATTTTTTCACGGAATTGATCGTTTTTAAGATATTCTTTGTTTTTTGTTTCAGCTTTGAAAAACGTATACTTTTCTCATTCAAGAATTTGTCAACTCCTGTCCATACAAACAAAGGAACTTCAGTCACATAGAAACCAGCTTTTGATTATCACTTTAACCTATGGTACTCCCTTATTTCGCTTCTACTTACAATGAAGCAAGTAATAAGACTATTTCTGTAATTTTTTCTCGATTAGAATGAAGTAAATAGAAGCAAAAACTTTTTCACAATAATTTGTTGCAGAGATGTAGAGAAAGTCATGTGAATGAAACACATCAGATTTTTATATTGTTAAATCATTATATTTTGTATAAAGTACGTTAACTATGATAAAATAGGAGAAAATTATTTCTTCACACCCATCAAGACGCAATCCGATACATTCAATACCGCCTACTATCATCTTCTACATATGATATTGGAGAGAAAGAGTACTGATTTTTACTCTCCCTACATGTACCATGTACAGAGAAGCACTGCACCCAAAAATTCGATACCGAGATTTCACCGGAAATATATGCTTTAGAGTCCCCTGTATCCAAAAATATCATTTTCACAAAAAGGTCCGTGTGTAGTGTGTCCGTGTGTCTGTGAACACGATAACTCAAAGACGAAAAGTCGGTAAAATATGAAACTTGGTATTTAAGTTAAGTATCTTTCAGGGATGCGACACGAAGATTTTGAGTAAAATCCCCCACCCCAAACTACCATTTACATGGCACTTTTTTCTAAAATTTTGATTTTCTTAAAAATGACTGTAACGATTTCGATTAAAATGTTGCACATTAAATATATTTATTTGACAAATAATATGTATATCTTGAATTTTCAGGGAATAGCTTCTGAAGACGACTTTACTCAGGATGAATTTTAGGAAATTTTGCATAACTGCTAAACCGTAGGAGATGGATAAAAACTTAACGTATAAAAATGTAGAGTACATTCAAACACACAATATATGTTATATAAATTTTTATCCTGGAGTTGATCGTTTTTTAGATATTTATTGTTTTTTTTTCAGCTTTGAAAAACTTGCACTACTCTCATACAGGAATTTGTCAACTCGTGTCCATATAAACAAAGGAACTTCAGTCACCTAGCAACCAGCTTTTGAGTACCAGCTTAACCTATGGTACTTCCTTATTTCGCTTCCACTTACAAGGAAGCACGTAATAAGACTATTTCTGCTAATTTTTTCTCAAATAGCATCAATTAAATTGAAGCACAAGCTTTTTAACAATAATTTGTTGCAGAGATGTACAGAAAGTCATGTGAATGGAACACATCAGCTTTTTAATTAGTTTCATCCCCCACAGTATGAAAATAAAAGCAGATACATTTACAGTGTTACACATGTTTGACCCGATTACTTTCTACTCGTAAATACGTCATTCTTCAGAGGTTACTTAATTATGACTAAAATTTCCAAAATGTTTCTCTAGACCTTTTCACATATATTTCCGGTGAAATCTCGGTATCGAATTTTTGGTGGAGTGCAATACTTTTTCTATACAGTATGTACATAGTGCGTATGGAGAAAGTAAAAATCTGATGTGTTCCATTCACATGACTTTCTCTACATCTCTGTAGCAAATTATTGCTAAAAAGCTTATGTTTCCATTTACTTCATGCAAGTCGAGTTAAACATTGACAAACATGTTAAGTAGTTCTGCTTTTAAGTAGGATAGAAATAATGGCATAGATTAGGTCCAATTGAAAGTCAAATCTTTTAAAAGCTGGTTGCCATGTGGATAAAATCCGTTTCTTTGCATTACCAGGAGTTCAAAAATTCCCGTATATGAAAAGTGTTAAGCATTTTAAAACTGCAGCCAATAACAAGGAATATCAGAAAAATGGTCAACTGACGAAAAAATGTATATGACGCAAATTGGGTGTTTTAACAAGATCTAATTTTTTACATAGCAAGTTCTTGTCTTATCTCTGACGGTTTATTGGCGTAACGTCTACGTTACACTGCGGATCCTGCTGGTCTTTTTGTTCACGTTACTCCGTTACAGCATCTCCGACAACGTGCTTGAACGGATCTAGACTTCCCTGTGCATGCCCGGACACAGTCGCTGAGCTACGAGCGGACATCAGGTGGTTTTGAGTCGTCTTCATACAGCCCCAAGAGGGTACATTTTTTCTAGGCACTTTAGCCGTACCAGATCATTGTGGAGCAAGATCTCGGTTGGTCTAGATTTACCTCATTTAACTTTGTATCATTCTGACTTCAATTTGGCAAAGTGTCCTTATAGTATTTACTTTCTCTTTAAGTATTATGTACATAGTGTATAGAGGAGGTATTGTAATGCACCCAAAAATTCGATACCGAAATGTTACGACAAATACATGTTTAAAGACACCCTGAATACAAAAAAAAACAAAAAAAAAACACATTTTTAGAAAAATGTGCGTCTGTGCCTGTGAGCAGCATAACTCAAAAACGAAATGACCGATATATACCAAACTTGGTATTTAAGTGCATTATCTTCCAAGGATGCGACACCGAGGTTTTCAAGAAAATCTCCCCACCCCAAACTACTCTTCACATGGAAAAATGTTCGAAAATTTTCTTAAAAATGGCTCTAACGATTTTGATTATAATATCGTACATTAAAGATATGTATCTGACAAATAATATCTATATCTTGAATCTTCTGGGAATAGCCTCTGAAGAACACTTTATTCCGAACAAATTTTACGGAATTTTGCATAACTGCTAAACCGTAAGAAATGGACAATTTATGTTATGTACATTTTTCTTGTGGAGTTGATCGTTTTTGAGTTATTCCTTGTGTTTGATTTCACTTTTATAGACTTATACTTTTCTCATACAGAAATTTGTCAATTCGTGTCCATACAAACAAAGAAGCTTCAATCACATAGCAACCAGGTTTTGACTATCACTTTAACCTATATTACTCCCTTATTTCGCTTCTACTCACAAGGAAGAACGTAATAAGACTATTCCTGCTAATTGTTTCTCTATTAGTATGAAGTAAATTGAATCATAAGCTTTTTAGCAATAATTTGTTGCAGAGATGTAAAGAAAGTCATGTGAATGGAGCACATCAGATTTTTCAATCTGTGCCCTCCTTTAGTGTTTGGTAATTTATCTTCTATCAGGAATTAACCAGGCCAGGCAGCGAGCAGTGCTATATAGTGCATTGTTTACGTTTCAAAAGGGCTGCAGAGACCACGCCCACTCCAATATGTCATAGTCTGTGCTCGGAATCTCAATCCGTCACTTTCGTGACCCCGGACCGAGCTCTAGCTATCACTCTCAAAACAAGCTTTGACGCTTTAAATGCTGCTCTTTGCCCCCGATAAATCAGAGTGATCTGGTGGATATTACGTTAAAATGAAAGTACTCATCATTTTGAAATTGGGGTAAACGTGCCAAGCTTTCCCACATATTACTTTTAACTTATTTTGGATTAATTACCAAGGAGAAGTTGCAATTGATGATTTTCGCTCTATGAAGGATATTTATGTTGTTTTTTCTCTGGAGATGTTGTTGTTGTTGTTACCTTTCATGTCCAATTGAAATAGATACCTACAGCAGCCTGGAAGGGCATTTGCAGATTCTTTGGTCTTCTGCAGATAAATCAGAATGGAGCGGTAACGTGTTAAGTAGTAAATGAATGCCTACTACCGACAACCATATGAAATGGTGGGCGGTGGGGCTACAATGGGAATTATCAAAGATTGGCTTAAATGATATTTGGCATAGGGTTAAGGAAAATAGATATAACGTCATGAATAAAGTAAGAAGACCAATATGCGATATAAACAGGCAGGAAATAGAATCTGAATGTAGAAACAAATCGTCATTGTAGTTACAAAACGAAATAAAAATTGGGTGGGGTAGAGAAGCATATATGTTAAAATTGGGTATGAAACAAAGGTTGGGAGGGTGGAAAACGTGTAAGGTAGTTGTTGAAGCTGGTAGGTGGATTTGCCCATTATGCAGGGATCAGGAAGACTGGACGCATATTTTGGCAGATTGCGTATAGATGGAGCATATTAGGAAAAATTTAGTGCCGGAAGAATTTTTAGCTTCAAACAGACGAAGGACAGCATTTTGGGATTTGATTCTAAACATCCAAAACTGGCCAAGCCTGGGCACATACTTAATGGAAGTTCGTGCACTAAGAGATAAGATATTTGTGTAAATATTGTATAGGATTATTTGGTGTTGAGTGCAAGTGCGGTGTGTTGTGAGTGCAAGTATGTCTGTGTGTGTGATATCAAAGGGTTCTTTCTTTTATTGTTCTATGGTTCTCTTGTCCTAGCTAACAAGCATATTTATGTGTTTGTGTGTGTATTTCTAATGTTGTTAAGATATATAATATAGATATGTAGCAATATTCTAAATTCAAGTATTTTTAGACAGCATGTACAGTCATTCGACCCATGGGACTGTGTGACGCAAATATTGTGTTATTGTAAACTTAATAAAATACTACTAATAACTGCTGAAATTGCAACGTAGGAGATTCTCTTCCACATCGAGGTATGGAATGTTTCGATATATCAGATAAGGGCTTGGGTTTTTGGGAAAATATCGAACTTGTATACCAGCCGGTTGAAATCTTTCACCAATTGACATTTTGCATTTGAATATACTAGGATGGCCCTCCATTTCATAATTCCCTTCTCTGTATAACACATGTGTAAACTTACATGGCTGGACAGTTACTCCGATTGTAAGCTGCCTAATCTAGGACAATTTGTGTGAACTAAGAGAGGGAAAACATTCAGGCTGGCTCAGAAGCTCAGTCGATAGAGCTCGTCCTTACTGAGCTCGTCATCTCTCACATGGAGGCTGAATAGTAGTTTTGTATTCACTGTAAAAGTAGGTTAGATTTCCGGATATAAAAACAGCAAAGGTAGTTAAACTCAACCACCAGATGCTGGAACATAAAATGGTGGGCGCAACAGCTGACTGGCACAAGCCGTAGCCCAAGACCATTCAAAGAATATATCTCAGAGTTTTGCAAACAAAGAGGCACGAACTCTTGAAACTGCCTACATAAAAATGTCTTCATCTTGTATCACTTAACCTCATATGTTTGGCGTATTGTGTTACCATTAAGAACACAAAGTCTGCAAAAGAATATATCAGAGAATCAAAAATCAAATTTCTCACCTTACTTGAAGGAGCTCTATAAGCTCTGATAAGCGATTTCGGAAAACGAATCCTGTGTTCCCCGTCTCTCTTTCGTTTGTCTTTCTCTCCCTTTCACTCTCTATCTCTCCCCTAATAATATGTGTGTAATACTAAGCCGACGTCATTTGCTCGCAAACGATAAAACAGAGTGGTAATGCTAAAATTGGTCCCATATGTATTTGCATTTGTTGTTCTAGATTAATAAAGGTTAAAGCTCATTAATTTTCAACCTTAATTGTGTATACTTCGGTATTTTCTTTCAATTTGTTGATATTAACAGAGCTTAGAAAAAGCATACCCAAAAATAAGTCCCTTCAAAGACATCTTTTTCTAATGAATACAGAACTTTGTTCCATTACAGTGCTAGCGAGGGCCAGTACACACTTAGATATGCCAATCATAATTTATTTTACGTGCACCCATCCCTTCCTTTAACACAGTAGTATTGTGCCAGGTTAATTTGTGACATTGAAATCTTGATCAATAATGTTCAGTGTTTTAGAAGTTTAGACAACTCAGCTACCAATAAGAGAACAAGTAAGACCAACCTTTTTATACCAAATATGCATCCTATGACATCAGTTTTCAAAAAGCAATTTCAATCAAAAATAACTCGGGCTGGAAAGGGTTAAAGAAATTTGAAGAAAATCCAGACTGTGAAAGTATCTCCAGAAATATTAATTAAAGGTTAGTGAAGAAACTTATTGAAGGATAGTGCTCGAAATTGCTGATATGTTCCATTCACATTACTTTCTCTCATCTCTATAACAAATTATTCTTGAAAAACTTGTGTTTCTATCCACTTGAAGCTAATCCATAGCAGAAATAGACTGATTACTTGCTTTCTTGTGTGCAGAATGAAAGTAAAGAAGTAAACTGGTATAACATGATAGGGAAGCCTTTTAATTCTTGCCGGTCCTAGTGGCCGAACTCGCTACAGTGCCCAGGTTTGGTGGTTTATGGCGCAAGGGATCGGGCGCTCGAGTCCGGTATGGAGCATGGGTGCTTGTGTTTGTAAATGTGTATATATATGTGTAAGTAAAAAATCTGATGTGTTCCATTCACATAAATTTCTCTACAACTCTGCAATAAATTATTGTTAAAAAAGCTTATGCTTCTATTTACTTCCTGCTAATCGAGAAAAAATAGCAGGAATAGTCTTATTACTTGCTTCTTTGTAAGTAGAAGCGAAATAAGGGAGTAGCATAGGTTAAAGTGATGGTCAAAAGCTGGTTGCTATGTGACTGAAGTTTTTTGGTTTGTACGAACACGAGTTCACAAAGTTCTGTATGAGAATAGTATGTTTTTATTGCTGAAACCAAAACCAAGGAATATCTAAAAAAGAGTCAATTCCACGAAAAAAATGTATATGACATAAATTGTGTGATTTAAATTGCTCTACATTTGTTATGTGGTAAGTTTTTGTCCATCTCCTACGGTTTTGCAGTTATGCAAAATTCCGTAAAATTTACCCTGAATAAAGTAGTCTTCATAGGCTATTCCCAGAAAATTCAAAATATGTATTTTATTTGTCAGGTAAATATCTTTATTATACGATATTTTAATCAAAATCGTTAAAGTCATTTTTTAGAAAATCAAAATTTTCGAAAAAAGTTCCATGTAAAGGGTAGTTTGGGGTGGGGGTATTGTTCTCAAAATCTTCGTGTCGCATCCCTGGAAGATACTAAACTTAAGTACGAAGTTTGGTATTTTACCGACTTTTCGTTTTTGAGTTATCGTGTTCACAGGCACACGGATACACGGACACTGACACACACACCGAACTTTTTCTGAAAATATTTTTTTTTTTTTTTTGGATACAGGGGACTCTAAAACATATTTCCGGTGAAATCTCGGAATCGAATTTTTGGGTGGAGTGCGATGTACATAATACGTATAGAGAAAGTAAAAATAAAACCATAAATAAATAGGCCAACAAAGGAAATGTAGGATATTGGAAAAAAAAGAAAAAAGAAAATGGATCACAGAAAAAAAAATGTGCTTATTATGTGAGTGGTATTCATTTTCTTGAAGCTGTCAAATTCCCATCTATGCGAAAAGTTTAAGTATTTAACAACGAATATTTCGGAAATGGTCAATTTCACAAAAAAAAAAAATGTACATTGTATAAGTTGTGTGTTTTAATTTCTCCATTTTTGTCTATCTCTTATGGTTTATTAGTTATCCAAAATTCATCCAGCATTACAGTTTTTTATATTAATACTTATGAGAATTCTAGATAAACATTTTATTTTTCATGTGAATATCTATAATATACGGTATACTCATCAAAACCGTTAGAGCGATTTTTGAGAATAACAACATTTTCATAAAGTTTTCCATTTTTAGGGTAGTTTGGAGTGGCAGATTTTCTTGAAAATCTTCAAGTAGCATTCTTGGTGGATACAAAATTTAAATAAAATTTTTGATATTTAACGAACTTTAACGTTTGTGCTTTTCTGCCCATAGACACACCCAAGCAACACATACCTTTTTTCTAAAAATGCATTTTCTGGACCCAGGCGAGGTAACAGCACTATTGAAGACGAAAGTCGACACCGAATTTTGGGGGCAATACCATACTTTCTCTATACACTATATATATAGTCAGTATAGAGAAGGCCGCGCCGTGGCCCAGTGTTTAGACCACTCGCCTCTCACCTAGTCGGCCCGGGTTCGATCCCAAGCGACCGCACCTGAGACTTGTGGTGGACAAAGAGAAGCTGGGGCGGGTTTTCTCCGGGTTCTCCGGTTTCCCCCGCCATCGCATTCCACCAGTGCTCCATCTTCATTCATGTATCACCAGTGTCACCGCCTGCGGTGCCATAAGTAGTTAAAGCGGGTGCTAAACACTACCAAAAAAAGTGTACAGAAAGTAACAAAATCAATACAAATATCTTAGCTAGCTTGAAATTAAATAATTTCTTAATCAAAATTCGGAAAACGATTGCAAACTAAAATGTTGGGATTTCGAACTATGTCTTATCTTTCTCTCTGTATTTTCTATTTCACTCTCTCCATCTCTATTCTAGAAATATGTAGAATTTCTAAGCTAACGTCGTTTGCTCGCAAATGATAAAACATCATGATAGATGAAACTAAAAATAAATTTAAGTGTGTATCCTAGAATCCATTCTCAAACAGTGTTCAAAAAGCAGAATCCAGACTCGCAAAGTGTTTCTCAAAATTTAAATTGTATCTTGTTGAAGAATCACTGGAAAAATCTGATGTGATTCACTCACATGACTTTTTCTACATCTCTGCAACAATTTATTTTTAAAAAGTTTATACTTCTATTTACCTCATGCTAAACGAGAAAAAATTAGCAGGAATCGTGTTATTACTTATTTCCTTGGAAGTTGAAGCGAAATAAGAGAGTACTATAGGTTAAAATGATAATCAAAAGCTGGTTACTATGTGACTCAAGTTCCCTTGTTCCTAGGAGTTGACAAATTCCTGTATGAGGAAAGCGTACGTTTTAAAGATAAAACCAAAAATAAGTAATATCTAAAAATGATCAACTAAACGTCAAATTGTAAATGATATAAATTGTGTGTTTTAATATCCTCTACATTTTTTGTGTGGCAAGTTTTACTTTAACTCTTGCAGTTTAGCAGTTATGCAAAATTCCTTAAAATTCATGAAGTAGTCTTCAGAGGCTATTCCTAGAAAATTCTAGATATACATTTTATTTGTCAGGTAAATAGCTTTAATATACGATATTTTAATCAACATCGTTATAGCCATTTTTAAGAAAATCAAAATTTTCGAAAAAAGTTCCATGTAAAGGGTAGTTTGGGGTGGGAGTGTTTTTCTCAAAATCTTCTTGTCGCAACACTGGATCATACTAAACTTCAATACCAAGTTTGGTGTCTTGCCGACTTTTCGATTTTGAGTTATCGTGCTCACAGACACATGGACACACACACACACGGACCTTTTTCTGAAAATGTTTTTTTTTTTTGGATAAAGGGGACACTAAAGCAAATATTTCCGGTGAAATCTTGCTATCGAATTTTTGGGTGCAATACAGTACCTTCTCTATACACTATGTATATAGTACGTGTAGATAATGTAAAAATGAGTATCAACTGTGAGATTTACAGTGAAAATTAGACATAAAGGCTACTTCATATATATTATCATTGTTAGGTGTGTTATGTTAGGCAGCGACAGAGTTAAGTATAATACATCAGGATGTGTAACTCAGGGCGCATACATGTAGATCTGCTAGAAGCTATGAATCGTCTTGTTTATTATGTAAAGTTATGTCTGCACATATAACCGTTTGAACATCAGTCACGGGTAATTGGTTTTAACAAAGAGCTGAACGAGTCAGCCAGTGTCATCTAAGAAGATTCGGGAGATTATGTGTTCGATCCCTGTGGTCCACCTCAACCTATAGCTGTTTTTTTTTTTCAGGAATTTCTGCGGATCCTTAATTTTCCGCTCCACCATTTCCTGTTCCCATTATTTTCTAGTTACTCTCTTTCAGAGTTAAAAAAAAAAAGAAAATGGTGTTTTATTTATTGACGCTCTCTAAGTACTGTGATTCTCAATGTCCCATTCTATGCTGGGCGTGAAAGACTGCTTAATTTTGCTCTGGGGCCTCTCTATCAGGCTTGAGGTTCTTTTTCGTGCCGTAAATCTACGACACAGGACCCACGGCTTTACTTCCCTTCCGAAGGAAGCCATACCGAGGATTTTGACCCCGAAAAAGTCCATCGTCCTCCCCCGGGTTTGAACCTATGACCTAGGGTTGAAGGACCCGGCGACGATGAGGTTGGATGGTATATTGCGCAATGTAAAAGGTTATTCTGGCGTCGTCGTAGGGAATTTTTTTGGGATGAGACCCGTCTTCAGGTTTCGGTTCTCTTTGGGGGAGGCTCGGGGCCCGTGAAAGGCCCTCTGGCGGCGGTGGATTTTCAACTGTAGTTGTAAGGGAACCCGTGTATACTTGTCGCAGTCCTTCTAGTTCTCTCCCCTCACCTCTCCCTAGAGACAAATCGCTCTACCCCAAAATCCTAGGAGATTGTCCGTGTTTAATCTAAACCAATCTAAACAAATTTAATCAAATTGTTTATAGTTAAGTAAGTTGAAATATACACGGTATCTCTTTACTTTTGAGTCAAATTTAAGTGGTGATGAGAACCAAACTACAGTTGTAGGGGAAGTCCAGGCAAATGGATAGCAGGGGCAAAGTGAAAAATGCTTAGTGTGCAAAAACTACATTAAGTAGCACTATGAAAATGGCATGATTAGTAGCGAAATCTGTTAGACTTCCGGTTGTGAGACAAACATATTTTGTATTTTGTACAAAAACATTTCAATGTAAGTAAAAGTGCACTTATTAGGAGACATACATTTATTTCCGGAAATGTATGTTTCTCATTAGACTTTTCAGTGTTCTGATACTGTGAAAATGAAATACTATTGAATTTCATTTCGACTATTAACCTCTTCAAAGCTAATGGCGACGCATTGGTCAAAGTGAACAGAGCAAAGTGAATAACTATTCGCTTTGTCCGGGTTACTGTCAAAAACGTAGAATGTTCATAGCAGTTTGCCTCGTTTAAAGTTAAATATGGTTTTTATAATTTTATCAGAAATCTGAAGTAACGGAAGTGTATCAACATTGTTTCAGATGGTGTATGACTATAAAAGAAGAAATATCATGCAAATTGGAGGGAGCATGACATGCAAAACGTTACGCAAGAACCTTAAATGCAGCAGCTAAAAGTATAGTAACCCGATGCGAATCGACACAGGCACATGAAAAAGTGATGAGCACAAAAAGTAATTGGGGAGATTCAAGGCTGTCTTTAGTAGACAACATGGACAGTTTGTTCTATGGCCTGTCAAGGAACGAGCTTAATGAGCTCGTGTTTCAATTTACAATTAAAAATCTGATGTGTTCCATTTACAGCACTTTGTCCACATCTATGTAACACATTATTGTTAAAAAGCTTATGCTTCTATTTGCTTTATGCTAATTGACAAAAAATTAGCAGAAATAGTTCTATTACTTGCTTCCTTGTAATGTTTGGACAGGAGTTGACAAATTCCTGTGTGGGAAAAGTTTTTCAAAGCTCAAACCAAAAACAAGAACCATCTAAAAAAGATCAACTCCACGAAAAAAAAATATGTATAACATAAATTGTGTTTTTCAATGTGCTCTACATTTTTGTGTGGTAAGTTTTTGTCCATTTCTTACGGTTTAGAGTTATGCAAAATTTCGTAAAATTCACCCAGAATAAAGTGGTCTTAAGAGGCTATTCCCCGAAAATTCAAGATATGCATTTTATTTGTCACGTAAATATATTTAATATACGATATGTTATTCAAAATCGTTAGAGCAAGTTTTTAAAAAATAAACATTTTTGAAAAAAGTTCCATGTAAAGAGTAGTTTGGAAAGGGGAAATTTTTCTCAAAATCTCATTCCTGAAAGATACTAAACTTAAATACCAAGTTTGGTATTCAACGGTCTTCTCATTTTTGAGCTATGCTGTCCACAAACACACACACGCACACACGACCTATTTCTGAAAATGCTTTTCTTGGATTCAGAGGGATCCAAAACATGCATTTCCGGTGAAATCTCAGAATCGAATTTGTGGGTGAAATGCAATACCTTCTCTATACGTTATGTACATAGTACGTATGGAAAAGTAAAAATGGAACGGCTGGAGATGAGTGGCTAAAGGGGTTTATGGATACACATAAATATATAAGTGGAAATAGAAGTGATCGAAAAGGATGACGATCTTTTTTGTGTTTTACGCCCACTTTTACTACAAGTGGCACCGCAGGCGATGGCACTGATGATATGTGGAATGAAGATGGAGCACCGGTGGAATGCGATGGTGGGGGAAACCGGAAAACCCGCAGAAAACCCACCCTTGCGCCTCTTTGTCCACAAAAATCCCACATGCGTTCGCTTGGGATTGAAGGTGGAGGCGAGAGTTGTAATGACTCAGCCACGGCCCAGCCATGAAAAGAATGAAGAGTCAGGGTTTTACAACACTGAAGAACAAATGCTATTCTGAGATGCGTACGTATATTTTCTGATAAATTCAAGCTACACCCCAAAATATCTACATTCAATTAAGTGGGATATCTGTCGTTTCCTCTCTTGATAATCATGCATGGACGCCCTAAAGCGACGCGGAAAGTTCCAAAAGCATCAAAAGGTAAAAAAAAAAAAAAAAAAAAAGGGGGGGGGGAACTGAGAGAGCCAGAGAGAGAGAAGCAGAGAGCATGGCTAAATTCGACCCTCTCTAAGCTTTTGGCGCTACACCAGCAACTTCAATGGACAATTGCCCCTGACATTAATCTCGCTTAAAGAGACCCACGTTACTAATATAAAAGATCCAGACCATTATATCAAGTTCTCAGTGATAATTACTTTCTGTATCAAGTATGTACAATATAAATAGTAGATAGAAACTCTATTGTATATTCCACCTAAATATTTACACAGAGGGTTCACCAAAAATACATGTTTTGAGGACTCTTGAATCCATAAATAAAATTTTAGAAAATAGTTCGTTTGTGTGTGTGTGTGCGCACACGCCTATGTTCAGCATAACTCAGAAGCAAAGGTCGGTTAAACACCTAACTTGGTATTTCGTTCAGTATCTTCTAAGGTCGCGACACGAATATTTTACGAAAATCTTCCTATTCCCAACTACTCTTTACATGGAGCATTTTGAAAATGTTGATTTTCTCACAAATTGGTCTAACGCCTTTGTTTAAAATATCATATGTTTAAGATATTTGTATTACAAATGAAATGCATATCTTTAATTTTCTGGAAATATGCTTTGAAGGCATCTTCAAGCATAGACAAAAACTTACTGCAAAAAGCATATACATCTCGTTAAAACATATAATTTATGGCATATACTCTTTTGTTTTTTACTGTAGAATTAACCGTTTCCGAGATATTCTATGTTATTGGTTTCAATTTTGAACTAGTTAAACGTTTCTCAAACGGGAAGCTATCTAATGTTTTATATCACTTTTATTTTGCTCCTGACCTTGGAAAGAGAGGCGAATTGTATTCCCTTATTTTTCTAAGGAGCTAAGTAAGTAATCACATTTCTGGTAATGTTTATCTTAATTAGCACAGTGTAGATAAAATAATAATCTTTAGTAATGAGATTAATTATTTACATGTAATTAATTTAAATAATCAGGAATTAATCATACATTAATTAATAATAATTTCAATAATAATATAATAAGAAATATGTAAATCATGTTGGTAGCAAGGAAATTACAAGTCAAAAGTATAGTATGGCTTTTTTTTTTTTTTTTTTCTTTTCTTGTATTTCAACAAATTAACCGAAGGCAAGGAAAAGTTTCTAAGTGCAAACGGGTTTTAAACATAGGCGAGGGACTGTGGGAATCGTCCAGTCGCCGTTTAAACGACAGTGGTATTCCAACAAACTAGTGAATAGGTTAACGTTATTGACGACAGTGTGATAGCCAAGCTGTTCACGCTCGGAAAGTGCTGGGTTTTGTCATCAGAAAACAATCAAATTGGAAATTTTATACGGTCAGAAATATGTAGCGTTGAAAGGGGTGGAAGGATACATAAAAAACTGTAAAATCGGAAACAAGGTCAGTTCTGGGTAGCCTTTTCACTTATGCCGGTCATTCCTGGTTCCTTCATTCTAGAGTCGGCTGATAAGTCCTAGGCCTCACACAGATAGGGTACCACTAGGCCAGTTAAATGGTAGCATCGTATAGCTTAATTCTAGACCAGCTTGTATCCATAGTTACAGGTCAATAGCTTGTTTAGTTTTAGAATGAAGGCATCTTAAATAAGACGACTTTAGAGTTTTCACGAAAATGGAGGTTTTGAAAAAACGAGCAGTGATTAAATACTTCTATTTGAATAGCTAACGCTTACAAAAATCAAGAATTAGATGGACAGTACATTGATAAACTCTGCCCATTTTCATTAAATGTTTAAAAGGTGAGTTACAGAGTTTAAAACGGGACGTACGGGCACTAGTGATGAGCTTCACTCTGAACGCCCAGTAGAAATGATAACTCCAGAGATCATTGAAAACATTCATCGTTTTATACTGGAAGACCGCAGATTAAAGTCGTTTGAGAGAGCAGAGTCTGTATGCAAGATGGGTGCCACATTTGTTGACATCTGATCGAGAGTTGCAAGGAAAAACTGATTCTGTTAAGGATGTGGAGCTCTAGCGTAAAAATCCCAGTGAACCTTTGAGACGGCTTATTACCATGGATGAAACTTGGATACATTATTACACTCCAGAGAGTATATCCCAGTCAAAACAATGGATTACGCCAGGTGAACCAACTCCAAAATAGGCAAGGTGCATTTTTCAGCCAACAAGTTTATGGTGCGTGTTTTCGGGGATGTACCGGAATTTATTTTTATTGATTACCTGGAAAACGGTAAGGGTATCACTGTTGACTACTACGCAAGCTTATCACAACGTTTGAGTAATGAGGTGAAAATGAAAAGACCTCATTGGGCAAAAAACAACAACAAAAATCTTGCTTCATCACGACAATGCTCCGGCCCATCGTTCAGTCATTGATGAAAGCATGAGCAGCTACAGTAACATTATAGATACGATCCTCCTTATGAGAGAAATGTGCAAATTAAAGTTCGAATTGCTTGAGCATCCACCTTATTCACTAGCGCCCACTGACTACCACCTGTTCCCAAACATCAAAAAATGTCTTGGAGGACGAAGATTTCACAGTAACCAGGTCATTGAGGCGGTAAACTGCTATTTCGAGGACCTTGATAAATCCCGCTACAGAGATAGCTTCATTAAACTAGCACACTGATATGACAAATGTATTACTTTTTCTGGAGATTATGTTGAGAAATAAAGGGAGAAAAACTAAATTCTGTTTTCATTGAGAGGCTCGGGACCTATCAGCTGATCCTCGTTCTTCATTCGTAGTTACAGTCGCAATAGCATTGTCTCACGTCGGAGAACATTATTTCTCCTTTCAGTTCCTCGCCCTGCAAATGTAAGCTTAGATCAACTGGAAAAGACCCGTTTAAGCATTACGCAGTGGTGGCTAGTACTCTTTAAAGTGAACAATAATTGTGCTCCAAGATAACAATTGGCGAGCTCATTGCTTTATTGGCAAAGTATCAAGAAACAAAAAACATCAATATTTACACCTTCGTCTGCAGTATTCTTCACACAAATGCTTATTTGTGGTACGGCCTCCTAAAAACCAGAGTGTCATGCTCGCAAATAATAAATTAACTTTGACCAGTAAGAGAATCTAACCTAAGGAGCTACCATCGAACCGGAGATCGCCCAACGTCAGTAAGAATAGTTTGTTTGCAGAACAAATAGACAAAGTAGCTGAATATAACACATAATGTATTTGTTTTTCTTAAATATAGTAATTTTCAGAAATGCAATCCTCAGAATATAATTAATGTTTACGTATAGGATTGCTACCGAATACATTTAACCACCAATACATCCCCCCTGAGTAAATCATGAAATTCGTAAAAATTCTGATGTGTTCCATTCACATGACTTTCTCTATATTTCTGTAACAAATTATTGTTAGTAAACTTATTCTTTTATTTATTTCATGCTAATCGATAAAACTTAACAGAAATAGTCTTATTTCTTGCTTTATTGTAAGTAGAGCCGAAATAAGGGAGTACCATAGGTTAAAGTGAAAGCCAAAAGCTGGTTGTTATGTGACTGAAGTTCGTTTGTTTGTATGGACACGAGTTGGCACATTTATGTATAAGAAAAGTATAAGTTTTTCAAAGCTGAAACCCCCCCCCCCAAAGGAATATCTCAAAAACGTACAACTCCACGAAAAAATGTATATAACATAAATTGTAGGTTTTATTGTGCTCTATATTTTTTTGTGTTAAGTTTTTGCCCATCTCTTACGCTTATGCAAAATTCATCCAGAATAAAGTTGTCTTCAGAGGCTATTCCCAGAAAATTCAAGATATACATTTTATTTGTCATATAAATATCTTTAATATACGACATTTTAATCAAAATCGTTAGGCCCATTTTTTAGAAAATCAAAATATTCGAAAAAAAGTTCCATGTAAAGGGTAGTTGGGAGAGGGGGGATTTTCTTGAAAATCTTCGTGTCGCATCCTTGGAAGATACCATACTTAAATACCAAGTTTGGTTGTTAACGGACTTTTGAGCTATGCTGCCCACAGACGCGCGCGCACACACACACACACACACACACACACACACCCACAGACAGACTGACAGATAGACACACACGGACATTTTTCTAAGAATGCTTTTTTTGGATTCAGGAGGTCTCAAAACATATATTTCTGGAGAAATCTCGGTATCGAACTTTTGGGTGTATTACAATAACTTCTCTATACACTATGTACATAGTACATATAGACAAAGCAAAAATGTCCGGAAGGTAACGTATATAGTACCTTCTCTACACGTACTATTTACATAGTGAATGGAGAAGTTATTGTAATGCACCCAAAAATTCAATACCGAGATTTCATGGGAGATACATGATTTGAGACCCCCTGAATCCTAAAAAAGCCTCTTTAGAAAAACTGTCCTTGTGTGAGTGTGTCTGTCTGTCTGTGTGTATGTGTGTGTGTGTCTTTGAGCAGAATAGCTCAAAAACTAAAAGACCGTTAAATACCAAACTTGGTATTTAAGTTCGGTATCTTCCAAGAATGCGACAGGAAGATTTTCAAGAAAATCCCCAACCCCAAATTACCCTTTACATGGAACTGTTTTCGAAAATTTTGATTTTCTAAAAAATGGCTATAACGATTTTGAATAAAGTATCGTATATTAAAGATATTTATCTGACAAATAAAATGTATATCTTGAATTATCTGGGAATAGCCCCTGAAGTCTACTTTATTCTGGATGAATTTTACGGAATTTTGCATAACTGGAAAACCGTAAGAAACTTAACACACAAAAATGTAGAACACATTAAAACACACAATTTATGCTATTTAATTTTTTTTTCATGGAGTTGTTTGTTTTTTAAATATTCCTTATTTTTTAACAGCTTTGAAAAACTTCTACATTTCTCATAAAGAATGTGGTCAACTCCTGACCATACAAACAAAGGAACTTGAGTCACATAGCAACCAGCTTTTGACTATTACTTTAATCTATGATACTCCCTTATTTCGCTCCTACTTACAAGGAAGCAAGTAATAAGGCTATTTCTGCAATTGTTTTCTCGATTAGAATTGAAGTAAATAGAAGCATAACCTTTTCAACAATTAGTTGTTGCAGATAGGTAGAAAAAGTCTTGTGGGTGGAACACATCAGATTTTTTAAGGGATAAATGCAACATAAAAACAAAAATAAACCTTATGCGTTCCATTCATATGACTTCTTCATCTATTCTAAAACAATCTATCATTAAGGAATCATGTTCTTCTCTCTGGTTTATTCTAATCGGGGTTGTATAAATAATTGTGTACTTAGTTCCTCCTGAATAAACGGGAAGTAACAGCTTACACTAGGCCAAAGCGATTGTCAAATCTTTTAAAGCTGGTCAATTAAAATTCCGTTCTCTTTGCACAAAGACGAAACTCTGTGAATAACGACTTGCCATTTAAGAAGCATTTGATGTAATCCATTCACATGACTTTCTCTAGCTGCTCTACAAAACTTTTACAAAAGATTATTCTTCCTTGCTAATCAGGATAAATGTTAGCAGAATGTTATTACATAGTTCCTTATAAGTAGAAGGGAATAAAGGAATGCACTATGCTAAAGTGATTGCCAAATGTTTTAAAAGCTATCGTTATGCGATTGTCATTGTAAATCACTTCTTTGCTTGGCCAGGAGTAGAACAAAAGAAAAGCAGATACTTCCTGTGTGAGAAAATTTAAGTACTTCACAATTGAAACCAATAACAAGGAATATCTCGAAAACGGTTACCTCCACAACAAAAACGTAGAGCATAAAAATGGTGTGTCTTGTCATGGGGTATATTTTTGTGTAGTACGTTTTTTTAATTCTCTTTCGGTTTAGCAGTTAAGCAAAATTCAGCATAATTCATCCAGAATAAAGAGGTCTTCAATGGCTATTCCCATAAAATTCGAGATATACATTTTATTTCGGACATAAATAGCTTTAATATACAGCATTTTAATCAAAATCGTCACAGCCATTTTTAAGAAAATTAAAATTTTCGAAATTTGTTCCATGTAAAGGCTAGTTTGTGGTTGGGAGATTTTTTTGAAAACCTTCGTGTCGCATCCTTGAAATATGCTAAACTTAAATACCAAGTTTGGTATTTAACGGTCTTTTTTAATTTTTGGGCTATGCTGTCCGCAGACACGCACACAAACAGACAGACACACTCACACACACACCTTTTTTAAAAATGCTTTTTTCTGACTCAGGGGACCCCAGAACATATATTTCCGGTGAAATCTTGGTATCGAATTTTTGGGTGCATTACAATACCTTCTCTATCCCTATGTACATTGTACATATGGGGCTAGAGAAAGTAAAAATCTGAGTATTGGAAGTTTTAAAAACAGTAATAAGGAGTATCTCGAAAATGGTTTACTCAAAAAAATGTATATTTTAGAAATTGAATGATTTTAGGAGATATACCTTTTTGTGAAGTAAGATTTTCTCAATCTCTTATGATTCACCTATTATGCAAAAGTTCTCCAGAATAAAGCGGGCTTCAGAGATTCTTGAACAAAATTAAAAAGTTACATTTTATTGTCCATTTAATTATCTTTAAAATTTGACATGTTAATCAAAATCGTTTGAGCCGCTGTAGAGAAAATAGAAAGCTTCGAAACATTTTCTATATAAAGGATAGTTTAAGTTGACGGGATTTTTCTGAAAGTCTTCTTATCGAATCCTTAGAGGATGTTATATCTAAATACTAAGCTTGGTACTTAAATGAAATTTTATTTTTACTTTTCCTACACGTACTATATACATATTGTATAGAGAGGGTATTACATTCCCCAAAAATTCGATACTGAGACCACCGAAAATATATTTTTTAGGGTCCCCTGTACCTAAAAAAAAATTTTCAGAAAAATATCCGTGTGTCCGTATGTCTGTGAACAAGATACCTCAAAAAACTAAAAGTCGATTTAATACCTAACTTGGAATTTTTTTTCGATTTTTTTCTCAAAAATGGCTTTAATAATTTTATTAAAAGATATTAAAGATATTTACCTGACAAATAAAATGTATATTTTGAATTTTATCGGAATAATCTCTGAAGACTACTTTGTTCTGGATGAATTTTTCGGAATTTTGCATAACTGCTAAACCGTAAGAGGTGGACAAAAACTTACCTTACAGGAAATGTAGAACTCATTAAAACACACAATTTGTGCTACATACGTTTTTGTTGTAGAGTTGATCGTTTTTAAGATATTTCTTGTTTTTGGTTTCAAGTTAGAAAAACTTAACTTTTCTCAAACAGGAATTGGTCACCTCCTGTCCATACAAACAAAGGAACTTTAGTCACATAGCAACCAGCTTTTATGTGTCACTTTAACCCATGGTACTCCCTTATTTCGCTTCAACTTACAAGAAAGCAAGTAATAACACTATTTCTGCTAATTTTTTCTGGATTAGTATGAAGTAAGTAGAAGCATAAGCTTTTAAACAATATTTTGTTGTAGAGATGTAGAGAAAGCCATATGAATGGAACAAATCAGATTTTTTTTTGTTTGTTTCAGGTGCCACTAAAACACAATTTTCGGTGATATCTCGGTATTAAAATTTTTGAGTGCAATTTTGATATCTTCGGTACGTACATACGTGCTAGTGAAAATAAAAACGTTCATTAACCGCAGCACAGAATCACAAAATGTTTCTGTTCAATGGTATTTCCTAAGCATCAGTTACGGCAAGGGGCGTTGGAGAGGCAATCAAGGGACTTGCTGGAAATGCTAGCTTTCAGTGGACGCAGACCATTAAAAACAGGGAACTACATAAAGGGCTAGAAGCAGAATTATAGGAATATTGTTTTCCTATATAAGCAAAGAAGAGCATGAAGAAGCGCTTCAATTGAGCTAAATACTAGGAAATTGTGAGAATAAAGATTGTGCACTGGAGTAGCATCTATAGAACAATTGCCGTTAGTATAAACAAAATTGCTGTTCTTTTTTTACTTTCTATAGTGTATAGAGAAGGAATTGTAATGCACCCAAAAATTCGATTCCGAGATTTCACCGGAAATACATGTTTTGGGTCCCTCTGAATCCCCTCCCCCTAAAAAGCATTTCTGAAAAAAGGTCCGTCTGTGTGTGTATGTGTGTGCGTGCGTGTGTGTGCCTGTGTGTGTCTGTGTGACTGTGATCGTTGATCCAAGGATGTGACACGAAGATTTTCAAAAATGCGCCACCCCAAGTACCCTTTACTTGGAACTTTTTTCGAAAATTTTGATTCTCTCAAAAATGGCTGTAACAATTTTGACTAAAATATCGTATATTAAAGAAATTTATCGGACAAATAAAATGTATATCTTGAATTTTCTGGGAATAGCCTCTGAAGACTACTTTATTCTGGATAAATTTTGTGGAATTTTGCATAACTGCTAAACCAAAAGAGATGAACAAAAGCTTAAAACACAAAAAAATGTAGAGCACGTTAAAACACACAATTTATGTTATATACATTTTTTTTCGTCGAGTTGATCGATTTTGAGATATTCCTTGTTTTTAGTTTCAGCTTTGAAAAACTTATACTTTTCTCATACAGGAACATGTCTACTTCTATCCATACAAACAAAGGAACTTCAGTCACATAGCAACCAGCTTTTAACTATTACTTAAACTTATTTTATCTTCTTATTTCCCTTCTACTTTCAAGGGAGCAAGTAATAAGACTATTTCTGCTAATTTTTTCTCGAATGAAATTAAGTAAATAAAAGCATAAAATTTTAATAATAATTTGTTGCAGAGATGTAGTGAAAGTCATGTGAATGGAACACATCAGATTTTTTTCTGTCTCAGCTGAAATGTTGGCCACAATGAAATTTATAGAAGATATTTCCAAGCTGCAGAAGCATACTTTGATTGTTTATTCCTTCTGGGTATTCATCTAGAATTCTGTAATTATTCCTCTCTGTTAATTTCACTTTAAGAATTATATTTTCGATCTCTAAGGTGAATTCAGCTTGGTTTCATCTTTCGAACTGGTGTGGCAAATAGTTTTGGGAGATTATTTCGACTGTGTGAAGTTTACTTAATTGGCAGTCCGTCTAGAACTTGATTCAATGTTTTGTTTTTTATTTAATTTACTTAAAGTATTTTCAACCGCAAAGTTATATCACGATTTTTCAATCTGGATATAAAGTTACAATACACTGTCAGTACAAACTGAAAACAATCACATACAAAGTAGATATGCATAAAACAAATAACAAACAACAATACAGTAACACAATGGAAGTAAAATGACACGTGTTTATTTATTTATTTATGTCTGTACTTAGTACAAAGTACATAGGTATTACATTCCAACCAAAACTTCACTGATAAAATTTCACTATAAATATACGTTTTGGAGTCCCTGAATCTAATAAAACGTTTTAGAAAAAGATCAATGTGTGTGAACAGGATAACTCAAAAAGAAAAACCGTTCAATGCCAAACTTCATAGCCAAGAATGCGACATGAAAATTTTCAAGAAATCACCCCACTCCCAATTATCCATGACTTGGAAACTTTTTCGAAAATGTTGATTTTCTCAAAAAATGCACATTATATTTTGATCAAACTACCGTACCTATATTAAAAGAATTTACACGGTAAATAGGATGTAGATATATATTGAAATTTTTGGGAATATCCTCTGAAGATCTCTTTGTTGTGGGTTACTTTTTATAACTTATAAACCGTAAGTTTTTTAACAATAATTTGTTGCAGAGATGTAGAGAAAGTCCTGTGAATGGAACAGATCAGATTTCTTACTCTCCAAAACTCTGATTTTTCAGAATTAAATAATCTATTTATCAAAACGGGGACTTTATTTCGGAAAACTAATATCGCCATTTCTTTAATGTGTTTTGAGAGGAGGTATAAAATGTTTAAAACCAAGTTGTTCTAAATTTTATCGTATAGAACATTTTAAGTATGAAAAAGTCTTAGAAAAAAAACTTACCAGAAAATAAGCTTTTGGAAGTGGATATTAATAAGTGTGTGCCTACTCATCTATAGCTTCAATTAATTAGTGGTCATAGTGCGCTTTGTGGGCAAAAGGATATACTTTCTTAACGTATTTTCCTAGAATTCATATAATTTTATTATGATATACATTTTTATTAGTCTTTTTCACAATTTTTGGACAAATTTCGCAGCTGCATCATCTTAAATACACATTCATAATATGAATAAGTGTTAATTTATGGTGCGCCATTTTATAAATATTTCTAAAAGTATAGTTCTATCAATAGTTTCCTGATGAACGCTTAATTTTTAGTCCAAAACTTTAAGACTGCGAGTATTGCAGGTATTGTGCAGTTTAATATAACTTAATTTTTAGCTATAAGCTATAATTGTGTTTTATTGTGGTATTGATACTTTAGTATGTTAATTCTTATGTAAAATATAAAAATTTTTAAACCTATCAATTTTATGCACCAGTCCACTGAAATTGCATTATTTCTTTTCGAAGACACAACATGGAGTTGGCAAAATGGGCGGTTCTTTGTAAGCTTGAAGCAGTAAAATACACATAATATGATAATTGTGATGAAAGGTAGCGTTCTATTACTGGGATTTGATTCTAAACTCCAAAAACTGGCCAAGCCTGGGCACATACTTAATGGAAGTTTGTGCACTAAGATATATTTGTGTAGACTTATTTGGTGTTTGACTAGTCTATATGTATGAATACGTGATGTAGTTGTGTGTGTGTGTGTGTGTGTGTGTGTGTGTGTGTGTGTGTGTTCTTTCTTTTATTGTTCTGTGGTTCTGTTGTCGCAGCGTGCGAGCGTGTGTATGTGTCTGTGTGAGTGTGTGTATTTCGAATGTTGTTAAGAGATATAAAATATTTTAAACTCAAGTATTTTTCGACAGCATGTACGGTCACTCGACCCATGCGACTGTGTGACGCAAATATTGTATTAGTGTAAACTTAATAAAATACTACTACTGTGTGCACGTGAAGTGTCACATAGCTTTACACTGAAATCGATTCCTAGGCCCTTCCCTCCATTCAACTTTTCCCGTCCGCTGGGAGCTAACACAGAAACGGCGGTCGACAGATGACGCATTGCAACCTCTAGCAGCCAATAAGAAGCCTCTGTTAGTGGCAGCAGACCCTTCAGGAAATTTATGTTAACCCCATCGATACTTAAAATATACAACGTAAACACGGCAGTGAAAAAATATGGCTTGGAGCTGCCATCTGTCGTAGGTAGCTCGAGTAGCGTGGTGCATATATTACTTTGTTCATGCAAAGCAAGTCCTGCACCGTTTCGCTTCAAATTTTAAGCCAACACTCAGTTTTATTCCATATTATAGGCGCCATCGTATTATAATTTAAGCGCGTTTGTGGGTACTCTACAGTTGTTACTGTATCACAAATTAAACCAAAGTATTTATACCTACATTGGCATTATATATGCATTTAAACCTTTTAGTTTCATGCATTAAATTTGTTATTTATGAGCTAATTATAGTTATATAATTACGATGGATTTTACTTATGTATTTACGGCTATCATTCTAATCCTCTTAATTTAAATATTATACCCTAATTTTTCACTTAAGTGAATAATACTGAAGCAAGTTTTAAAATCTGATGTGTTCAATTCACATTATTTTCTCTATATCTCTGAAACAAATTATTGTTAAAAATCTCTTGCTTCTATTTACTTCATGCTAATGAAAAAAATTGGCAGAAATAGTCTTGTTACTTGCTTCCTTGTAAGTAGAAGGTGAATAAGGGAGTACCATAGGTTAAAGTGATAATCAAAAGCTGGTTGCTATGTGTCTGAAGTTCCGTGTTTGTATGGACAGGAGTTGGCAAATTCCTGTATGAGAAATGTGTTTTCCAAAGCTGAAACAAAAGATACGGAGTATCTCAAAAACGATCAACTCCACGAAAAAATGTATGTAATATAATTATGTGTTTTAAAGTGATCTACATTTTTTGTGTGGTCAGATTTTGTCCATCTCTTACGGTTTAGCAGTAATGCAAAATTCCGTAAAATTGATCCAGAATAAAGTAGTCTTCTGAGGCTATCCCCAGAAAATTGAAGATATACGTTTTATTTGTGAGATAAATATCTTAAATATACGATATTTTAATCAAAATCGTTACAGTCATTTTTGAGAAAATAAAAATTTGGATTTTTTTGCCATGTAAAGGGTAGTTTGGGGTGTTTTTTTTTTTTTTGTTTTCCAAAATCTTCGTGTCGCATCCCTGGAGGATACTAAACTTAAATATCAAGTTTGGTATTTTAAGCAACTTTTTGTTTTTGAGTTATCGTGTTCACACACACACACACACACGTGCGAACCTTTTTGTGAAAACGTTTTTTTTTTTTTATAGGGGAATCTAAAACATATATTTCCGGTGAAATCTCGGTATCAAATTTTTGGGTGGAGTGCAATAGCTTCTCTGTACTCTTTGTACATAGTACGTGTAGGTAAAGTAAAAAATTTACAACTTTCGTAATATTTTTTTCAGGATTTTGCACAAACACAAAAGCATATGCACTCGTTTATAGCCTATTTCATATTTCTAGACAAAGGAGTGTAGAGAGCATTCCTGGCTAAATGTAGAGATATTCTATTTTAATTATTTAGAATTTATAATATCTCACATTTGTTTATCCGGTGTACAACATAATTTTAGAGTTCACCTCTTTTCCAAAAAATATTGATGACATCAGTCTGTTGAGACACTTGCAGGTGTCATTATTTAAAATTTCCTAAAGAATGCGGTTTTTGTGGGTCAAATACATATAGGGTTTACTTTTAAGTTAGGGCAGGTGATTAACTTTCCAAACTCCCAACCGTGCACAAAACTTGGAATGAATTGCTGGTTTCTTTACTTCGGAAAGTAAGTTCCGGAAATGTGTTCCACAGCAAGCTTTTATGGCGAGATGTCACACCGGAAATATGTTTTGTGACTCCCTGAGTAAAAAAGAAAAAAAAAAAAAAAAGATCTGTATGTGTGCCTATATGAGCGTATGTGAACATCATAACTCAATACAGGAAAGTCGGTTAAATACCAGAATTTGTATTTAATTTCAGTATCTTCCAAAGATGAAGATTTTAAAAAATATCCCCTTTACATGGAATGCTTTTCTAAATGTTCGATAGTATAAAATGGCTCAAACGATATTGATTAAAATCTTATTTTAAGTATATCTATATAACAAATAAAATATGTTTTACATTTTCTGAGAATAGAAAATACTCTATAACCTTGTACAACCAGTAAATGTTTGTGATAGAGGAAATTGTATTACATAATATACATATGTTTAAAGTATAGTTTATTTTAAATAGCATTTTTGTGATGAAATATTTTCAAGGTATCCGTTGTTAATGGGTGGAATAGTTCAATAATTAGTAATTATTTTAATGTTGGGTTGTTCTCGTAATAGCATGGAAATAGTTGCAGTATTCCCGCAGTTGATTTCGAAAACCAGACTACACTTATTCTACGGCTGTGGTTCTTGGAGCAACGAGCACTCTTCTGTTATTCTATATTACAAAAATATCACGTGAATATACCTTTTACTATAACTCTTTATTTCTTGTTAATGAATTCTCACACCAAAGCTTGCACCAACTTCACATTGAAACAAAATGAAGGTCTAAGAAACACGCCACAAAATGTCAATCTAAATTGCTTGCTTATCGACGAAGTTTCTAATTTGGAAGAATTGAGTTCATTGGACTACATATTACTATTCGCGAAAGCACAATTACACTAGAGCTGTAGGTAGCGATTACTGGATACATCACGAATCTATTTAAGGTGCGATGTCTCTTCGTATCACACCTGCGTGTGACCAGCTACCTTCATCGCGCTCAGCAATGCGATGTAAATAATGAACTATAACCCTCGGTGAATGGCTCAAATTTAACTTCCAATTTATTTTTTCTTTCGTTCTTTTCTTTTAATATCACAAAATTCTCTTAGAAAAAAAAAAAAAACATTGCATGATACACGAGCGTAAAATTTCTTTTTGATTCTCGCATGGCTGTGTAACTCGACTGAGTCTCGTTTCATAAGAGTCCTGCTCGAATCAAAAACCTAACTTAACTCTTACATAATAAATAACCATTATTTACATTGGATCATCTTTTGCAGGTCATATTCCATGTAACATTTCGTTACCTCATAGTCAAATGTAGGCCACAATTTGTGACTAATAAAATCATGTTGTCACCTATTTTAATTGGTCAACCTGTGAAACTATGAGATCTACTTAAAGACACTCCTAGGTTATAGTTAATTTTTTTTTTGGTAGTGTTTAACGCCTGCTTTAACTACTTATGGCACCGCAGGCGGTGACACTGATGATACATGAATGAAGATGGAGCACCAGTGGAATGCGATGGCGGGGGAAACCGGAGAACCCGGAGAAAACCCACCCCAGCGCCGCTTTGTCCACCACAAATCTCACATGCGGTCGCTTGGGATCGAACCCGGACCGTCTAGGTGAGAGGCGAGTGGTCTAACCACTCGGCCACGGCGCGGCCCTGTTATAGTTAATGCTGATCTGTTCTTGGCGAACTACTCAAAAACATACGGTAATTGATTTTACTTTATTTCTATAGAGGCTGTTGCAAATATTTTAATGGTAATTAAAGACAGTTTAGTGAATTACATTACATCAATATTTGCCTCATTTGCGTACTAATATTTTTAGTTGTTATGAGTAGAATGTTTTCAGGTTGGTTAGAAATAGGCGTGCCACAAACAAGCCATACCAATGAGCATGAGACGGGAGGTTTAGAAAGATGTAACGGAGATTGGTCAGGCCTCGCTGTAACGAATGCTGAGTCCGAATGCTCTCTGCAATGAACCCACACTACCTCGGGCTACAAGTTGAGCACTGAAGTCTGAAACTTTGAAGCATAACGGATAGACTTTACTGACAAACGATGTTCATTTCAAGATGCTATTACGATCATGCACAAAATATCTACTACTATGTGATTAGTTTGTGAGAAAACAAACTCTGAGACGAACTGGAAAATAAGCAACACCCCCAAAGTGGATATATACTAAGGAAACAGTTATCAAAATATTTGTATCTATAAACTAACACTCTGTATGAACTGTTTATATGTCATTAATAATCATAATACTTGCAGTGTGATACTGAATCATTCAGTTACCTCACTGTAAAGAACGTTTTTTGTTTTTTGTTTATCCCACAGGAGCAGATCCAGAAAGACGCTCCATTCCAGCATACCATAAATCAACTTTGGGTGACCTTAACGTGTTGACATGATGCTTCCTTTTTTCTCGAGTAGTAAACTATAATTTTTTTTTTTTCTTCTGTAGCTTAACGTTCTTTAACCTGGTTGGTCATATTGGGTGATGAATGAAACCGGTGAAATGATGCTCAAATGATCTCGGTGTCCAAGGAGCTTAAAGTTACTCGACATTCGTCTTCTCAGAATAAGCAAAAACCCCGAAAAAAAACCTTATACGGGTAACTCACCATAAGCGAGATACGAACTCACGACCTTTTGAATTTGAGACAGACGCGCTACTACCATACTACCCAGGCGGGCTGTAAATCTTTGTTTACACAACTTCATTAGTTGGGTTACGATACGGAATTTTGGGTGCGGGGATGTAAAATATGAGTAACACCAACCCGGTGAAGCAATATTGCGGAGGTGAAGGAATTTTGCCTACTACCCTTTCAGAATTTTGGGTACGATATAGATTTCCTGGATTTTGCTTCTCAAGTTTTGTGTGTGGAAAATCAATGAAAAGCATTTGTTTCTGGATATCCCCTCTTTACCCAAGTTTAAAATGTTTACAAGTCACAATATTTCCCCCCTCCGAGTAGCTTTTGACCTAACTTATATAACTTTCCTTAGTTGATTTCCGAACAAACAAAGTTATTTAAATTTACCTCTGAACAAATAGTTAATTTATACCACAAAGCTTTGAGCCAGTTTCCTTATGTGAATATTTTCCTATCCATTTTCCCTGAGAATGCTGATAAACAACCATTGTTCTCACACTCGCAATTTTTACAAGTTTTGAACACTACAATCTGTAGCACACATTTTTCCAGAAACAAGTTTACGTCTTTACAGATGATGAGGTATTTCAGAAGTAATTTCCATTTCATCTTCATACGCTTCCATGCCGCCTTGCGGCTAGAGAAAACTCCTAAGCACCGCCTAAAGTTTAAGCTATGAGGCCGTATTACATGAATTTTACAACTTTCACAAATATTTCTGGTTTTCATTTTCCACTCTTTGGGTTTTTCCAGCGCGTCAAATTTCTACATAAACTTAGCAACATATAGGAAGGGTTAGCTGCACAGACTGGAGAAGTACTTTGAGGACGCTGAAACGCGGACCGCAGCCAACAACGCTCAAGCAGTATCCCCTACCAACATACAGACAACACACACACTCTCACCCAACTGACACACTTGGTCACTAATCTTACAGCAGAAACGGCATAGACCCGTGCACAACTCCAAGTTTCACACACACCAGTAGTGGAAGTGATCAACAAGGGAATGCACCTGAACTCAGCAATGGTGGAAACAGCAAGAATGAGATGAGAACCCTTCATCGCCGACAACTGTGAACCCGGTCCTGCAGCACAACGCAGCAGGCATTACAACAGGAGCTGAGGCCCCGACATACCTACATTATTTTAAGTTTTAAAGATGATTAAATGCACTCATCCCCGTTGACTCTTTCCTAACCCTCAAACCCTCCCTATCCGCTCCTATTACTAACCTAGGGCTATAATCTGGACCTCCGGGTCATGTTTGTAGCCTAGTAAAGTCATCTTTCTAATTGCTGCAGCCCTTCCGGTAGCAGCAAGAGCAACACCGCCCTATCCCATCTCCTCCTAGCTTCTTCTCTTGAACATATCCTAGACTCCCCCCCCCCCCAAAAAAAAAATGTTCATACTCTGACTTTACAATTAAGCTCACACATGTCCGGTTATCCCCACCATTTGCTCATAATGGTTTCTAAATTTCCAACTTCGTTTGTTAAAGAAACTCAGCTAATGGATTTCCAACCATAATATGCACGAGGTGAACCTTACTTAAAACTTGAAGTTACAAAACCAGTCTTCTCTCAATAATTCTACATATAATATAATATCTCCATATTTTACTATAGTATTACTTTTATTAAATATCACTTTTTCTCAATGACTTTATATTATGTACATTTACATTCGTATTATTTCCCTATGATTCTTATTCTTTCTGTTATTCTTTTCTTTGCCTGTCTCACAAGAATTTCACTTTCTGCAGCTTTTAGTTTGCGTCATTAATATATTAGTTTCTCCCGTTATGTCTAACATAGCTGCGTTTCATTTATATCTCATATATTGCCACTATTTTTATTAAAATATGGAAATAAAAGCTTCTTATGTAATGAAGATAGATATTAAATGTTGGTAAATGTAATATATGAAATTGCAGTATGGATTTTCTCATCAATATCTTATACTGGAGGTTTTAAATGCTATCATAAATGGAGAAATATTAACTTAGAGCTATATTTTTCAAATACAAATAAACAATGCTAACCAAAGGACAGAAAAATTGGATAGAACTGCCAAGGATTAGAGAAGTTTACGTATCTGGGTTTTGAAAAAATTAGCAATGAACTCATTTTGGAAAGGTTAAATATTAAGCAGTGATAAGATTGCCTATACGGAGAGCAAATCAGATTTGTGGTAGACAAGCAGTAAAAGCGGGCGTTAAACACTACCATTCACATGACTTTCTCCAAATCTCTGTAATAAATTATTGTTAAAAAGCTTATGCTTCTACTTCCTTCATGCTAATCAAGAAAAAATTAGCAGAAATAGTCTTATTACTTGCTTCCTTGTAAGTAGAAGCCAAATAAGGGTACCATAGGTTAAAGTGATAGACAAAAGCTGGTTGCTATGTGACTGAGGTTCCTTTGTTTATATGGACAGGAGTTGACACATTCCTGTACGAAAAAAGTGTCAGTTTTTCCAAGCCGAAACCAAAAATAAGGAATATCTAGAAAACGATCAGCTCCACGAAAAAAATATATGTTATATAAAGTGTGCGTATTAAGGTGATCTTCATTTTTTGTGTGAAAAGTTTTTATCCATCTGTTATGGTTTAGCAGTTATGCAAAGTTTCGTAAAATTGATCCTGAATAAGGCACAACTCAACACGTCGTTCCATGTTACTGGCCACCCGTTGGAGGTCTCTGTTGTCAATGCATTGAACCTCCATTGTGATGTTGTGCTTCAGATCGTCCAATGTCTGTTTACGTGTGCCGTAAACCTTGTCTTTTAAGTAACCCCATAGAAAGAAGTCCGGCGATATCAAATCCGGAGATCTCGGTGGCCACGGGTTCCTGGAAATTATCCGGTCGTCAAAGAAACTTGCAATTATGTTCATGGTCCCATTTGATGCATGGCAAGTAGCGCCATCTTGCTGAAAATATCCCCAACTCAGCTCTACATCGTACCGCATTTTCACGTTGACTACAAGAATAAAATGTCGAAACTGCTGCCAACAATGTTATTAGGAATAAAACATAAACATCTGCACGTCCAGTGACAAGGAATCGAAGCTCCCGAACATTCTGCTTAAGTTAGTGCTAAAATTGGGCCATTACATTAATTTCCAAGGGAATAATTAAGGAAAGAAGTGTGTCAGTTCTACATAAATCACCTTGTACTATTTATTACACTAATTTACATTACAACAAACAACCAATTATATGTGACTTCCAATCGTATACTTATCAGTTTTATACATATGTATACTAAACAATTAGTTACATTACAAAGTGTATGCAAATTAGTGCCCTACGAACTCGGGTGAAAGCATACTACATTTTTCACACAGAACAGTAGTTTGAGAAAGATGCAATTTCCTTTACAATACCTCATGCTACTGTTTTAAGACCTAGAAAAATATTCACAATGCTTTTTGCTAGTAGAAGGGATGTATTTTTTTTTCTTCTTTTTTTGCATACTGGTTTTCATCCATTTCGATTCTTTGTCAATACCTATACAAATGTCATCTTTACCATCAAAAGAAGGCACTTCTTCATCATTTTATCAATTTCGAAGTCACTCAGTGATAGTTTATCATCATCTCAGTCAGAAAACAAGTCATCAATATTCGTACAGTCATCTTTTTTCGGCAAGTACCCCTGTCAAATATTTCTTTACCCTAAAATTAGAAACACAAAATGTTGCAGTTAATTGATTATTTAAACGCATCTTTTAAATACAACTTCCCCCCACAGCTTTGTGTAAATGTACAAGGAATTAGGTTACGATATAAGCCACAATATGAAATTTTACTTACCTGACCGGCACGCGGGTTTAACAGCTGGTGCAGTTCCAAGAGTAACCTTTTGTTGCCCTTGAGCTGTAGGCTCTACTATTGCTAAGACTCAACAAAACGAAACCTAAACAATTACTTGAAAGGTACTCACAATCAGGTGGCGATAATGTTTACTTTCTCTATACTCACTATGTACATAGTGAAAGAGAATGTATTGCAGTCCACCAAAACATTCGATACCGAGATTTCACCGCAAATATATGTTTTAGGATCCCCTGTATCCAAAAAAAGTATTTTCAGAAAAAGGTGCGTGTGTGTGTCCGTGTTTCTGAGAACACGATAAATCAAAAATGAAAAGTCGGTAAAATACTAATCTTGGTATTTAAGTTTAGTATCTTCCAGGGATTCGACACGAAGATTTTGAGAAAAATCCCCCACCCCAAACTACCCTTTACATGGAACTTTTTTTCGAAAATTTTGATTTTCAAAAAAATGGCTCTAACGATTTTGATTAAAATATCGTATATTAAAGTTATTTACCTGTCAAATAAAATGTATATTTTGAATTTTCCGGGAATAGCCTCTGAAGACTATTTATTCCGGATGAATTTTTCATAACTACTAAACCGTAAGGGATGGACGAAAACTTAACCCATAAAAAATGTAGAGCACGTTAAAACACACAATTTATGTTATAAACATATTTTTCGTGGAGTTGATCGTTTTTGAGATATTCCGTTTTCTTGGTGTCAGCTTTGAAAAACATACTTTTCTCATTCAGGAATTTGTCAGCTCCTGCCCATACAAACAAAGGAACATCAGTCACATAGCAACCAGCTCTTGGCTTTCACTTTAACTTATGGTACTCCCTTATTTCGCTTCTACTTACAATAAAGCAAGAAATAAGACTATTTCTGCTAATTTTTCTCGATTAGCATGAAATAAATAAAAGATAAGCTTATTAACAATAATAATTTACAGAGATTTGGAGAAATTCATGTGAATGGAACACATCAGATTTTTACTTTCTCTAGCCCCATACATACAATGTACATAGGGATAGTGAAATATTGTATTCCACACAAAAATTCGAAATCGAAATTTCACCGGAAATAAATGTTTTAGGACCCCCTGTATCCACAAAAAGCATTTTCAGAAAAAGGTCCGCGCGCGCGCGTGTGTGTGTGTCCGTGTGTCTGTGCACACGATAACTCCAAAACGAAAAGTAGCTAAAATACCAAACTTGATATTTACGTTTAGTATCTTCCAGGGCTGCTACACGAAGATTTTGAGAAAAATCAACCCACCCCAAACTACCCCGTACATGTAACTTTTTTCGAAAATTCTGATTTTCTTAAAAATGGCTCTAACGATTTTGATTAAAATTTCGTATATTAAATTTATTTAATGACTAATAAAGTGTATATCTTGAATTTTCTGGGAATAGCCTCTGAAGACTACTTTATTCTGGATGAATTTTATGGAATTTTGCATAACTGCTAAACCGTAAGAGATGGACAAAAACTTACAACAGAACAAATGTAGAGCACCTTAAAACACACAATTTATGTTACATACTTTTTTTCGTGGAGTTCATCATTTTTGAGTTGTTCCATGTTTTTTTGGTTTGAACTTTAAAAACATATTTTTCTCATACAGGAATTTAACATTTCAGGTCCATACAAACAAAGGAACTTCAGTAACATAGGAACCAACTTTTGACCATTAATTTAACCAACAGCACTCCTTTATTTCGCTTCTACTTACCAGGAAGCAAGTAATATTTCGGCTGACATTTTCTCGATTAGCATGAAGTAAATAGAAGCATAAGCTTTTTAACAATACTTTGTTGCAAAGATGTAGAGAAAGTCATGTGAATGTAACACATATTTTTTGGGTACCGTTTAACGCCCGCTTTAACTACTTATGGCACCGCATGCGGTGACACTTAATACATGAATGAAGATGGAGCACCTGTGGAATGCGATGGCGGGGGAAACAGAAGAACCAGGAGAAAACTCGCCCCAGTGGCGCTTTGTCCACCACAAATCTCACATGCGATCACTTGGTATCGAACCCATTCCGTCTAGGTGAGACGCGAGTGGTCGAACCACTCAGCCACGGCGCGGCCAGGTGGCGATAAGATAGGCTATTTATCCACTAGAGCAGTGTTTCCCAACCTTTTGAAGTTCACGGCACCCTTGGGAATAACATTAAACACCAGGGGCACCCTTCCTTGAATTAAAAGAAAATTAAGCTTAATATGTTAATTTATTGAAATATTATATAATAATAACGTACACCATAACATAATACAGTAAACTTTACTACAATCACTGAGTAAAAATACATCAATAAATTTTGTTCCATTAATGATTAATGTGAAATTTGTGATTGATGCTTAGAGCACAGATATGTGATGTCGGGTCTTACAGTTGACAGTGAAACACACAAATCATCCTCAAGGTTATTCAGTCTATTTCTTGCTTTGCATTTTGTCACCATAGCAGAGAGGGCTTGCTCGCATAGATTGTATGTTGAAAAGGGCAAAAGTGCGTTAATTGCTTTCTTCATTAGGTTAGGGTACTCCTCTCTCCGTTGAAGCCAAAAACTAGCCACGGACGCCTCACTCTTGGTGAACTTACCTTTGAGTGTGGAATCAGCGCAAAGATCAATAAATTCATCTCGTTCGCAAACAGTGAAATCTATTTCCTCTGCACTATCTTCGAAATCAAATGGTGAGACAACCCAGTCGAGATTCGTAGTGGAAATAGTTGGAAAGTACGCATCTATTGCATCTTGCAATCTTGATAAGTGATCGCAAATGCGGTCTTTCAGTTTACCCAGATTTTATCTCCTGCCACATTAAGAAGAGATGGAAAGTTCGACAAATCTCCTTTTTGAACTGCAGACTTCCAAGAACTAAGTTTTCTTTTAAAACCTTTCATTTTATTGGTTGAGGAGATTATTGTTTCATGTCGACCCTGCATCGAAACATTCATTTCATTCAGCTTATGAAAAATATCTGCCAGATACGACAGTTCAAAACACCAAGAATCACTTAGTAAGAGCTCATGAAATGTGTCTTGATTTTCATCCTTAAAAATCGTTTTTAGCTGTTCTTTAAGTTCGAGAAACCGGTTCAATACACGACCCTCCGACAACCACCTTACTTCTGTGTGAAGTAACAAAGAGGTATGAGCTGCATCCGTTGCGTGACATAACTGTTCAAAAATTCTGCACTTTAAAGGTCGAGACTTCATATAGTTCACCATTTTCACAACTTGGTTAAACACTTCAGCAAAATCTTCATTACACGCTTTCACGACTAATGCCTCTCTATGCAGAAAACAGTGAGTTATAATAATGTATGGATTTTCATTGAGAGCTCTGGCAGTAAAACCTTTAATTTTCCCATCATAGATGGTGCACCATCTGTACATATACCACAACAGTCTTTCCATGAAAGATCATGGTCATTGAGATAGGAATTAATAGAAACGAAAATATCATGGCCTATGGTTGTAGTCTCCAGCGGTCTACAGAACAGAAACTGTTCACTAATATCTTTTTCATCAATATATCTGATAAAACCAAGGAGTTGCGGTTTGTCACCAATATCGAGACTCTCATCTACTTGCAAAGCAAATGTTCTATAAGTTTTTATTTTCTCCGTGACTTGTTCGTTGATATTGCATTGACATTTCAGCTATCCTGAGACTGATTGTGTTGTTGGACAGAGGAACTTTCGAAATTTGATTAGTTGCTCCTTCACCAAGTATTGTTGAAACTATAACTTGACATGCAGGGCCAATGATTTCCTCTCCAAGAGTATGAAGTTTCTTTTTTTTAGCTATCAGTTCTGCTACTTTAAATGAGGCTTCAAGAGCAGTATCACCTATGGTCATTCTCTTTACCATTCGCACAGCTGTTTTCTTCTCCCCTTCTAATATATGTGAAAAATACATTACACTTTTCTGTGACACACTAGGATGCTTTGTTGTAAGATGCCGCTTCAGTTTGCTAGGCACCATGGCCTCGTTGCTAAGTGTTTCGCCACAAACTAAACACACAGGGATAAGGTTTTCCTCGTTGTTATTCCACTTAAATCCATACGCTAAGTAACTCCTGGTATGTTCTTTTCTTTCGTTTGTCTTCTTTATGTGGTGAATTCGACGGTCCGGGAGAAACTGTAAGATTTGGCTTCTTAAAGCAAGCTGTAGGAGCCGACTGTTCACTTTCACTGTCCTGGCGTTTACGTTTAACAATGAACTTATCCAAAGCTAAATACTGTGAATCAACGCGAGGAAGACAACTGAAAGCGCCAAGCGGCGTACACTTTTAAATATTCATCTGTCGAAGTCTCGGGAATGTTCGTGAGGAAGCGAGTAGTCTCGGGAATGTTCGGCAGGGTATAGCTGTAATGCCATCTGTGGGATACTAGTATAACTGAACTATTGAAATGAATCGACCACTATCACCCTCTGCCGTGCATGAGAGTAATTGGTTTGACTTATTTTATTTCAAGACCTTACAAGACTTAAGGCTTCAGTAGAAGGTATTTTTTTTTCTTTGTGTCAATATCTCGCGGCACCCCTTAGCTAATCACACGGCACCCTAGGGTGCCGGGGCACACCGGTTGGGAACCGTTGCACTAGAGGATCAAATGTAACTCTGGTGTATAAAATAAACCAGCGCGCCCGCTCTAGGATTTAATGGTGTAACAAATAAAATGGATAATTAGGATACAACAGAAAATTATACTATCAAATTCTAAAATTCATGTCCACTGATGGGCCCAACCATTAATTCTAGAGTTTCCATGTCTATATATGAATGGAAGTCAACTTTCCATATCAGTATATCTGGGGTTCCAGCCCTGGCCATGCTATCGATTTTTACTTTCTCTATACGTACTATGTACATAGTGTATAGAGAAGGTATTGCACTCCACCAAAAAATTCGATACCGAGATTTCACCGGAAATATATGTTTTAGGGTCCCCTGTATCCAAAAAAAGTATTTTCAGAAAAAGGTCCATGTGTGTGTGTGTGTCCGTGTGTCAGTGTGCCAGTGTGTCCGTGTGTCTGTGAACGCGATAACTCAAAAACGAAAAGTCGGTAAAGTAGCAAACTTGGTATCTAAGTTTAGTATATTCCAGAGATGCGACACGAAGAATTTGAGATAAATGGCCCACACCAAACTACCCTTTACATGGAACTTTTTTTTGAAAGTTTTTATTTTCTCAAAAATGGCTCTAACGATTTCAATTAAAATATCGTATATTAAAGACAAATAAAATGTATACTTTTAATTTTCTGGGAATTGCTTCTGAAGATTACTTTAATCCGGGTGAATTTTACGGAATTTTACATATCTGCTAAACTGTAAGAAATGGACAAAAATTTACCAAACAAAATTGTAGAGCACATTAAAACACACAATTTATGTTCTTTAAATTTTTTTCGTAGAGTTGATACTTTTTCAGATATTACTTATTTTTGGTTTTGATTTGAAAAACTTAACTTTTCTCATACAGGGACTTGTCAACTCCTGTTCATATAAAGGAACTTCAGTCACATAGCAACCAGCTTTTGACTATCACTTTAACCTATGGTATTCCCTTATTTCGCTTCTACTTACAAGGAAGCAAGTAATAAGACTATTTCTGTTAATTTTTTCTGGATTAGCATGCAGTAAATAGAATCATAAGCTTTTTAATAATAATTTGTTGCAGAGATGTAGAGAAAGTCATGTGAAAGGAACACATCCGAGTTTTGCTAGTCAAATTTAACTTTCTAGCACAGTTCTGCATCTGAAAATGTGTGAAAGGATATAGTGTTATTCCACGGTGCTTTCTAAGACAGTTAGGTTCACTGTTGGCCAAAAAAGATTAAGATTCCATTTTAATGTGTTTGAGGTTCCAAAGCTGTAACTTGTCCCAGATGCGTGAGCTAATCTGCTTCAAAGAGATCGGCTGATTTGACGTCTAGTAGAATAATGCCTTTAGTGACGTCAAGAAACAATAGATTCTCTAATAATCTGATGTAATCAACATTATAGATTCGATATGAGGAGTATGTCAAAAGCTTCACGCGTCAAACGGCGTGTTGTGCTCTCGAAGCGAGGACAGTGATAGCATCAGCAATCGAGATATTTGGGTTTTCGTACACAAACAGCCACCTATGGCACATCAGTTACCTCTCTAATTACTGTAAATTAACTCATATATGTGTGTATATGAGACACTTGGAGAACTTAATAGATATTGGTTTAATTGTTTTTCCACACAAGCCATGTGTAGGACAGGAGTTGGATAGGTAGAGTCAGACTGAAGAATTCAATGTCAAAGCCGGGATTTGAACCACGGATCTATCTCCCGATTTCTAGCCGGTTGCTCTGCCACCGAGCTACCATGGCAACATGCCGAAAGAGCATTAAATTTCTCAACTGACTCGCATGTTTCCCGGTAAACCACAAGGAGTTCTCAAATTATTTTCAGATGTCAACCCCAATGCTGACCTACACTGTTTCAAGTACTTTAGGCCCAGGATTCATTTTATAGCCAACTATTATGGTCAACAGGTATTGGAATAATTGTTTTTTCACACAAGCCGTGTGTAGGACAGGAGTTGGATAAGTACATGATAGAGATTGTTCAAATTTTCCTGACGCTCCAAATGCGCAAAACAGGAGAAATGAGAATAAGTGATGACAGTAGTGGTGTAGCAAGGAACCACATATACAACTCACAGTCCATGTAGCACTGTCTCTTATTCTGCAAGTTATTACATCACCACTTACCGCATTCAACTGATGCATTTGATTCAAACAGTTCTCTTGAACTCGGTGCGACTGCATTAATAGTGACGTAACAATGAAAAGGTAACAAGGAAAATAGTATAACAGCTAATTTTTCTTCTGTGTCTGTAGGGTATCTTACACTATTCATTGCAGTAATATCTTTACGAAAATACCATCACTCTACTCATAATATAATACTTAATTTGTAAAACAATGTTCAATATACTTTTCAAGGAATAAGTTTAAATTGTTTTCGTGATTTCAGAAGTAGCCCAAAAATTCGCAAATCGCCTCAATTAAAAATCTGTCGGAAAATCGATATTTTAGTAGCCCAAACCGCGATTTTTCGCCCAATCTGGCAACACTGTTCCGGAGCATGGGGCTGTAATGACGATTTAAAAGGCCTTTATCCCAGTACACTTAGGTGTAAATCTGTGTGTAAAACGGAATTACTTTGCAGCAATAATACAGGAGACCCAACGAACATGAAATATTCTGAAAATATTTGTTTTGAACCTAAAAGTCAAACAGTACAATGCAAGGTGTTTCGCGACGCTTTTTCAGCTATCTCGATGGGTTCGTGAAGCTTATAATTACTGTTTCTGGGGTACGGCAAACTGCGGAATAATGAGGGAATTCGGGGCACTTAGTGAAACGATAGAGTGCAAAAACAGAGCAGTCAAATATTGGTTGAGAAGCGTTCACGGGAACCAATCTCTAATTAGGACAGTCTGCTACCGTGAAGACTTGCGAATGGAAGGTAAATCGACGTGGGCATCAAAATTAAAGAAAGGGTTGGAAACCATTGGGATGGTATACATTTGATTTGACGGGGCAGGCAAATAGGCGGAGTATTTGGAGAAAAATTAGAACCGCCTATGTGATATTGTCAGACAACAAATAATTGCGCAATGCACGGAGAAGGTTTAATTGGAAGTGCAGTCTGGGCTAAAATCGGAGTGGGGTATGGAGCAATACATCAAAGCAGGTACCAAACTCATTAGAGAGGGGCTCGCGTGGATTAGACTAGGAGCATGGAGGAGCACAAAAATTGCTGATGAGAATGGTACGAGAATCTGTCCCATTTGCGAGGAGGAAGAGTTGTGGACCCACATCTTGGCAAGATTAAGGGATACGGAGGAATGGCGGGAAAAATATTTACCGCGATTCTTTACCACCGCGAATGTATAGCTAGAAGCATGTTGGACGCTACTGGCAGGCACGGAAGACGTGGACGGGCTAGGTAAATTTATACTTAAAGCAAGACAACTGAGATCTGCGGAGGCTGCCAATAGCGGTGGGGGGGAGGGATAAAAACACAAAACACCCAAACTAAAGTCACTACAATGTTTTTACATATATATATATGTAAAAGGTAACACATACTATATATATATATATATATATATATATATATATATAGTAAATATCGCACCCCAGGATCCTCATCAAAATAAAAAGTGTATTTTTCTTTAGATTTTATTGCGAAATGGTTGCTGCATTACGGAAGCAGCATTAATTTTTCCTTAAAGTTTAATTTCCGAAACAGTTCATTCTTGTATAAACAGTGAAATGTTTCATGGAAGTACGAGAGCGATGTATTAAACATATATATTAGGAATAAAGATGCCAAATTTTCAAACACAAATTACTTATTTCTGAACATAGTCCCTTTTCAGACATATACACTGCTCCCAAATTTCTTCCATTTTAACCCTTCCAAATAGGAATTATGAAATTTTCATGTTATCTACATTTTGATCCATTGAGTAATTCCTTCATATTTGGAAGCTAGAAGATATCGCATAGGGCCAGACCGACAGCAATTCATAACATAATGTTTGCAATTTGGCAGCGACCACTCCGTATGAATGTGCTTGTGCGTTGTGCCAACTTTCTTCATCGCCAATGGAGCCGTGACTTCTTTAACTTCTTGTCGAATAGGGTCAATAATTCATGGCGTTATTTTCCATTAATCGTTTCTCCTTGTTCTAAGAAATGAGTATGGCGCCCTTTGCATCTCAAAAAAACTTGTGTGTTCCAATCACATGACTTTCTCTTCATCTCTGCAACAAATTATTCTATTTACTTCATCTAATAGAAAAAAATTTGCTGATATAGTTTTTTATTACTTGCTTCCTTGTTAGTAGAAGCGAAATAAAGGAGTACCATAAATTAAAGTGATAGTCAAAAGCTGGTTGCTATGTGACTAAAGTTCCTTTGTTTGTCTGGACAGGAGTTGACAAATTCCTGAATGAGAAAAGTATAAGCTTTCTAAAGCTGAAACCAACATCAAGAAATATCTAACAAACGATCAACTCCACGAAAAAAATGCATATTACATAAATTGTGTGTTTTAACGTGCTCTACATTTTCTTTGCGGTAAGTCTTTGTCTATGTCTTACGGTTTAGCAGTTATGCAAAATTCCGTAAAATTCATCCAGAATAAAGTAATCTTCAGAGGCTACTCTCAGAAAATTCAAGATATACATTTTATTTGTAAGATAAATGTCTTTATTATACGATATTTTAATCAAAATCGTTTAAGCCATTTTGAAGAAAATCAAAATTTTCGAAAAAACTACAATGTAAAGGGTAGTTGGGAGTGGGGGTTGCATTCTTGAAAGATACCAAAGCTAAATACCAAGTTTGGTTTTTAACGGTCTTTTCGTTTTTGAGCTTGCTACCCACAGACACACACACACAAATACACACAGACAGACACACACACGGACATTTTTCTAAAAATGTTTTCTTTTATTCCGGGTGTCTCAAAACATGCACTTCCGGTGAAATCTCGGTATCAAATTTTTAGGTGCATTAAAATACCTTCTCTATGCAATGTGTACATCGTACGTGTAGAGAAAGTGAAAATCATAATCCCTTTTCCCGGCGATGAGCCAGCTTGCCAAGGAGATTCACCGGTAGCAATCTATTGTTTCAATTATTGCTTAGTTTCTGGAGCATAATGATAAACCCAGGTCTCATTGACCATGAAACCTCTTCGTAAAACATCCTTCGGATTTCGCTCTAAACAGAGCTGCGAAGAAGGAGAGATACATGCTGTAAACTATGAGAAACCACGGCATCCATCGGGCTGACTTCATATTATTTTTTATGTCCAGCTAATCATGCAAATATGAATTACGTTCCGGTCGACACACCTATGGCTTCTACCACTTCGCGAACGTTCTTTTGACTATCAGTCAGAAATATATCGTGGACTTTTTTCCAATGATTTTCTCTGGGGTATATCTCCAAGTTTCTTAGGCGTTCCTCATCAGAAACGGATGTTCGAATACGTTTAAAATGGTAGAATCAATATTTTAAGTCCTCATATACGTGAGAAACAGAATTCAATTTCGTGTTCATCTTCGTGCAATTTTGATAGAAAAAAGAATCACTGAACAGCACTTAATCCGTGTTAACGAAAACAGGTTGAGCCACTGAATTAAATGCCTGCCAATTGCAAGTTAAAATATGAATTAGTACTAAATTTTGTTTCGATGACGTGTAGCAAATGAGAGTACCTGCTTGCCATAGCAACACCATTTTGAAACACTGTAAGTATTGAAACACTCTCGTATCTAAATACCAAACATTTCTATTTGATGTCTACATTAAACAGTAAAAGAGCATAAGTATTTTAATGTGTAAAACTGAATATTACAGAGATATCGTAATTTGCAGTTATCTGATAAAATGAGTTAGATATCGAAAAGTTTCATTTAAATATTCAGTAAATTTCATATGCAAATGTGTAGCACATTGAAATATCAAAACCATAGCTGGGAAATTAATTACTCGGGTCCGTTTGCGTTTACCAACTGAGCATTTCCCGTACTCACTCCCATTTCCCCCCCCCCCCCGTTATTATATTAGAATAAAACAAAGCATTTCCTGACCTACACACGGCTTCCATGAAAAAACAACAATGAAATTAAGTAAATGAATACACTTATCTGAGGCGAGATTTTATTTATTAGTCTGACCCATAAATGAGTTTGCCAAGTGACATACAATAATATACATTCAGAGGTTTTTAACAAAACAAGTTATAAGTGAGTATTACAAAAAATATTTTATCATACGATATAATAGTTATATAAAATTAAGCTATGAGAACAAATTGTAACAGATTATAAAACATGTGTAACAATAAAAGCTACAACAATAAAAGAGAAAAAAACTACAAAAAATAAAGTGATTTATAAACTATAATATATTTTACGTTCTATTCAAACCATATAAATGATTTCGAAAAATGGCTACGGAATGTTTTATGATGTTTTCCGTGATTGCTTGTTCCACACTTCTGTTAATTTTATATTTTGCTTTCTTTACAAGTACTATGTATATAATGTATAGAGAAGGTATTGCACTCCACCCAAAAATTCGATACCGAGATTTCATTGGAAATATATATTTTAGGGTCACTTGTATCCAAAAAAAGCATTTTCACAAAAACGTCTTTATGTGTGTGTGTATGTGACAGTGTGCCCATGTGTCTGTGAACACAACTCAAAAATGAAAAGATACCAAACTTGCTATTTAACACATCAGATTTTTACTTTCTCTACACGTATTATGTACATAGTGTATAGAGAAGATATTGCACTCCACCAAAAAATTCCATACCGAGATTTCACCGCAAAAATATGTTTCAGGATCCCCTGCATCCAAAAAAGTATTTTCAGAAAAAGGTTCGCTAAAATACCACACTTTGTATTTAAGTTTAGTATATTCCTGGGATGCGACACGCAGATTTTGAAAAAAAAATCTTATATTAAAGATATTTATCTGACAAATAAACTGTATATTTTGAATTTTTTGGGAATAGCCTCTGAAGGCTACTTCATTCTGAGTGAGTTTTACGGAATTTTGCATAACTGCTAAACCACAAGAAATGAACAAAAACTTACTACACAAAAAAATGTAGAGCACATTAAAACACATATTTTATGTTGTATTCATTTTTTTTTCGTGGAGCTGATCGTTTTTGAGATATTCCTTCTCTTTGGTTTCAGCTTTGAAAAACTTAACTTTTCTCCTACAAGAGTTTGTCAACTCCTGTCCATACAAATAAGGCAACTTCAGTCACACAGCAACCAGCTTTTGACTATCGCTTTAACCTATGCTATTCCCTTACTTCTCTTCTACTTACAAGGAAGAAAGTAATAAGACCATTTCTGCTATTTTTTTCTCGATTAGCATGAAGTAAATAGAAGCATAAACTTTTTGACAATAATTTGTTGCAGAGATGTAGAGAAAGTCATGTGAGTGGAACACATCAGATTTTTTATGCCTGTGAAGCATAGTGGTTGTTTCTCAAAGCTGGAAAATACTTGGGACTGTGTTCTACAAAGATGAGAAGAAGAAGAAGAGAGTGTCACAAATGGTCGAGATTGGTGCAGCGGAATAATACCTCTTCCGCAGTTATCATGTATTCATCGTTATCAATATCATATGTTTTTAATTTTGTTGTTGTTAATCACTCCACTGAATTTTAAGTGAAAAAAAATCTTACCAATCTTAAATACCAAGTTTGGTATTTAACGACCCATTCGTTTTTGAAATATGCTGTCCACAGACACACACACACACACATACACGGACTTTTTTCTGAAATTGCTGTTTTTGGATTCAGGGGGAACCAAAACATGTATTTCCGGTGAAATCTCGGTATCGGATTTTTTGGGCGGAATGCAATAACTTCTATACATTATGTACATAGTACGTGTAGAGAAGGCAATTAAGCTTTCATTGATTAGTTTATTGATTTTCTAAACAACTGTCCAGTTCTCCATTAAGTAGCACCTGGCAATAGCAAGTGGTATATTTTTCGGTGTATATGTTATTGACATAGTTCTTAGGTGTCAATTCGGCAGGAAATGCAGTTTTGAGTCATAAATGGAGCCATGCTACGTGAATAGATTTCCAGCAATGCTCTCAGTGAGAGGACCGGTACTCTCGAATTGAGAGATATGCGAAAATATAACCGAATTGAACAGTATTCCTTAAGGGAGGTTCCTCGCACAGTCCATTTTCGCCGCTGACCGGACATCTGCTGCATCATAGCATAGTAGGATGTCCCGAAAAGCATTTGTTATTCATAAACTTCTTCATACAAAACTGGATGCCTGTTACTCGGACATCTCTTAATCCTTTGTTGCCTGTCGGTACCTATAAGTTCCGCTTGTTTTAAGCGTAACTATACAAATAGGATTAATTTCATGATGTACTAACCTTCAACCATAAACGACAAGAATCAAGGCTGTTTTATATTGTAAAAATCTGATGTGTTACACTCACATAACTTTTTCTAGCTGCTCTGCAAAACTCCTACAAAAGATTATTCTTCTTTGTACACAATGCTAATCAAGATAAATGTTAGCAGAATGTTATTACTTAGTTCCTTATAAGTAGAAGGGAATAAGGGAATGCACTATGCTAAAGTGGTTGACAAATGTTTTAAAAGCTGTTGTTATGTGATTGTCATTTCAAATTACTTCTTTGCTTGGCCAGGAGTAGAACAGACATTTCCTGTGTGAGAAAAGTTTAAGTACTTAACAACTGAAACCAATAACAAGGAACATCTCGAAAACTTTTACCTCCACAGCAAAAACGTAAAGGACAAAAATTGTGTCTTTTGTCATGAGGTACATTTTTTGACTAGTAGGTTTTTTTTTTTTTTTTTTTTTTTTTTTTTTGCTATCTCTTACGGTTTGGCAGTTAAGCAAAATTCAGCAAAATTCATCGAGAATAAAGAGGTCTTCAGAGGCTATTCCCAAAAAGTTCAAGATATACATTTTATTTCGGACATAAATAGCTTTAATATACGCAAATTTATTCAAAATTGTTAGAGCCATTTTTAAGAAAATAAAAACTTTCGAAGTTTTTTTCTATGTAAAGGTTAGTTTGTAGTGGGGGATTTTTTTTTTTTGAAAATCTTCGTGTAGCATCCTTGGAAGATACTAAACCTAAATATTAAGATTGGTATTTAACGATCTTTTTGTTTTGGGACAATGCTGTCCACAGACACACACAAACGGACCTTTTTTTAAAAAAAATGCCTTTTTCGGAATCAGGGGACCCCAAAACATATATTTCCGGTGAAATCTCGGTATTGAATTTTTGGGTGCATTACAATACATTCTCTATTCCTATGTACATTGTACATATAGGACTAGAGAGAGTAAAAATATACAGACTTTTTGCCCTAAGATTGCATTGATTTTTTTTAAATAAATAAAAGAGAAAATCGACATAGCTGTAAACAAATGCAAGCCCATTAACTTCCAAGCATCACACCTATTATTTTACTTGGGCCCTCCCCGTCATTTACCAGAATCACTGGGATTTGAACTTGTTCTCCATAGCATGTCGGTCTTAGTTGCATAAGAAATGTGGTACGCACATCTAAGTTTCATTTGTAAGTAAACGCGTACTAAAATTTACAAACATTTTATCTTTGAAATAGTTCCTTTTATATTTCACATCCTGTTAAGAGATACTTGCTCGACCGAAGAACCCAAACAACTGGAGTAAATATGAAAAATATATTAAAAACATAATCAATAATAAAAACAATTCGAGATAACGAGGAGTAGATGTGACAGTAGCCATTATGTGGACAGGCATAGTGTACAAACTAAACATAGTTTACAATATATGCAGTACATTTCATTAAAGACATTTCGTTACACTATTTTTATAACATATTAAACAATAAAATACTATGAAATTTATCTTTAAGAAAAATAGTACCGGTGTTTATTATTTTATATATTTAGGCTAAGTATGGCTGGGATAAAAGCAACTTACAACATATACAGTAGATATTAAGTATAGATATATGCATACTTATTTTCCCACAAATAAGCCGAAAATGATGTATTTAACTCATTTCAATTTAGTATAACTTAATAACTGTTACATATTAATTATACATATATCTATTTCTGCCGTTGCATAAGACCTCCCTGCCTTTCTGCTTCTACCATATCATCAATATTTGTTATTTTTGTTTGAATACTCTTTGCAAGTCGTAAAGCAAATTTTACCTTTTAATTACTACGCCCACTTTTCGATTATTGTTTAGTATTAACACAGTCAACATCAAAAAATTACAGTACGATATAAAGTACTATGCTTACGTCTACAAGTTGGTATATTTTTGTTGTTTCATTATTTGCCAAACTTATTTGCATGGCAAGGCTTATGCTGACGAATAAACTTAAGGTTTAACATTTTTCGTGTACACATTAAAAACTTATACCATTATCTTATGTCGTGATAAAATGTGATTCTCCTGTACAGGGTGGAAGCCAGTTGATATTGGAGACATGGTGACGTGAACATTTTCCACCTCGCTCCTCATTACGCTTTTCAAACTCGTTTGCTCATTACTTGACGATATTGATATTATTTATACATCTATCAAATAGCCACAAAACCTCTAATAAATTTGAAAAATCTTAAGCGATTTTTTTGGAGGCTTGCCTTCGGTAAATGTCTAATATTTTCGTATAAGTAAATGAAATACAATAAGCGAGAAAGAAGTTGTTAAATAAAACACCCATCTCATAACTTAAAGCACTAGATACTAAAACGTATAAAAGTCTTATGTGTCTTATTCACATGACTTTCTCTACATCTCTGCAGCATTTCATACTTAAAAAGCTTTTACCTCTATTTGCTTCATACTAATCAAGAAAAAATTAGCAGAAATAGACTTATTACTTGCTTCCTTGTAAGCGAAATAAGGGAGTGCCATAGGTTAAAGTCATAGTCCAAAGATGGTTACTATGTGACTGAATTTCCTTTGTTTGTATGGACAGGGGTTGACAAAATCCTGTATGACAAAAGATATACATTTTATTTGTGATAGAAATGGCTTTAATATGAGGTATTTTAATCAAATGCGTTAGATCCATTTTTAAGAAAAACAAAATTTTCGAAAACCTTTCCATTTAAAGGGTAGTTTGAGGGGGGGGATTTTCTTGGAAATCTTCGTGTCGCATCCATGGAAGATATCAAATCTAAATACCAAGTTTGGTTTTCAACTGTCTTTCCATTTTTGAGCTATGCTGACCACAGACACACACACACGTACACAAAGACACACACACTCAGACAGACACACACGGGAATGTTTCTAAAAATTCTTTTTTTGGATTCAGGGGGTCTAAAAACATATTATATTTCCGGTGAAATTTCGGTATCGAATGCAATATATCGTATCGGTACAATATAATACCTTCTCTATGCACTAAGTATATAGTATGTATAGAGAAAGTAAAAACGTATAAAAACGTGAGATGTAGTAGATATTCTAAAATATTTAATGACCAATGAATATCCTTATTTTTATAAAAGAATCTGACAGTCATTCACATCGCTGTCCCTAGCTGTTCTACTTGAAAATGAACATTTTCATATGCCAAACTACTGTTTACAAGGAAAACTTTCTTGAAAATATTTTTTTTTTATCCCAAACTACTATTTACATTGAACATTTTCTTGAAAATAAAAATCTTCATATTCCAAGCTTCTGTTTACATTGAACACATTTCTAAATCTTTTTTTTCTCAAAAAAGCTGTAATGATTTAAATTTAAATACCATTTACATTTAATATATTCCTATTATATGGGAATACGCACAGCAGTCTTCTGTATTTGGAAGAAATTAATTTTGTAAATCTAATGAGCGAGATTAAAACGTACTATAAACCACAAATGAGAAAACCTTCAGAGACACATTTAGTTTAAAGAGCATTTTTGAACCACTATCTATTTTCAACATATTCGTCATAATCGGTTTAAGCATTTCAATGTCGTGTCATTTTAAGGTGCTGTAGCAGCTCAGTTGGTTCTCGTATTAGCTTGGAATATCTCAGTCAAATGTAAAGTATAAAAGCTTTTAAAGTTTGAACTATCATGAAGGGCAGCCTGTACCCTCATTGCTACCTACAAGTAACGTGTAATGAAGCTAATCCTTCAACGGTTTATTTCGACTAACATTATATATATAAAAAAATTCTTATGTGTTCCATTCACATGACTTTTTCTGCATCTCTGCAGAAAATTATTGTTAAAAAGTTAATGCCTCTATTTACTTCATGTTAGTCGAGAAGAAATAGCAATAATAGTGTTATTACTTGCTTCCTTGTAAGTAGAAGTGAAATAAGAGAGTACCATAGAGTAAAACGGTAGTCAAAAGCTGGTTACCATGCGACTAAAGTTCCTTTGTTTGTATGGACAGGATTAGAAAAATTCCTGTATGAGAAAAGTTTAAGTTTATCAAAGCTGAATCTAAAATTAAGGAAGATCTCAAAAACGATCAATTCCACGAAAAAATGTAGATAACATGAATTGTGTGTTTTAACATGCTCGAAATTTTTGTGTGGTAAGTTTTTGTCCATCTCTTACGATTTAGCTGTTATGCTAAATTCCGTAAAATTCATTCAGAATAAAGTAGTCTTCAGAGGCTATTCCTAGAAAATTCAAGATTTACATTTTATGTGGCATTTTAATGAAAATCGTTACAGCCAGTTTTTAGAAAAACAAAATGTAAGAAACTTTTTCCATGCAAAGGGTAGTTGGGGATAGGGGCATTTTCTTGAAAATCTTCCTGTCACATCTTTGGAAGGTACTAAACTTAAATACCAAGTTTGGTATTTTACGGACTTATCGTTTTTGAGTTATCGTGTTCACAGACACATAGACACACAGGCACACGCGCACACACAGGCCTTTTTGTAGAAATGGTTTTTATGGTTTCAGGGGCCTCAAATGATGTATTTCCGGTGAAATCTCGGTATCGAATTTTTGGGTGGAGTGCAATACCTTTTCTACACATTATCTACATAGCACGTATGGAGAAAGTAAAAATAAGTTTTAATAACAATAGTTTGTGAACATGCAGACAAATATTATGTTTTATGTGGGAACAACACACTTTGACATATGTATGAAAAAGGATAAGCAGAAAATGAAGAGAGTAAGTAAAGAAATGCAGAGCACTGAGAAAGCCAAACCTCTGAAACCCAAGAAACCAGAAAGTGAAGATGACATGGATAGGTTATTAGATCGTGCAAACGCAATGGCACCAACGACCAAAGAAGAATGGGAAAAGAGACAAAGCATTGTTAGAAAAGTTTATGATGAAGAGACTGGGACATCCATGAACAAGGTGCTGGGCATATGTGAAGCCTCAGTATTTCTCCCTCCAATATTGACATATGTAACAGTTAATCGTAATGTAACATTTGTCAGATGTTCTAATTTCATCTACTTGCGGTGTCCGACTGATGAACAACGATATAAGATTGTATCGAAATGCTGCAGATGTTCTAGTTTCATCTACTTGCGGTGTCCGACTGATGAACAACGATATAAGATTGTATCGAAATGCTGCAGATGTTCTAGTTTCATCTACTTGCGGTGTCCGACTGATGAACAACGATATAAGATTGTATCGAAATGCTGCAGATGTTCTAGTTTCATCTACTTGCGGTGTCCGACTGATGAACAACGATATAAGATTGTATCGAAATGCTGCAGATGTTCTAGTTTCATCTACTTGCGGTGTCCGACTGATGAACAACGATATAAGATTGTATCGAAATCCTGCAGATGTTCTAGTTTCATCTACTTGCGGGGTCCGACCTAATGAACAACGATATAAGATTGTATCGAAATGCTGCAGATCACCAATATGCATAGCTATTATTGACCATTAGCCTCTTCAAGAATTTCATTTTTACTTTCTCTACACGTACTATGTACATAGTGTATAGAGAACGTATTGTAATGCACCTTAAAACTAGATACCGAGATTTCACCGGAAATATATATTTTGAGACCCCCTGAATCAAAATGGCATTTTTAGAAAAATGTACTTGTGTGTGTCTGTCTGTCTGTCTGTCTGTCTGAGTGTATCTGTGGGCAGCATAACTCAAAAACAAATGGACCGTTAAAAACTAAACTTGGTATTTATGTTTGGTATCTTCCAAGGAAGCGACACGAAGATTTGCAAGAAAATCCCCCCACTCCAAATTACTCTTTACATGGAAGACATTTTGAAATTTTTGATTTTCCTAAAAATGGCTCTAACAACTTTGATTAAAATATCGTATATTTAAATATTTACTTACACAATAAAATACACATCTTGAATTTTCTGGGAATAGACTCTGAAGAGTAGTTTATTCTGGATGAATTTTACGGTATTTTGAATAACTGCTAAACCGTAAGATATAGACAAAAATGTACTACACAAAAACTGTAGAGCAGGGTAAAACGCACAATTTATGCTATATATTTCTTTCGTAGAGATAATCGTTTTTTGAGACATTCCTTGTTTTTGGTTTCTGCTATGAAAAACTTATTCCTTTCTCATACAGGAAGTTTCAACTGCTGTCCATACAACAAAGAAACTTCAGTGGCATAGCAACCAGCTTTTGGCTATCACTTTAACTTATGGTACTACCTTATTTCGCTTCCACTTACAAGGAAGCAAGTAATAAAACTATTTCTGCTAATTAGCACGAAGGAAATAGAAGCATACTCTTTTTAACTAGAACTTGTTGCAGAGATGTAGAGAAACTCATGTGAATGGAACACATGAGATTATTTTTTGGTTAGCATTAAGTAAATAGAACAATAATCTTTTTAACAATAATTTGTTGCAGGGATGTAGAGAAAGTCATGTGAATGGAACACGTCAGATTTCTTTCTCTACACGTACTATGTACATAGTGTATAGACAAGGTTATTGCACTCCACCCAAAAATTCGATTCTGAGATTTCACGGGAAATATGTGTTTTAGGGTCCCCTGTATCAAAAAAAAATCTAATGTGTTACACTCACATGACTTTCTCTAGCTGCTCTACAAACCTCCTACAAAAGATTATTCCTCTTTGTACTTAACGCTAATCGAGATAAACATTAGCAGAATGTTCTTATTACTTAGTTCCTTATAAGTAGAAGGGAATAAGGGAATGCGATATGCTAAAGTGATTGTCAAATGTTTTAGAAGCTATCATTTTGCGATTGCCATTGCAAATCACTTCTTTGCTTGGCCAGGAGTAGAACAAAAGAAAAACGGACATTTCCTGTCAGAAAAGTTTAAGTAATTCACAATTGAAACCAATAACAAGAAATATCTCAGAAACGGTTACCTCCACAACAAAAACGTAAAGGACATAAACTGTGTGTTTTGTCGTGATGTACATTTTTGTTTTGTGAGTTTTTTCTATCTCTTACGGTTTAGCAGCTAAGCAAACTTCATTCAGAATAAAGAGGTCTTAGGGGGCTATTCCCCAAAAAATTAGATATATATTTTTATTTCGGACATAAATAGTTTAATATACGGGAATTTAATCAAAATCGTTAGAGCCAATTTAAATTTTCGAAATTTGTTCCATGTAAAGGGTAGTTTTTAGTAGGAGGATTTTTTTGAATATCTTCGTGTCGCATCCTTGGAAGATATTAAACCTAAATACCAAGTTTGGTATTTAACGGTCTTTTCGTTTTTGGGCTAGGCTGTCCATAGACACACACACAGACAGACATACAGACACACATACGGACCTTTTTTTAAAAATGATCATTTTCGGACTCAAGGGACCCCAAAACATATATTTCCGGTGAAACTTCGGTATCGAATTTTTGGGTGCATTACAATAGCTTCCCTATCCCTATGTACATTGTACATATGAGGCTAGAGAAAGCATTTTCAGAAAAAGGTCCTGTGTGTGTCCGTGTTTCCGTGTGCCCGTGTGTCAGTGAACACGATAACTCAAAAACGAAAAGTCGGTAAAATACCAAACTTGGTATTTTAGTTTATTATCTTCCAGGGCTGCGACACGAAGATTTTGAGCAAAATCCCGCCACCCCAAATTACCCTTTACATGGAACTTTTTCGAAAACTGTTTAACCATAAGAGATGGACAAAACTTACAACACAAAAAATGTAGAGCACCTTAAAACACACGATTTAATGTGTATACATTTTTTCATAGAGTTGACTGTTTTTGTGATATTTCTTTTTTTTGTTTCAGCTGTGAAAAACTATACTTTTATCATACAGGAATTTGTCAACTCCTGTCCAAACAAACAAATGAACTTCAGTCACATAGCAACCGGCTTTTGGCTATCACTTTAACCTATGGCACTCCCTTATTTGGCATCTACCTACTAGGAAGCAAGTGATATAATTATTTCTGCTAATTTTTTCTCGATTACCATGAAGTAAATAGAAGCATAAACTTTATAACATTAATTTTTCGCATAGATGTAGAGAAATCCTGTGAATGTAACTCATCCGATTTTTATTTTCTCTACATGTACTATGTGCATAGCGTATAGAGAAGGTAATGCACTCCACCCGAAAATTGGATACCGAGATTTCACGGGAAATATATGTTTTAGGGTACCCTGTATCCAAAAAAAAAAAAAAAGAATTTTCAGAAAAAGGTCCATGTGTGTCCGTTTTCCGTTTGTGCAAGTTTCAGTGTGTCCGTATGTCTGTGAATACGATAACTCAAAAATGAAGTCGGTAAAATACCAAAATAAACATTTAAGTTTAGTATCGTCCAAGAATTCGACACGAAGGTTTTGAGAAAAATCCCTCCACACCAAACTATACTTTATATGGAATTTTTTTCAAATATTTTGATTTTCTTAAAAATGGCTGTAACAAATTTAATTAAAACATCGTAAATTAAAGATATTTACCTGACAAATAAAATATATATCCCTAATTTTTTGGGAATAGGCTCTAAAGACCACGTTATTCTGGATGAATTTTACAGAATGTTGCATAACTGCTAAACCGTTAGAGATGGACAAAAACTTACCCCACAAAAAATGTACAGAACGTTAAAACACACAATTTAAGTTATATGCATTTTTTTCGTGGAATTGATCGTTTTTTAAATACTCCTTATTTTGGTTTCAGCTTTAAAAAACATATATTTCTCATACAGGTATTTAATAACACCTCTCCCTACAAAGAAAGGAACTTCAGTTGGATAGTAACCAAATTTTGACTATCACTTTAACCAATAGTACTCCCTCATTTCACTTTTACTTACAAGAAAACAAGTAATACCACTATTTCTGCTAATTTTTTTCTGGATTAATATGAAATAAATAGAAGCACAAACTTTTTAACAATAATTTGTTGCAGAGATGTAGAGAAAGTTATGTGAATGGAACACATCAGATTTTTTGAAAATGTATAGGATGTTTGCATAGTTAACAAAGTGTATGCTAGCATGAGACATCTGCTTATATGCGAAATACTCTTAACTCCCAATTAATTCTGCATAGCTTCATGTTGCCGGTAAGCCAAAACTGAGGTACAAAGCTTTACACACAGGAAATAAATAGGCACCTCTAGTTAGAAGACACAAGACAGCTATTCCTTGTTATAGAGTTCAATGCACATAGTGTATGGAGAAGGTATTATGTTGCACCCAAAATTTCGATACCAAGATTTCACCGGAAATACATGTTTTGGGTCCCCCTGAAACCAAAAAAGAATTTTTAGAAAAATGTCCGTGTGTGGGCCTGTCTGTCTATCTGTCTGTTGGTCTGTCTGTCTGTGTGGATGTGTGTGTGTGTGTGTCTTTGGGCAGCATAGCTCAAAAACAAAAGACCGTTGAATACCAAGCTTGGTATTTAAGTTTGGTATCTTCCAAGGATGTAATACGAAGACTTTCAAGAAAATCCCTAACCCTCAACTAACCTTTACATGGACCATTTTTCGAAACTTTTGATTTTCTTAAAAATGGCTCTAACGATTTTGATTAATATATACATTAAAGATATTTACCTGACAAATAAAATGTATATCTTGAATTTTTTGGGAATAGCCTGTGAAGTGTACTTTATTCCGGAAGAATTTTACGGAAATTGTAGAGCACATTAGAACACACAATTTATGTTATGTACATTTTTTTCGTCCAGTTGATTATTTTTTTTTAGATATTCCTTGTATTTTGTTTCAGCTTTGAAAAACTTGTACTTTTCTCATATAGGAATTTGTCAGCTCGTGTCCATACAAACAAAGGAACTCAGTCATATAGCAACTAGCTTTTGACTATCACTTTAACCTATGGTACTCCCTTATTTCTCTTCTACTTACAAGGAAGCAAGTATTAAACCTGTTTCTGCTAATTTTTTTCTCGATAAGCATGAAGTAAGCATTAGGTTTTTAACAATAATTTGTTGTAGAGATGTAGAGAAAGTCATGTGAATGGAACACAACGGATTTTTATTTTAATTGTAATAGTGCTGTCAGTATGCGGTGGCTTTGTATGTGCGTCCGCGGAATGCATAAAAATACAGGAGGTGCGCTGCAGGAGGCTTTGGACCGCGACAGGTCTGGTACACCGCAGGTTCTTCCAGTAGCTTCAGCTTCCCATAATGTTTTAGACGTCATCTTTGGTGCTTTTACCACTATGGCACCGCAGGCAATGACACTGAGGATATATGAAACGAAGTTGGAGCACATGTAAAATGCGATGGTGAGGAAAACTGGAGAACTCGGAATAAATCCGCCCCTACGCCGCTTGGTCACAAATCCGACATGCGGTAGAACCGAGGTCGTTATACTGAGAGGCGAGTAGTCAATTACTCGGCCACGGAGTGGCCCTCCATGACGTTATTTCTAGTTATAAAAAGGAAGGAAGAATGTGGTTTACCGGGAAAACCACAAGTCAGTTGTAGAATTTAGGGCAATGATGGCAAGTTGCCATGGTAGCTCATTGTTTAGAGTAGCTGCACGGAAAACAGGAATCCGTGCTTCAGATACCAGCTATGGCATTGAATTTTTCAATTTAACTCTTGCTACACACAGCTGGTGTGTAAGCAAAAAAGAATTCGCATTTAGCTGGTACATTTTGAAAGTTTTTGTAGAAAATTAAATCAAAGTGATTTAATCAGAAAAGTGAATGTTACTATAATTTTCAGTTTACGATGAAAATGAGAGGTGTAAATTCTATTTTATAACATAAGTGAATATTTTAAATTCAAAATTATTATACAAATTAGCATTCTATATGTATTATTGGCTATATTATATTGTGTTGTATTTAAATGTTTATTTTCATTATATTAGTCGTAAATAACGTTCTTAAAATTTGCGTTTTGTAGCAAACATTATACCCATTTACCTGTTTAACACTATTTCATATGATTTCCCATTTGGTTTCACATAACGTACAATGCATATGTGAAATTAAACTATCCACCTAACACATCAATATTGATTTTCGACAGGAATGTCAGAAACAAAATTAAATGTGTAATCCTAGAGGACTCGTTATTACTCATATACCATTATAGCCGTTACAGAAAAATGCAACATCGGTTTAATTGAGCTATTACCATACGTCAATTAAGCTCATTAAGCAGACATTTTGTTGCTTTTAATTACTCCGCTCATATTCTGAAACAAAAACGAGTAAATACGTTAAATGAAGGTACGCACTTCAAAGAGAATAGAAGCACGCTACGGATTTTATGACAGTACTTTGTTAACTTGTTGCTAAACTTTGTTAGAAGCAGCTGTAAATATATGCAGCATGGATAACCATCTCTCTGCTGCCGAGGAAAAGAACTTCCTAGGACTAAGGTACAATTTAAAGATGAGGCCTGCGTAACAGGTAAAATATTTCCCTGTCCTTTCGCAGGTATTAAAGAGCATCATGTGTAGAGCTCTGGTGTTTAAATAAGAAACTCATGATGAAAGTAATAAGGAATCCAAAAGAAAAATTACCATAAAGTTTGTTTATCATAATGTGTAACTACAGCAAGAATGGAATTAATTTTTTTCACACAAGCCGTGTGTGTCTCACCTGAAAAACCAAATGATACGTAAGAGTAACCAATGAATGAGTTCAATTGGTGGAGTACGGGTTTGCTGTGCAAACACCCGGCTGAGCTGTGGGAATCTTTCTCTAGCCAAGATTATTTAAATATTAATGAAAACTATTAATGTGTTTGTCATTAAACATACAAAAACCTAAAGAAATAAAAACCCCCAAAATTGTACACACGCTAACACTGTTATTGAATGACAATACTTTGTTTCAAAGATAAATGGCCAACGACATGATCATTGTGCTTTAAGGCGTGGTATAAATGGAATAATTTTGAAAAAGAAAAGAAATGCGTAACCATTTATGTTATTCGACATTCTAAAGGAAGGGGTGAAGCATTGTTTGCCTCCTTAAACATCTGCGACATGGCACTAGATTTATTTCCATTATCAAACGGTAATAACGAAACCAATTTTAAAAAATCTGATGTATTCCATTCACATGACTTTCTCTATATCTCTGCAACTAATTATTGTTAAAAAGCTTATGCTTCTATTTACTTCATGCTAATCGAGAAAAAATTAGCAAAAATAGTCTTATTACTTGCTTCCTTGTAAATAGAAGTGAAATAAGGGAGTACCATAGGTTAAAGTGAAAGTCAAAAGCTGGTTGCTATGTGACTGAAGTTTCTTTGTTTGTACTGACAAGAGTTGACAAATTCCTGTATGAGAAAAATATAAGTTTTTCAACCGTGAAACCAAAAAGAAAGAATGTCTCAAAAATGATCATCTCCACGACAAAAATGTATATAACATAAATTGTATGTTTTAACGTATTCATTTTTTTTTTTTTTGTGTTAAGTTTTATTCTTTCCATCTCCTACGATTTAGCAGTTATGCAAAATTGCGTAAAATTCATTCGGAATATTCTTCGGAGGCTATTCCAAGATCTTTCAAGATATACATTTTATTTGTCAGGTAAATATCTTTAGTTAGCGATCTTTTAATCAAAATCGTTTGAGACATTTTTGAGAAAATAAAAAATTTCGAAAAAAGTGCCATGCAAAGGGGTAGTTTGGGATGGGGGGATTTTTCTAAAAATCTTCGTGTCGCATCCCTGGAAGATACTAAATTTAAATACCAAGTTTTGGTATTTTACCGAATTTTCGTGTTTGTGTTATCGTGTTCAGAGACAAGGAACTTTTTCTGAAAATGCCTTTTTTTGGTTACAGGGGACCCTAAAACATATATTTCCTCTGAAATCTCGGTATCGAATTTTTGGATGGAGTGCAAAACCTTCTCTATACACTATATACGTAGTACGTGTTGAGAAAATAATTGAAAAATCACAGCTGTACTCACATCAAAATTAAATCAGCAAAAATCTCTTACACATTTGACCTAATAATTAAGGTATCATATCTGCCAAGTTTTAAGAATCAAAATGTAGTATATTAGCGTTGTGCTGATAAACTCACTGTAATTCTGCACAGTATAGACTGTTCGAGAACTCCGATAACAACATTGAAGGAATGGTAATGGGAGAAATAAAATATTTTAAGACGTAAAGTACTGATCTAAGGTGCTTTATAGACATTGGGTATATTTTGTAAGAAGGCAGTCTCTCTTCAGCGTCATTCCACTGAAACTGCGTAATGGGAAATTAAATTATAATATACAATTATTAGTATTGCATTCTCTACACATACTATGTACATAGAGTATAGAGAAGGTATAGTTTTTCCACCAAAATGCCGATACCAAGATTTCACCGGAAATACATGTTTTGGGTCCCCCTGAATCCAAACAAAGCATTTTCAGAAAAAGGCCCGTGTGTGTATGTGTGTGTGTGTGTGTGTGTGTGTGTGTGTGTGTCCGTGGACAGCATAGCTTAAAAACGAAAAGACCGTTGAATACCAACCTTGGCATTTAGGTTTGGTATCTTCCAAGGATGCGACATGAATATTTTCAACAAACTCTCCCCACCCCCAACTAACCTTTACATAGAACAATTACCACACAAAAAATGTATAGCACATTAAAACATTCAATTTATGTAATATGCATTTTTTTTCGTGCAGTTGATTGCTTTCTAAATAGTACTTGGTTTGAAAACTTATACTTTTCTCAAACAGGAATGTGTCAACTCCTGTCCATAGAAACAAAGGAACTTCAGTCACATAACAACCAGATTTTGACTGTCACTTTTACCTATGGTACTCCCTTATTTTGCTTCTACTTACAAGTAAGCAAGTAATAAGACTAGTTCTGCTATTTTTTTGTAAGCATAAGCTTTTTAACAATTATTTGTTACACAGATGTAGAAAAAGTTATGTGAGTGGAACACATCCGATTTTTCTTCAAATTTGAGGATTTCATAGTTTGGTAAAATTAGCTTTTTCAAAGTTTTTCTAGCACTAACCACATTTAATAATGAATATTGTTTTACAGTACGGTTTCTTGTACCCGAGTTAATCATTCAAAGACTGGAGGTTTTGCTACATAGTGTACTCCATTCCATCCAAAAATTTGATACCGAGATTTCATTTGAAATGTATGCTTTAGGGTCCTCTGCATCCAAAAGAAGCATTTTCAGAAAAAGGTCCGTGTGTATGTGTGCGAGTGAGTGTGTTTGTGAACACGATAACTCAAAAACGAAAACTCGGTAAACCACCAAACTTGGTATTTAAGTCTAGTATCTTCCAGGGATGCGAAAAATCCCCCCACACCCAATTACCCTTTATTTGGAACTTTTTTCAAAATTTTTATTTTCTCAAAATTGGCTCTAGCGATTTTGATTAAGATATCGTATATTAAAGATATTTACTTCACAAATAAAATGTATATCTTCAATTTTCTGGAAATAACCTCTGAAGACTGCTTTATTCTGGATGAAATCTACGGAACTTTGCATAACTGCTAAACCGTAAGAGATGGACAAAAACTTAGCACAGAAAAAATGTAGAGCACGTTAAAACACACCATCTATGTTACATACACTTTTCGCGTGGAGTTCATTATTTTTTGAGAAATTCCCTGCTTTTGGTTTCTGCTTTGAAAAATTTATACTTTTGACATACAGGAAATTGTCAACTGCTGTCCACACAAACAAACGAACTACAGTGACATAGCAACCAGCTTTTGACTATCACTTTAACCTTATTTCGCTTCTACTTACAAGGAAGCAGGTAATAGGACTGTTTCTGCTAATTTTTTTTCTGATCAGCACGAAGTAAATAGAGGTATAAACGTTTTAAGAATACTTTGTTGATGAGATGTAGAGAAAGTCATGTGAGTGGTACACATCATATTTTTACTTTCTCTATACGTACTATGTACATAGTGTATAGAGAAGGTATTGCAGTCCACCTAAAATTCGATACCGAGATTTCACCGGAAATATATGTTTTAGGGTCCCCTGTATCCAAAAAAAAAAAAATCACAAAATGGTCCGTGTATGTGTGTGTGCGTGTGCGTGTGTGTGTGTGTGTGTGTCCGGGTGCCTGTGAACATGATAACTCGAAAAGAAAAAGTCGGTAAAATATCAAACTTGGTATTTCAGTTAAGTATCTTCAAGGGATGTGAAACGAAGATTTTGAAGAAAATCCCCTATCCCTAAACTATACTTTACATGGAACAATTTGAAAAAATTTTGAAATGTTAAAAAATGACTCTAACGATTTTGATTAAAATATGGTATATGAAAGATGTTTATCTGAAAAATCTGGAGTTTTCTGGGAATAGCCTCTAAAGACTACTTTATTCTGGATGAATTTTACGGAATTATGCATATCTGTTAAACCGTAAAAGATGGACAAAAACTTACCACACAAAAAATGTTGAGCACATAAAAACACACAATGTATGTGACATACATTTTTTCTTGGAACTGATGTTTTTTTTTAGATATCCCTTATTTTTGGTTTCACCTTTGAAAAACATGCTTTTCTCATACAGGGATTACTCCTGTCCATACAAACAAAGGAACTTCAGTCATATAGCAGCCAACTTTTGACAATCACTTTAACCTATAGTTACAAGGAAGGAAGAAATACGACTATTTCTGCTTATTTTTTCTCAATTAGCCTGAAGTAAATGGTAGCATAAGCTTTTTAACAATAATTTGATGCGGAGATAGAGAAAGTTATATGAACGGAACACAGATGAATTCAGATTTTTAAAATATGGAATTTGGAATATGAAATATGGAATATGGAATTTATATTTTCTCATCTACAATTCCGTACTTGTTTTTGTTTTTTTTCATTTGGTTTTCAAGTTCTGCAGTTTACTGAAATATCACCAATATTCTTTACTATAATCTCAAAGTATAAATCTGAATATAAACAATAGTGAGAAATAAACAAACCAACTAATAATTCACCAAGTCAAATTATTAGTATTATATGTTGAAATACACATATTTGTTTGGAGAATGATATTGCATCATTTAATTTTAATTATTTCGAATGGTATTATTAAAGATCAACTAATGAAAGTAATAATCAATCTTCATTGCTCAGACTACTAATTTGAATATTATTAACCCACAAAAGAGAAACTTTTCCTCTCAGAGCAAAAAGTAGTTGTGATAGATATTTAAGTACCTATACAGTTTTTTTCAAAAATGGCTGTCAAACCGTTTAAAACACATTTTTACAAAAACAAATCAAATGTTTCTTTAAACTAACATGCTTAAAATGAGCTCTAAGTACCTTTAAGTTAATTCAAAGCAGCACCTTATAGACATTCCGAGATGTTTCTTGTTGGTTTAAATTTTCAATTGTATTCGTTTATCATCCTAGTCATGAAAACAGAACGATTTTCAATAAACAGTGGCCAGAAAGTCAATTTAAAGGATTTCACTGTTGCTTGGGCCTTCTGTTTTCTTGGATTCCTTTTGTACCTAAAGACAATATGTAATAAGTCAATTCTAAACATTTTTATCTAGGTTAGCATGAAGTTAACAATTAGTTACTACTCGTATAAGAATAAGTTGTTGAAAACCTGCCAGATAAAGTAATGTGGACATAAACAACCAACTGTGTCTCTCTTGAATCAATTAGATATTTATTATTTTATAATTATTCATATACAGTCATTAATATATAGAGCAGGATTTGGGCAATAAACTAATTATAATTGAGAATAAAAATATGGACATCCTAAACTGGAGATCCGTTGCACAGGGTTGTGGAGATTCAGGTGAACTGAGTATATAACCGTGTCATTTTCCAAATCAAGGTGTACCACTTTTCTCCATTAACAGTCCAGCTGTGCTATGTGATCCCCAAATCTGTTAATTGAATCGTGTTTTGTGGAAGCATTTTCCAACCGACTAGCTCCTCACTAGGGTGTTATACGATGATTCCCACCCTCTCGAGACCACAAATCGATTCCCGTACATTCCTCGTGGGACTTGTGGCGGAGCTTTCAACATAGTTTCCGTCCTTAGTGCCGCCTTAACCCTCCCTTTCAAGAGGTAAGCTTGGAGAATTAGTGCACATCTACCCAGACTTCATTAATTCCCAGTTCCATATTCATCATCCCCCATTAAACCCTTATTGGTCATTCAACGCTGCTACAAGGTAAATATGGTCCTTAGCCTAAACCTCATTAATATATCGAACGCCAGCGTGCATAAGAAAATTAATGGTGTTTGAGTAGCTATCCGTCATTTTTATACATTCTTCTTCCTCTTATTCTTGCTCCTTTGAACTATCCTCTTATTCATATTGTTCTTCATACATTAAAAAATGAACTTGTTATAGCAAGGTTTATACAGAGGGTAATAGGGTCAAACAAACAGACTGACGTATGTACGTGTATAGCATGAGAAACATCATTTAAAATATACGAGAATCAAGACACCGCTACCAAACACAGAAATGTATAAAAAAGCAGTAACAAGAGAGAAACAGAAGCAGAAAGAGATGGACACGGAATTCTTTGGTACGGATGCCTTGATAAAGAGACATGGACGAACAGCAACCAAATCCGGAGACACACAACTATACACGGATTCTACCATTTTATATGTTCAAATAAAAATCCATCTAGCTTAAGAACAATGTGTTTGCAAACAATGTGGGCAAGAATGTGAATTATACCACATCAACAAGTGTAAAAAAGAAACGTGCATGCAGTCTAAATGTACTTATAAAAGCAAGTACATGGTCAAAACTCAGTAGTTTTATTTATTATACTCATTCGTGCGCACTCTGATTTTAATGAAATATTCTTATTCTTGTAGCTTAACATGAGGTAGGCGTTTGCGTACGGCGAACTTAATACTGGATTTTTTCATTTTAAGTTCAATCGGTTTTGGCGTGCAGTTTCTCATTTTTTGATAGTGTTTAACGCCTGTTTTTGCTATTACGGTGCCGCAGGAGATGACACTGACTATACATGGAATGAGATGGAGTATCGGTCGAATGCGATGGCGGGGGAAACCGGACAACCCGAAAAAAACGACACAAACCTCACTTGCGCTCGCCTGAGATCGTACTTGGGCCACCTTTGTGAGAGGCAAGAGCTCTAACCACTCGGACACTGAGTGGCCCTAATTGTGTATCAATAAGCTATTAGGAGTATAAATACAACATTTGTACTGGAAATTAAGACCAGTGAAATGAACAATATTACAACAATATTTGCTTTATTTGCTGACTTATATAATTTTACTTTTGAGCGGAGCATGTTTGTAGACTGGTTACTACCTCCAAGAAGGTAGTATTTATTTCCCTTGAGTGGATGGTAAAGAATCTTGTATCGGAACTGAGTTTGAATGCTTCCTACAGGGCTAATGATCTCACACTACCTAGGACAGCCACTCATGTATTGAGGTGTGAAAACCTGGAAGCAAATAATGGTGTATATTCACAGGCGCTGTTCATTTCGCCGCGCAGATAAGACTATCAAAACCGATCGGTAGTAAATTATGTGATTGGTTGTTAAAGAAAAATCAACTGGCTGCCTCCGTGGTCGAGTGGTCAGCGAGCTGGGGCGGGGAATTTTTCTTTAACGAAAAATATTCCCTATCCCCCACAGAGCCTGGAAGTATGTATTTGAGAGTGAATGTGTGTGTGTGTTTGAGGAATATAAAATCGATAAACCCAACGTAAAGAACCTACAGACAACGAGTTGTTTCTAGTACAAAGCCTTCGATATGACCTTAGTTGTTAAAGGGGGCTATATAAATGAAAAAAAAAAAATCAACTGACACGCCGAAGTGGATACTCATTAGGTTACTACTTAGAATATTTGTACCTGTACTACAAACACTCTGTACATATGTGTGTGCACGCTACTATGAGAAAAGTCTGATATGTCCATTCACATGACTTTCTCTACATCTCAGCAATAAATGATTGTTAAAAAGCTTATGCCTCATTTACTTCATGCTAAGCGAGAAAAAATCTAGTAGAAATAGTCGTATTACTTGCTGATATAATTATAAGCGAAATAAGAGGGCACTATAGGTTAAAGTGATAGTCAAAAGCTGGTTACTATGAGACTGAAGCTCCTTTGTTTGTATAGACAGGAGTTGACAAATTCCTGTATGAGAAAAATATACGTTTTTTAAAGCAAGGAATATTTCAACAACTACCAGCTCCTCGAAAAAAATGTATGTAACATAAATTGTGTGTTTTAACTTGCTCTACAGTTTTTGTGTGGTAAGTTTTTGTCCATCTCTTACGGTTTAGCAGTTATGAAACATTGCCGTTTTTGAGATACTCCTTGTTTTTGGTTCAGCTTTGAAACACATACTTCTCTCATACTGGAATTTGTCAACTCCTATCTAAACAAAGGAACTTCAGTCACATAGCAACCAGCTTTAACTACCACTTTAACCTATCGTACTATCTTATTTCGCTTCTACTTACAAGGAAGCGAGTAATAAGACTGTTTCTGCTAATTTTTTTTTTTTTTTTTCGTTTAGAATGAAGTAAATAGAAGCATAAGCTTTTTAAAAATAATTTATTGCAGAGATGTAGAGAAAGTTGGAGCACATCAGACTTTTTTAAAAAGGCCCATTTGTATGTCTGTGTGTGTGAACAAGATAACTCAAAACCGAAAAGTTGATTAAGTATCAACCGTGATTATTAGGTTCGGTATGTTATAAGCATACAAGATTTCTAGGAAAATCCTCCACGGCAAACTACCCTTAACAAGGAAGATTTTTCGAGGTTTTCAATTCTCTCAGAAATGTTAACATTTAAATTAAAATATCTCATATCAAAGTTAATTACACGATAAATACAACCAATGTCCCAATTTGGGGGGAGGGGCTAAGGTACTTTAAATTCTGAATGAATTTTGTGTAACTGAAAACCGTAAGGGTTAAAGCACACAATTTATGTCATATACCTTTTTGTGTAATTAATCATCTCTGTAATTTTTCTTGTCATAAGTTTAAGTTTTCCAATACGTATAATTTCCTCAAATGTTCATTCGTTTTCTTCTGATTTTTTACTCCTGGTCATACAAAATTCAATATTTTCGCACAGCAACCACAATTGTGGTAGATATTACAAATAATTGAAACTTATAAGGCTTTCATGGCCGGTGTCAGTATAAGAAAAATTATTATCCGGGCCCACCGAACTTTTTTCTATGGGGTTACTTAAAAGACAGGGTTTACGCCACACGTCCCCAGACATTAGACGATCTGAAGCACAGCATCACAAAGGAGATTCTAGCTATTGACAACAGAGTCCTCCAACGAGTGACTAGTAACATGGAACGACGTGTTGAGTTGTGCCTTATGCAGGATGGAGGACATTTTCAACATTTGCTATAGAGGTAAATAATCTCCCAAAATTCCTCTACTATTTAGGTATAATAAGTTGTCACTAGCATAACACGTTTTGAAACAATTAATGAAAGAAATGTGTCAACTCTACATAAATCACCCTATGCTTTCCTTATTTATGTAATCATTTCAATATCTATGTCCATTGTAAACAGTAATAGGTTACCCTCAGTACCTTTTTATTATCTCCATAATTTTCTAAAAACTTCAGCTAACAAAAGCTCCAAGAGAATTTTGTGCTAATCGTCATTAATCCGGTAGTGAATCGCCTCACTGCAGTTATGCGATTCAAGAGGAGATTTTGACGGGATATCGCGGCAGTTTTCCTGTAAAAATGACTCTTTATTGCACCTTTGGGTAAATGTCACCAATGCCAATAGTGCATGTGTCATAAAATGTTAATTATGTCCCTAAACCTCTGAGAACGTGCAATTCTTCATTTAGCGAATGTCAGTATCCTAAAGGAACGTTTGTTTCTAATAAAAGATTGTAAATTGGGACATAATGGGATGCACTGCATTGCAAGAAATAAAAGCTCTACTGGTGAACAAATAAGAAAACAAATGAGAAAGTCAGCCCTCAAGAGAGATTTCAGAAGGTATGAGAAAATTTGTAGAAAGAGGAGTTTAAAAGGAAAAAGAAAGAAAATGTTTCAGCCGAATTTTAATTATTAAGACTAGATAAAACTTAAGTTATGCATGTTACTCGATTACAGTTTTCCAAAACTTCACTTTTGAGCATCCGATAGCCATATTTTTCGTTCAATCTGCACAAATATTTGAAATTTTATTACAAAAGGTTTTAAGGATCCTTTATGTTTCATTTTAGAAATCAAGGGCACAATGAATTCATTAATATTAACCTGAATAAACAGTTTGCCTTAAACGATGCGTGTTATTGTTGTTTTAAAATTCTTTTTTCAAAGCATAGAATTTAAAAGTATCCTTATACGATCTGTAAATACAAGTAATAATCATGTGCAGAAGTAACAACTCTGAAAAAATTAAGCCTACTGAAATATTTCAAATTTTAAGGATTCCAAACGATTTAATCATAACATTTCAGTATCTCAACTATCATGCACATCATTTTGTTGAAATTCCACACAATTTTATTGGATATATTATTATAACTCCATGGCATGACAACTCACAAGGAACCTTGACCTACCGTCCGGCCGCTGCGTCCCCCATCTCGGTTCACGACAAACATCATGGATGGGGTGAAGTATTAAAAGGTGATACGTGGTCAGCAACTCGAACCTTGTGGTTTACCGGGAAACATGCGAGTCAGTTGAGAAGTTCAATGCTAGGCCGGCATGTCGCCATGGTATTCAATGTTATAGTATGATTCTACCTATCCACGTACTCATTTATTTGCTTCCCCCTTCAATGTTAAGCTAACACAATGACGCAGCTGTGAAATTCAAATACATTTTTATATATCAACTGTCTTTTCCTAGCTCCTAACGTTTAAAATAAAGAAGCCAAGAAGCTTACCTGGTGATGAACACCTGAAGTACATATTTATTTCCAGCTAGATGGCTCTATTCTTCTTCCCCATTCAATGTTAACGGAATTCACCCGGTTATGGGGTCAATGACACAAGATAAAAGAGAAAATCAAATATATTTCTTATGTATTACCTGTCGTTCCCTTGGTCACATGGTTTAAATAACGAAATAAGAAAGTCGGATATTTTTGTCGTAGTTCATTAAAATGAACAGGTTATAAATATTTCTTGGAATCTGAAAATGGTAAAGAAATTACGGGTCTCAGCTGTGAACCGTTTTAGGTTAACTTACTATTGTTGTTATTGGTTATTTGAGGTTATGTGGTACATGAGCTAGCTAAATGTTATTTCATCAGAACATGAAGATACCTGCGATATCTTATGACCTTCGTTTTCGCAGATCATCGTACTTCATTACGCTTTTCAAATGCAAGGTCATTATTAGACAATGGCAATGGGCAAATTCCTGTAGACAATTCATTTCGTTTCCATCAAATTTTTGTCAGTTCACAACCTCAATGGAAGAATTAATATCGAAGTTGTTCCCAAGTATTGGTGTATGTTTGGTTGAGTTATTTGTACATTACAATAAAGTATTGTCAAATTATTTAATTGTAATTTCATTCCATTACATGGTCGTGCTATAAACGGAAGATTTTGACTCAGTTTTTTTCATTAGGCACAGCACCCGTGCGAAGCCGAGGTGGGTGGCTAGTATGACATAAATTATGTGTTTTAGCGATATCATAATTTTTCTGTAATTAGTTTTGTCTCTCTGTTACGGTTTACCAGCAATGAAAATTTCAGCAAAATTCATATAGGATTAAGAACTATCCTCAGAAAATGCAAGATACGCGTATTACTTTCATGTAAATATATATTTTAATATATGATACTCTAATCAAAATCGTTAGAGCTATTTTTGAGAAGATCAAAGTTTCCGAAATTACATGTAAAGAGTAGTTTGGAGTAGGGGAATATTCCATAGGGGAATGCTTCTTTTATTCAATGGGCTGTAAAACGTGTATTTCCAATGAAATCTCGATATCGACTTTCTGGCCAAATACCATTTGCTATATAGAGAAAATAATAATGGAACAAAGGTCAAGATAATCAAATTTCCCGAAATTAAATTTTAAGATAAATAATTTGATTTGATAAATACTATTACCGTAACTTAAAAAGCACATATACCATTTTTCTCTGCATTTAAAGGCTACTTCATTTCAGAAAACTGCAATACTTCCAATTCTGTGTCGGTCTGCGTAGTTCAATTGGTTAGGAGCTGGCTTTCGGATTTCAAGATCATAGATTAAAAATTTGCCCAGAATGATGGTTTTAAATGTGCGACAGCTCTATGATAGTAAATTTACCGGAATGTAAAAGAATTCTTTCGAAAAAACTTCCAGCAGCTGAGCGGCTCTGATATGATCCTGGCAATTCATAACGTCGTTAACAAACAACTAATGTATTCATTTCCAATTCGGTATAATACCTAAGACATCAAACTTTAAACATCAGAGTGTATTGAGCTGTATGTCTTAAGCAAGCTCTATATATGACAAACAAACAGCAAAAATTCCATTAATAGCGGTGTTAACCATTACGCGGCTGTCGTTCCTCTTGTACCACAAAGCATTAGAATTAGAATTATCAGGCGGATGGGATCCCAGGTGTGAACCTGCCCCGCACGTAAACCATTTACGATTTAACTGATTCCTGTTTGGAAACGAGGAGAGAGACTCGAAAGGTGACTAGATCCGGATGACATCGACCGCAAGCGCGAACAGGGTACCTAAAGTTTCCAGATAGAAGACATCCGACTTTGTCCGGCAGACACCCAAAAGCCGCTGAACTTCCGTTAGCATAGTAAAGGAGCGCTCCATTCTAAGAACCCCGAAGGAGGTCCCCGTAATGATGCCAGAAAGAAACTTTTACACAACTCCCACCAAAATCCGCACCAATGTGGTACTGCATTGAAACAGGAGAAGGAAGTGATGGTGGACAGGAATGTCGACTACAACATGTACCATCCAAATGTTTGCTTACCGAACCGGGGAGACACCAAATCCCAAGTGTCAGAGTGGACGTCCGCCGATGATTAAACTTGAAACCTTCCGAATGCGGGCCAAAGACAATACAGCCTGAGCCATTCTACTTGGTTTCTGCCCCGAAGCCTACAGTAGACCATATCGCAAAATATTTTATATCAATCCCTACATAACTCAGTGGCAGATAAATAATTTAGGGATTGATGGAGGATATGTAAATATAGCTTCAATGGAGTAAAAGTGTTGTGTGGAAGGAACCATCTAGATTAGCTGCATTATTAAAAGCTAGAATTTAACTTTTATTCTAATTGCAATATTTAGTGGTTTGCATTTCGAACCTCAATGCTTCATTTAGTTTTTCAATGGCAAAAGTGCACCCTTTAAGCACTGTTACTATAAATGAACTTTCCAGGTATAAACTTGAATAACTATCGGTAGGAGACACTTAAAACAATGTCATAATATATGTCATGATATTGTCATTAATGGAAAGAGAAACTCAAGTATTCCTATTATGTTGGTAAACCTGGTGCTAAAATACGATATAAAAATAACTGCAAACGAAGAAAGGAGAGCATTTTGTGTGCTAGAGTTTTACATACACAAGTCAGTTACACTGTACAACGGGCTTTTAGAGGGAAATTTAATGTTAATCTACCAATAGGCCCAGTATCGGTAAGTGGTATGCTGTCTTTAAAACAAGGGAAACAGAAGTCAATAAGTGAGGCAAATATGAAACGTGTGAGTGAGAGTTTCACACGAAGTCCACAAAAATACACCCTAAAAGCTAGTAGAGAATTAAAAATCCCCCAACAAACTGTATGGAAGGTGTTACGGAAATGTTTGAAGTTCTGTAATTGTTTTTTCCAAAGCCCAAATCCTGACATTCTATTTGAGTACTTTCACTGACAAACGGAAAGTAGCTTCATCATTAAACCGATGATTCGATGAAACCTTCAGTTTCCATTCTGAGTAGTAGTATCTCCTCACAGAAAGACTGACGCTTGGCTTTCGCGTCTGGTTTTAGAGCCTGCAACAAATGCAGTATTGTTTTAGTTTTTCATTTTCTTCGTGAAGTAAGTCCCATTTTCATTTTTGTAATTGAAATCCAGGAAAAGGTTGGTTCACTGGAGTCAATTTATTTTTAATCCACATGTAATTCAAATAATTTAATGTTACAGTTATGGTATGTACTCTCAAAAAGATGTATAGCATTCAGTGCAGAAAACAAGTAAGCAAGGAAGGTTAGAAAATGTAAGAAAGGAAAAACAAATTGAAAGTTATTATAACTTTATAATTGTTGATACCAAATTAGCTTCTTACTTCTTTTTAGCAATCCCACAGACGATTGATTTTATTATTTTTATTTAGCCTTTGATGGCTAATGCTCAATTCGCATAACAATCCAGTTTCAGTCGTTTCTGCAACAAAATAATTTCTAGAACATTAACCTTCAAAAACATTCCTAAATCATTTCTCAGTAGAATATTATAATTATTATTATTATTTTTTTAGCAATTACGTAATTATTTTGCAGCGAAATGTATTCATGAATATGCAATAGTCAAATGTTTTTTGATATTTGATTTTATTTATAGAGACACTTTCCTTAAATGTCAAATATTAACTTATGTGTATTAAAGATCATGTCACCTGGCTCTAGTGTAATGCACATCTCACATGACCATCTTCGAGAGTCTCCTATCCTATTGAAAGTGCAAGAAACATCATACTACAGAGGCATAGGTAAACTCTGCAGAGTAGAACGCGCATTATGTAGGCATTATGGAGAAATGGTCAACGAACAAAAGAGTTGTGGAGAAAAAGAGCAATAACGCAACAGAAGTATTATTAAACAAAACAAATTTAATTAGTACACAAATTCTGCTTTTAACTTAAAATTTACAGTAGCTAGTTATAAGATAAACTTACAGATATTATTAAACAAACCAATATTTTGAAGTGTTCTTAAAATAGAATTTTGGTCAACTTTGATTATTTTTATAACCTGCATACCATGTTGGAGAAGATAAACAGATAATAGAAAAATGAATCAGCTTACAATCAAATGGCAAGGAATAGACTCCTATTATTGATATGACATAAGAAATTTCCCATTCTTCTTTGAATGTCTCCTGCATTTCATGAGTCAATTCAGACTATTTGGGATTGCCAAAAATGAATATTCATTCCTTAGATCTATTTCCTAGGATATACAACACACAGGTGGAAGTGTTGCAGTTTAACAAGTTAAAAGAAAAGATACATTTTAATTACTCATTCCAGCAATATTGATTGTAGATTTTAAAAGTTCTATAACAGTTATATTCATTCTAAGAGTTAAAAATTGATGGAAGAATTCCTGGCAGATGGTGGGGTCAGAAGTGAATCATGTGGTGACTTTATGACATCGCCTTATTTTGTAAGCAAGTTCCGGAGCATCCTTACACAAAGACCAGTGCTTCATTCCACCGACCCTCATACCTTTATTGCATAACAGAATTATCATGTTAGAACCCTTCTCCGGGTTCATCAATGATAGCTCCACAACTAGAAGTAAACATTCTAGGTGCGATTGGAGAAAATCGATTTTAAGGGACATTATGCGTCCGAGTACATGGTACTTAGCAGCACTGCCGCCAACTGAATATAGTTATCATCTTTTTGTTGCCCAAAAATCCATGAATAAATCTCTTGAAGTCTTCACACGTTTCCATTTCTTTCTCCTCCAAAACTCAGGCAAATGCAGAATTCTGTATAAGTAGTCCATTTTGTGGCCCGACAAAAATACCTTTTTCCACTTTGGCATCACTTAGTTTTGAAAATCTCTCTCTTACGCAGTTAAAAGGTGCTTCTGATTCATACCTTTCACAACATGTTTCACCAATCCCAGCTTAATATGTAGGACTGGAAGAACATCTGTAGGGTTATTCACGGGAGGCTCGGTAAGAGTTAATTTTCCAGCCAGGTTAAGTTTTCTTGCAGAACATTCTGCTTATATATAATGTGATTTTCTATCCCTACTGTCTATATACATAAAAAACCGCAGCATTTTGTGTACCCCAGCTATAGTGCTAAAAGTAAAGCAATGGCTTTGGATCATCACAGACTTTTCACTTATGTTCACGATGTTTGACGGAGAATAAGAATGCTTGCACACGTCTGCTTCATGTGGAATGCATGACCAACAGGAATAGAAGGAAGACCGTTGGAATTATGAAATAATGAAGTAATACAGCTTTCAAAAAAAAAGCTTCGGAGAGTTTATAGAAAGCCTACGTTCAATTGGATTATGATTTAAATTCAAACATTTTATCAAATCATTAATGTCGCAGCAAACAATAAGATTGTTTTTATTCTCATAAAAGGAAAGCAAATCTCCGTGACTTTGCCTGTAGTGTGAGAAACTGATATCACGTACGAGAAGTTTTCATTGCTGTAGTCGAGACTTTCGAATTTCTTCTTTCTCCTTGGACAGGCCAAGGTCTCTAATAAGATCACTCAATTCTGATTGATTCAGTCTGCGAGGTTTATGATTTTTCTCATAAAAACAGGGAGATGGGATGTGGAAGGCCTATTTGGTTCACCTTCTTTTTCCACACTATCTTCATTTTTTTACTCCAAACACACAATTTCAGGATGGAGTATAATTTGAATGTGAGGCTGCACCGTGGCCGAGCAGTTAGAACACTCACTTCTCACCAAGGCAACTGCATGTGGGATTTGTGGTGGGGAAAAACGGGTTCTGCGGTTTCCCCGCTATCGCATTCTACCGGTGTGCCATCTTAATTCTATGTATCTGTGTCACTGCCTACTGTGTAAAAGCGGGAGTTAAACACTATCAAAGAATCTTATAGTTCCATTCAGATCGCTTTCTCTACATCTCTGCAACAATTATTGTTAAAAAGCTTATACTTCTTTTCACTTCACGCTAATCGAGAAAAAATTCGCAGATTTAGTGTTCTTACTTGCTTTCATGCAAGTAGAAGGGAAATTAATATTAATAATTCTTTTACCATTTACTACTTATGATTAATTATCGCTTTACAGATTGTAAATCTGTTACACTTTCTTCTGCCAAAATAGTTAAATTAATAAAATTCAATATTAATAAAATTATTTCAAATATCTGGTCCACATAAGGGAGTAGCATAGGCTAAAGCATTAGTCAAAAAATGGTTGCTATGTCACTGAAGTTCCTTTGATTGTATGGACAGGAGTTGACAAATTCCTGTATGAGAAAAGTTTAAGTTTTTTAAACCTGAAACCAATAACAAGGAATATCTAAAAAACAATACACTCCACGAAAAAAAGTATATAACATATATTAAAGAGCTCTACATTTTCTGTGCAGTAAGTTTCTTTCTATCTCTTACAGTTGGCCAGTTCTGAAAAATTCCGTAAAATTTATCCAGAATAAAGTAGTCTTCAGAGAACATTTCCAATAAATTCAAGGTATACCTTTTTTTGCCAGATAAATATCTTAATGTGGAGTGCGCATGGATTCCTGGGCAAGTTGGCTTGCCGGGGAACGAACTGGCTGATTTGGTGGCAAAGAAGGAACAACTGCGCCCAGTGTCACAGCCGAAGTCTTTAGGCTTGCTGTGCGAAGAACGGTTGTTTCGAGCTGGCATGGAGAGTGGTCCGCTCTCCGCGGCTACAAACTTAGGGAGGTGAAGGGGCTCCCTGTACACTGGGTGTCTATCTCGTCGTGAGAAGGTTATTTTAGCTCGATTACAGGTTGGGCACTGTGTTTTTATCATAGCCACCTTTTTAAGAAGCAACCTTCACCTGTCTGTCCGCTCTGTGGCGAAGTTTTTTCAGTCAGTCACGTCTTGGTAGAGAGTGGTCGTCTAGCACCTCTGCCACTGCCGGCCAGGCTTTCGGCGGTCCTGGCCATTGATCCCGGAGCGGTGGAGAAGGTTTTATCCAAAGTGACATTCGCTTGAGAAATCTAGTTTTATTGATTTTTATATTGTTTGTCGGCTGAAAGTTGAGGGTAAGTCAAGTTTTTACTTTTCCTTTTAAATTTTGTCACCGGCAACTATGCCCGGTGGTTGCAGTTTTAATTCCGCTCATAACCTTTCCCTCCATTGTTGTTTTAAAGCTTAAACTCTAGCATCCGCTTTTAAAAGTTATCTTTCCCGGAGTTTTATACGTCACTTTGACTATTTTATTCTTTCATTCATTTTATTGCAGTTTTATTTATTTCTGGTTCTTGCCCAGGATTTTACCAGTTTTATTTTGATGGTGTTTCTTATTTCTGGTTTTAGCAGAGATTTTCGTTCCTCAGGGCACTAATGACCTTAGTAGTTGAACACCCTTAAACAGCAATCATCATCATTGGTGTACCGACGAGTGCTGTAATGCTATTCGTGCTCGCAGGAGTTTCCAACATCGCCCTACACTGGATAACCTTATACACTATAAGCGAATGCGCGCCAAATGTCGCAAGTTATTAACGATAGCAAAAAGACGTCCTGCAGCAAGTTTGTGGCTTCCTTTAATAGCCATACCCTTCCTCTGTCGTATGGAAAGTGTTGAGGCGTGTGACCGGAAAATCGACACATGCCAATCGTCTCAAAACAGCTGCCGGTGTTGTTGTTAATACATTTAATGTGGTTAGCACTTTAAACATGCTTACGCTCAGGTGTCTAGCTAAGACAAATCTATAGGGAGAAAATATAACGACAAATAGGAGCTTCTGAATTTTTTGCCATCCAGTGTGATGAGACAACTGATGTTTCAAATCACCGTCAAGTGCTGCTGATATTCCGTTATGTATGTGAGAAATCTATATATAAGAGATTTTTAGTACCTGTGAATCCTGAAATAAGTAATTCAGAATGTCTGTAAAAGTGAATGAAATCACCCATTCTCGGACATATCACAGAAAAACTCATTGCACAAACCCTTGATAAGTGGACGACCACAGGCAAAAATAAGGGTAATGTATCCAATATAAGTTTACTTTGTCTACCAATTCAGTTTAATCATAGAGAAGCCAACAAATGCTAATTCCCAAATAAATTAAAATCTTTCAGATATTCCAACGTTTTTTCAGATGGCTCCTTGCGATTTTATATTTTAGTGAAACTAGTGCAGGCTAAATTGGATAGTGTTGTATTAACACGATGGAATTACAAAATTTATACTGTCAATGTTCTAAACGAAAACAAAGAAAACCTGAAAGATTGCTTCGAAATTGTTGAGGAGAGTTGCAGTCATACAACCACAGTAGCTATAGAAGAGACCTTGGAGGCCCATATTTTATTTTTTGGTTAACAGTATTCCATAAAATCTTACCTCATGTGGACATTTTGTACCTGCAACTTCAAAAAAGGCAAAGCTAGTGTGACGCTACAGAGTGATGTTTGTGTTTAAACGACAAATGGAGAAAGGAAAAATAAAATATTGATGAAGTACACAAACAGACATATAAGTATTCTCCACAACCACAAAAAAAAAAAAAATAAATAAATAAATAAATAAATTAAAGGTGTGCAGGGGAACTCCAAGCAGGTGTGTGACGTCACCACAGAAGTTAGAAATAGATTTGCTTATAATGGTCTTATAGAAGTTGCATCTTTGCAGTTTAGCAAGTCTTTAAAGATTGCTGTGGAAGTTTCGCTGCAGAAATTTTTATACAAATGGTGTTATCCCATTTTTACTTTCTCTACGCCTACTATGTGCATAGTGAATAGAGAAGGTATTGTAATGCACTCAAAAATTCAATACCAAGATTTCACCGGAAATACATGTTTTCAGACCCCTGAAACCAAAAAAGCATTTTTAGATAAATGTCCGTGTGTGTGTGTGTCTGTCTGTGTATGTGTGTATGTAATCATGTGTGTGTGTGTGTGTGTGTGTGTGTGTGTGTCTCTGTGAGCAGCATATCCCAAAAACGAAAAGCCCCTTAATAACGAAACTTGGTATTTAGGTTTGGTATCTTCCAAGGATGCAACACGAAGATTTCAAGAAAATCCCCCCACCCCCAACTACCTTTTACATGGAACTCTTTTAAAAAAAATTGAATTTATATCTAGAATTTTCTGGGAATAGCCTCTGAAGACTACTTCCTTTTGGGTGGATTTTACGGAATCTTGTATAATTGCTAAACGTAAGAGATGGATAAAAGCTTACTATCCAAAAAATATAGAGCAGGTTAAAACATGCAATTTATGTTATATACATTTTTTCGTGGAGTTGATCGTTTTTGAGATGTTCCTTGTTTTTGGTTTCAGCTTAAAAACACTTACTTTTCTCATACAGAAATTTGTCAACTCTTTCCATGCAAACAAAGGAACTTCAGTCACATAGCAACCAGCTTTTCACTATCAATTTATCTTATGGTACTCCCATATTTCCCTTCTACTTACATGAAAGCAAGTAATAAGACTATTTCTGATAATTTTTTCTCGATAATCATGAAGTAAATAGAAGCATAAGCTTTCTAACAATAATTTGTGGCAGTGATGTAGAGAAAGTCACTTGAATGGAACGCATCAGATTTTTTTTTCTACTGCAGGGAAAATTGTGTACATTGAGTTGGAACTAATTTAAAGACGAAATGGTTTAATGTTAAAGCGGCGTTGAAATTGACATTTTTTCAATTCATAAACGTAAATAACCTTTCATCAGTGTTCAGTGAAGCCACAAAAGCTTTGAGAATTTTACTAACAACGCTGTTGACAACTGCGGAACCTGAGCGTTGCTAAGGAAAGTAAACACATTTTTAGGAAATATAATGACAAGCAACAGTCTCAACACTTCAGCAATGCTGTCACTAAATGAAAACATTACCAGTAAGTATAGAACTTTGAAGAAAGAGTGATCAAGTTCATTAAAGTAAACAATAGAAGAATTAATGTTATACGTGTCCCTGGCACGACCGCTCATAAGGGACCTTGAGGTACCGCCCGGCCGCTGCATCCCCAATTTCGTCCCGAAGGTGTCATGATTGGGGTGCAGTACTGGAGGGTGGAACGTGTTCAGCGCCTCAATCCCTTTCGGCCAGTTGATGCGGTCTGCTCGATCTGGAGCCGCTACATTTCAATAAAGTAGCTCCTCAATTGGCCCCCCCCCAAGGACATCGGAAGGCTGAGTGCACCCCGACCCAGGTCTCCCAAAGAGGGAAAATTCCAAACACCGATACCGGAAGTCGAACCCAGGTCTCCGGCTTCACAAGGAATCTCGCTACCACCACGATAAGGAGACAACCCAGTCAAAAGTGTAATTTATGTAATACTGAGTAATTGCAACATGTGTGGAGTTGTGTGAAAAAACATTAAGTTGCTGAAGTGGCTGCTTATTTGGCTAACATTACTTTTGGTTTTGTGATGTTCTCTAATATCACCCTTTTATAAGTATAACGTATCAATCTAGCAACTTTTAAGCAAAATTGTGTTAGGCTTCCTTCACTAATTTCTGAGGTCTACGATACAACTTTCATATCCAAGTATTTTTGTAGCTAAGAGAAGAATAACTACAACCTTTGTTGATAACATACAAATAAAATTATAACTATCATGAGGTTAAAGAAAGTCTGATGTGTTCCATTCACATAAATTTCTCTACATTCTGTAACAAATTATTGTTAAAAAGCTTATTCTTCAATCTACTTCATGCTAATTGAGATACACATTAGCAGAAATTATCTTCTTACTTGCTTTCTTGTAAGTAGAAGGAAAACAAGAAAATACACTGGGTTAAAACGATAGTCAAATCTTCTAAGAGCTGGTTGCCATATGGTTGAAATCCGTTTCTATGCAGGGACAGGAGTTTACATTTTTCGTGTGCTAAAAAAAAAAATAATATTTTAAATCTAGAACAAAATACAAAGAATATCTCAGAAATGGTAAATTCAATTAAAAATTTTACATGACATAAATAGATTGTGTGTATTATCATGATCTATATTTTTAGTGTAACAACCTTTGTTTATCTTTTACGCTTTACCATTTACGCAAAATTAAGCAGAATTCATTCAGATTAAAGAATCTTTAGAGGCTATTACCAAAAAATTCAAGAATTTAATTGTTATTTAAATATATTTAAATAATATATAATATATTTAATATACGGTATTTTAATTAAAATCGTTAGCCATTTTTCAGAAAATTAAACTTTTTTAAATCTGTACCTGTAAACAGTATTTTGGAGTGGGGGAAATTTTTCTCAAAATCTACGTGTCGCATCCTTGGAAGATACTAAACTTAAATACCGGTTTTGTATTTTACCGACTTTTCGTTTTTGAGTTATCGTGTTGTCATGCGCACGGACACACGGATACACTGACACTCGGACATACACATTCGGAGCTTTCTCTGCTCACAGGGGACCTTAAAACCTCTAATTCCGGTGAAATCTCGGTATAGAATTTTAGGGTGGAATGCAGTACCTTTAATAATAGACCTCAAAATTTTAGTTCCGTGAAATCTCATTTTTGATACCTGAAATAGGTTTACAAGAATGGAGATTTAGATACCTAAAATCAAATGCTTGGTATATACAATAATTTTTAAAGAATACTAAATTTATATGATGCAACATATAATATACGTTACTTATTGAATTGTAGTACGGTCAAATATAGATCATAAATATTGCATACTGTTTTTCTTCTGTTTCATGCGGTTTTATAAGAACACAACGAGCAGATTTGTTTTAATTTCACACGAAAATTAAACTTCAACAACCATATTTAGATTCTTAGTAAATTATCAATACTACAATTCTTCTCCATAAACCATAGTTTGTACGCAGAAAATAAGAGTTCAACCACCAGAGCATACTTAAACCTTGATATGAAACTTGGGGGAATTGCACATTAACTTTTTGTGAGTTTACCACACAATACATTAACTATGTTGGGTTGGTAGTCCAGGGTTTTTAAAGCATCACGTTTGTCAGAAATGTATTTTTGGCATACTGGCAATTTTGATAAACATACAGAAATTAATCTGAAATTCCCTCCTACAATGAAAGTTAAAATTTGATGTGTTCCATTCACATGACTTTCTCTATATCTCTGCAACAAATTATTGTTAAAAGCTTATGCTTCTATTTACTTCTTGCTAACCGAGAAAAAATTAGCAGAAATAGTCTTATTACTTGCTTCCCTGTAAGTAGTAGGGAAATAAGGGAGTACCACAGGTTAAAGTGATAGTCAAAGGATGGTTGCTATATGACTGAAGCTGCTTTGTTTGTATGGACAGGAGTTGATAAATTCTAGTGTGAAAAAGGTATGTTGTTTAAAGGTGAAACCAAAATCCAGGAATAACTCAAAACGATCAACACCACGAGCAAAATTTATATAAAAAATTTTGTGTGTTTTAACATGCTCTACATTTTTTTGTCAAAAGTTTTTCTCCATCCCTTACGGTTTAGCAGTTATGCAAAATTTCGTAAAATTCATCCAGAATAAAGATGTCTTCACAGGCTATTCCCGGAAAATTCGATGTATACATTTCATTTGTCAGGTAAATAGCTTAAATATATGATATTTTAATCAAAATCGTTAGGCCCAGTTCCATGTAAACAGTACTTCGGAGTGGGGGGATTTTTCTCAAAATCTTCAGGTAGCATACCTGAAAGATACTAAACTTAAATATCAACTTTGGTATTTTACCGACTTATCGTTTTTGAGTTATCGTGTTCACAGACACACGGACCTTTTTCTGAAAATGCTTTTTTTAGATACTGGGGACCCTAAAACATATATTTCCGGTGAAATCTCGGTATCGAACTTTTGGGTGAAGTGCAACACCTCTAAAGATTGCGTTCATAGTATGTATAGAGAAAGCAAAAATCACATAAATCGAATTTAAAGCGTTTGAACCTGTGTATTCACAGCGGGAGCTTTACATGGGGCTCGCTTCCGCTGTGTAGCTTTTGTTTTACTGTTTTCAGATATTTGTTGGACTCTTCTCTTCTGCCACAAATAAGTCGTTTATTGCATCTTGGTTTTGGAAGTAAACAAATACTTTGAGGAATTATTACCCTTTTTAATAAGTTAGTAATAAGTTAGGTCAATTTTTTGAGTTAAAATTCGTTACAACTAGATTTAACATACTTTTAAGTATTTTTAAATGCTATCAATTTTGGGCATATAAATTACATGAATTGTGTATATATTAATTTACTTGGATGTATTTTATGAGCAACTTAATAAGTTATTATGTAAGATGCTCTGTCTAGTATTAATAACATGCTTTGTTAGAAAAGTAATACTTTCCTGCTATACCTTCCAGAATTACCAACATAGGTAGTTAAGGCTAAACAGTAAAATTGAACGAATTGTTATTTATTTCCGAAGCCCTGAAATGTTAGCAGTAGGTTCTCATTAAACCTCGAACCTCCACCCCGCAATGATATTGGAAGTTCAGTGGGTTCATTCATATCCAGTCGCTTTAACGAGGCAGTTCTTTTTTGAAAACTGTAAACAATGTGATAGCACCTAGCATTTTACTTTCTCTATATTTACTATGTGCATAGTGCACTCGATACCGAAATTTCACCGGAAGTATATAATTTAGGATCCGCTTTATCTAAAAACAGAATTTTCCGAAAAAGGTCTTTGTGTGCGTGTGTATGTCCGTTTGTCCATGAGTCTGTGAACACGATAACTCAAAAACGAAAAGTCGGTAAAATACCAAACTTGGTATTTAAGTTTAGTATCTTTGAGGGATCGACACGAACATTTTGTGTAAAATCCCCATATCCCCAACTACCCTATACATGGATTTTTTTGGAACATTTTTATTTTATCAAAATTGACTCTTAACGATTTTGATTAAAATGTCGCATATTACAGATATTTACCTCATAAATAAAATGCATATCTTGAATTTTCTGGGAATAACTCGTGAAGAGAACTTTTCCTGAATGAACCTTATGGAATTTTGAATAACTGCTAAACGTAAGAGATGGACAAAAACTTACTGCACGAAAAATGTAGAGCACGTTAAAATACACAATTTCTGTTATATACATTTTTTTCGTGGAGTTCATCGTTTTTGAGACATTCCTTGTTTTCACTTTAGCCTATGGTACTCCCTTATTTCGCTCCTGCTTACAAGGAAGCAAGTAATAAGACTATTTCGGCTAATTTTTTTCTGATTAGCATGAAGTAAATAGAAGTATAAGCTTTTTAAGAATAATTTGTTGCAGAGATGTAGAGAAAGTCATGTGAATGGTACACATCAGATTTTTCTTTTACTACTGGATTGGAAAAAATATATTACATGTTTTCTAATGTGTCTCTAAAACTGCCGTCTAACCAGTGCTCTAGTTCTATACAACTAGGTCCTGAAAATCGGTTTTGATAATTATTATTAAATACTAAATATATATCGAACATTTATATTCGTGAACTAATTTGGATTAATAAAATATAATTTAAATGTTTAAAAATGTTTTCAAAGACTACAAATCGAATATAAAAAAAACCTCTTTGGATACTCAGGTGTAGTTATGTGATGATTCTTTCACAAAGTTAAATGATTTGAATTTCAGAAATGTCTTTACAACATGTATTTCAGTTATTAGTTTAGCTATTATCTCTGGTCATCAGAGGCGCTTTCTTAGGGCTGCTCTTCTGTATAATGCGGTATATCGCACGAAAAGTGAACTCGCTAACTGCAAGTAGTGTGCAACTAAAGGCATGATTTTAAAATTATTTTTTCTCACTATTTCACTATTTATGCAGAAACTGCAGACTTTTTCTAAAAACAAATACACATTTTCAAAATTCTAATTTTAAGTTGTTTTAATCTTAAGTAAATCTACTAATATATCTTAGAATATCTTAGAATGACATAAACTATTCGAGCTAAACTAAGCTTCCAACAGCCACAATGATTATGTACAGAAGGTATTTCTCTGTGACACAAATTAATTTAGCTATCTCTAGCTATTTGATAGAAGTAACGATTTTTTTTTTTCATTTTTACACAATTTACTATTGAGGGCACCAGGAGGTGAATGTACATATGCCATACCGAAGTAATGTGAAAACTTTATTTTATATTTTTGTTACCATTGGTTGATTCAAATGAAATTTCGACCTTTTAGAGATATAATGTTTCATCATTTAATAAATATATAATATTTAGGTTAAAGTCAGAAGCTTTTGTAAAACTGAGGCCTAAGGCGTACCAGGTTTCCTAAAAAAAAGTTGGTAGCTCAAGTTTTTGGTGCATTTTTCTCCTAAAATGTATATTGCAGAGTCATATTTTTTCTGTGGTACTTAACAGATAATTCTAAGCTGTGAACACAGTTAAACATAAAATAAGAACTGAAGCTTTCCTGGCGACGTGTTAATTCAAACTCTTCTCGGGCTTCTAGCCAGGTAAAAACTTGGCTTGACACCAACGTTTTGAAGAAGTGCATCTTCCTCGTCTTCAGGGTGCACTTCTTCGAAACGTTGGTGTCAAGCCAAGTTTTTACCTGGCTAGAAGCCCGAGAAGAGTTTGAATTAACAGTTAAACATTTTTACCAAAAGCTACAAGGGAAAAATTGTATGTCTAATAATAAATTGTATCATTTTTTTTTATTTATTCTTTATTTTAGGTCGCAGAACTACAAGGTCTTATAGCGACCACATTAAAAACCTTGTTTACAGTTTTACATCCCTAAAACAATGACAATTTTGAACATAAGTAAATCATTATATACTCAGGGATTAAAATATACCTCTAATGCTTATGACATATGAAAACAATAATTTAGTATCAAAAATTTAACAGTATTAAAATTATATTACAACAAACAGTGACAAGTAAATTAGGTGTAACATGTTAGTAATTATAATTCTGAGAGTTATATACAGTTATATATCATTTGTGTTGTTAGATATGCAGTAAGTTTTCCCTTTACTGGAATATGAAATATGCATTTACTTCCTGGTGTTCTTAAGTCCTGGTAAACAATTTCAACATGAGGCGATAACAGGTTTCGGGTTCGTATCCCGGGTGCGGCTTTGGGTATTCGGAATGGTGTGGATTTGTGGGTGCCCTAGCTCAGGATTTTACTGGCATGGAGACTCTTTCAAGGTGCGGTACGACATAAGTGCTTTACTCAAAGAGTTCGGTCTTTTTCCGCAGTCGAACACACACGTATTCCTTTTATTTTCTCCTGTGAAACTATACGCGACCGCGACTATTGTTACTTATTGACTTTGATACCTTAATTTTTTCCGTGTTCTTGTCTGTATTAAAATAACTATTTCCCTCATGACCAAAGAAAGCCTGTACGGCTCCACCACGGACCCTAAATTTCACATCTTCGTTCTGCCGATTCTCTACGCCAAGTGCCTTAAAAAGCGTCCCCTGGCCAGCGGAGAGAATTATTTTCTTTTCCGTTATGTTTCCCTCGGGCAGTGTCTTCTCATCCCCTTCGGTTCAATGTCCGATCCTCTAACGGTATTTTTCAAGTTCATTCGCCGTCTCGTGACAGCTCGGCTACTTATACGTGTTGGAAATCTTTCTTTCCTTCTCATTTTCAATATACATTTCTCTTTCCCTTCTTGATATAATTTATATTATTAGCTATGATTTATCTTTCCCTTCTGAATAACTCTTTGCCCCGTGACAAGACATGTACTGGCTCAAATATCACTGTCAACATTCCTTAAAGCACCACTCTTTAAGTATGTTATTCTGGATCTCTACCAACGTAATTGTGGGATAGAGTTTCCTGCAGGAGAGGGTTGTCAGATTCACTTGCATTGAGGGAATTACGCGAAGGTTGTGGTGTAGTGGTTTCCAATACCACTAAGACACTTACACTGCCATAGGAATTACACCAGCTGAGGCCAAGTAGCAATGCGCAGAAGCCATTTCCAGAAACCGTCCCTATATTCAGAGTGGGGAGTAATTGTAAACGCCCAACAATAACTCATACTATTTTGAGGAACCGTATTTGTATACATGTTTATTTTTAGCATTTAAATATTAGTATTGTGATTTATTTGCCAATAAAACTTCTATACCAGGTTGTTTGATGTTCCCTGCGTTCTTTTTCCTTCCTTGGAATAAAGAGTATGAGTCAAAAAGGTAAATCTGATGTTTTCTATTACAGTTATATTATCTACATGTGCTATGTACATAGTGTATAGCGAAGGTATTGTAATGCACCCAAAGATTCGATACTTAGATTTACATGTTTTGAGACCCCGTGAATAAAACTTTTTTTTAGAAAAATATCCGTGTGTGTCTGTCTGTCTATGTGTGTGCGTGTGGGCAGCAAAGCTCGAAAAGGACAAAGCCGTTGAATACCAAACTTGGTATTTAAGTTTGGTGTCTTTCAAGGAAGCGACACGAAGATTTTCAAGAAAATCCCCTACCTCCAACTACCCTTTACATGGAACTTTTTTCGAACATTTTGATTTTCTTAAAAATGGCTCTAACGATTTTGATTAATATATCGTATATTAAATATATTTACCTGAAAAATAAAATGTATATTCTGAATTTTCTGGGAATAGCCCCTGAAGGCTACTTTAGTCTTGATGAATTTTAAGGAATTTTGCATAACTGCTGAACTGTAAGAGATGGACAAAAACTTAACACACAAATAATGTTTGGCACGTTAAACACACAATTTATCTTATTTACGTTTTTCGTGATATTGGTCGTTTTTGAGATATTCCTTGTTTCCGGTTTCAGCTTTAAAAAACTTATACTTTACACATACAGGAATTGGTCGACTCCTATCCATACAAAGGAACTTCAGTCACATAGCAACCAGCTGTTGATTATCATTTAACCTATGGAACTCCCTTATTTTGCTTCTACTTACAAGAAAGCAAGTAAATAGAATATTTCTGCTATTTTTTTTTTTTCTCGATTAGCACGAAGCAAACAGAAGCATGGGGTTTTTAACAGTAATTTGTTGTAGAGATGTAGAGAAAGTCATGTGAATGGAACACATTACATTTTGTATTGTTCCGTTTACTGGACGGTCATACCGTCATACATCTTTGGAGCACGTAAACTGATGTCGTTGATTTTATTTTATCTTGTTCTGATCACACACACACATACACACGTACATACTCTCTTTCCTACTTCCAAAGTCTGGGAAGGATAGGGACTATTCTGGGCTAGAGAAAAATTCTCACACCGAGCCGGGAAATGAACTCGGTACGCCTCTCACAGCAAGCAGGTGCTCTACAAGTTGAGCTACCGAGCCAGCTCTGTTTTTGTAGTTTTGACATATTTTTAACTTCAAAGTCTTCCACACCTCGTAATTCTTAACTAGTAGGTCTATAAATGCAGTCACGGATTTTGGTTTAATTTGGAATATAGATACGTACTTATTTACACTTCCTCATGTTGCTTTATTGACCTTAAATATAAACTAAAATATCTGTTTTCTTTAAAATATTGGGAAAGACAACTCTAAGCTTTATTAGTTTTTTCATCCTTAATAAGCAACAACAAAATAAATAGGTACATGTAATTGGCGACAAAATATGAATGTAAAACGTTTATTTATAAATGTATTTAATTTGTCTATGATTTGTTAACTTTATTACCATTTCATTATGTGGAACATTATCTAAATCACTTGAATGTGATATAGAAAAAATCTGTTTTGTTCCATTCACATGCCTTTCTCATATTGTTCCAAAATAAACTTTTCTTACAAAATATTATTCTTTTA